>BCNH02000004.1:12412166-12424205 GCA_001662345.2 Metrosideros polymorpha var. glaberrima | reverse complement strand
TTCAAATAGTTTTACATTTATGATTTTTAATAATGTGATAAGAAAAGAAACTAGGCTTTGATTATATCTCGTCAAAGGGAATCATTGGTAAGATTCGTCAATCTTAATTTGTAGATACTATAATTATAAGTATTTTCATTATATTAACTTATAATTTTAAATTGAAAATTTTTAAATAAGGACCTGAAATGTCTTCATTTTCTCAAATAAGGACCTGAAGTAGACCTTGTTTCAAATAAGGGCTCAAAGTGCTTTAATTTTCTCAAATAAAGACCTGACTTTAAAGGTATTTTCGTCATTTTTTTTTCTTTTTCTGCATTTTCGTCCTCAACTAATTGACGTTCCCCTGTTGCTCCAACTGAGACTCTGCCCAGATGAGCTTCGGTCCTCTTCTGCATACTCGTCAGCACATTCGCCACCAGACCCGCATTGATAGCCAGCAGATCCTCCGCCCTCACAGCGATCGTAAAATATGGGTTTTTAAAAGTCAAAGGTGAAAAAGAAAAAAAAAAGGAAAAAAGTTGAAAAAGTCAATAAAGCGGGGAACAGTGGTGGACACTCGGCTCTCTTAATCTCGAGAGCTCGTCCAACGCACAAACAGAGAAGAAAGAGGAAAAAGAAGGAAAGAAGAAAGAAGAAGAAGAAAAGGGAAAGGCCTTTCGGGGCGTCCACGCTTCAAAGCCTGGCCAAGTCGATCCAACTACGTATCCCAACGTTCGGTAAGCGCTTGCAAGACTCGTTCGTCCAATCAGAGCAGTTTTCGATTTAGGGCTCGAATATGGAAGTTTTGTGAAATGTAAGTTGCATAATCCGATTTTTAAGTCATTGAGCTTTGGGCTTCCTTGGAAATAGTGGATCGTATTGTTATAGAGCTGTGGATTTGACGGAAGTCGTTTTGAAGCAACGGTTTGGACAAAGTGAGAATTTTTGGGATTGGCATGCAAGCGTCACATTGTGGTCGGATTGAATAGTCACTTTGGATGAGCGATTTGTTGGTGTGTATGAGTTATTTTAGTAGCGTTTAAGCATCGTTTAACCGTTTCATAGTTGAGGTAGAGTTTTAATTGGTTTTGATGTCAATTCTTGTTTAATTGATAGGATTACAAAATCGTCGGCTCGTCTAGCTACGCGTTGTTTGATTTTAGGCATTCCAGGTGAGTGATGCTATTTCTTATTTGATTTTATGAAATCCATGTCTTTAAATAATAAAGTTTTGATATATATGTATTGAACTAAGAAGAGCATTTTTGTTGTATAAAGTCGGATCGAGCATTTTTTACCATTTTGTATTTGAGAATGGTTTTAGAAAATGAATTGTGAAATGATATGTTGTCTTAAGAACTAGTTTATGAAACGAGTTTGAATATGATTTGAGAAATGCTTTTTGAAAGGTAATTCAGGCGGACGAGCCGTGTTGTGGAAATATTATATGTTTGATTTATGAAATCGATTTGTGATATTTATTTTGAATTGGCTTTGTGGATTGTGGAGGATGTTGTTGTGGGATGGTATTGATGCTCAGTGTCACTGTAAGCCTGATGCGAGGCTTGTTGATATGCATACTAGTTCAAAATATCCTTGTGGGCCAACTACCGGCAATATAAGTAGAGACCTTGCTAAGAGAGGAGCTTGGTCACCTTGTCACGAAGCGTTATGCGTGATCACGATTGGACATTTGAGCATGAGATTGGCTAATGAAATAGACCATTGGCTTGTGTTTTTATGAGATTAATCAATAAACTAAACCGTTGATATCTGTTTTGACATTATTATGAAACGGATATTTATGCGGAAAGGAAATAGCTTATATTTGAAATTGTACATATATTATCAACTAGATTTAGGATTATTGAGTTATGATTTTGTGAATATACATAGTGAGTGCTCGATCTACTTAGAAGAAATGTACTACTTACTGGGTTGTGGTTATTCATCCTTCATCTTACAAATCTTTTCAAGTTCCTTGGTTAGCAGACAATAGAGCGAGAGTAACATCAACAGTGCTTTTGGAAGTTAATTTTTAGGTATGGTCTTTTGAAAAATAACATTTTTGTTGTCTGTTTGAAGCTATGTCCTTTGGGTAAAAGGACGGTTGTGTCATCCTTCATTCTTATTAGATTCGGGGTGTGACAGCGATCACCTCCTTCGACTCCACCTCGTCGAACACCCAGATTAGGCACGAGCAAAACCCCTTCAAGATCTCCTAGTCATTGTTCGCCCTGAACCTCATCCTTCTCCCACGGCAACGCGACTCACCGTATGTCCCGACCTCAAGCCACACCTAGGTCACGCAGCCGGCAACTCGATTCGTGTCGAGCAGAGCCAACTAGTCAAAGGGAGGTAGGATTGTCACTTAGTGTGGTAGCCACTTCACCTCGTCGACAGGCTTTGTCAGGGACTGGAACTTTGAGACCAGGCGTTGAAGCCGATCGGGAGCCGCGACCGCCGCTACGCCAAAGAGTGGCCTTGAGTGTTGAGGGGATCTAGAGGCGTCGCTGTCGAGGCTGAGAGAGTTTGTCATCAGCTTGGATTTGATGTTCTCTCTAGTCCCTACTCGACGGTGGCGCAGCTCACACGTGTCGCCAACAAGGATTGAGAGGCCTAGTTGAGGGAAAGCGGAGAGAGAAGGAAGCTGAGGTTGGAGTGGAAGACGTTAAGTTCATGCTGGAGGAGAGAAAACGAAGCGGCATTTGGCGAGAAAGTGAGGGAGAGAAGGGAAAATGGATCAAGAAAAAAGAAAAAAATAGTTTAAAAGATTTAAAATAGTAAAATGATGAAAATACCATTAAAGTCAAACCTTTATTTGAAAAAATTAAGGCACTTTAGACATTTATTTGAAACAATGTCCACTTCATGCCTTTATTTGAGAAAATGAAAGCACTTCAAGCCCTTATTTAAAACAGGATCCATTTCAGACCCTTATTTGAAAAAATGAGAACATTTGAGGCCTTTATTTGAAATTTTCCCTAATTAAATTTGTGACTACATCATTATCACATAATTCTAGTTACCGTAAATTGTCAATAGTATGTATCAAATAAACCAAAAGAATAAACTATTGCAATAACTATATTTTGTACATTATAATTCTAATAATATTAAAAAAAACCAATATTATTTTAAGATATTGTGACTTAGAGCTTACCAATTTACGTAGTTCTTTTGAAAAATATCCATTATATATAAAAATTATAATATAATGATGAGTATATTGTAATAAATTTTTTAAAAATAAAAACATCTTAACCATCTATAAATTCTAATAGCATTACATTTACGATTTTTCATAATATGATAAGAAGAAAGAATCGTTATCAATGAACCCAAAAGATGTAGCACATTTTTTTATAGCTTTTCTATATATTATACAATTTGTTTGATAAAATTTATGCTTTAAAAATAGTTAATGAGCCAAATTTATATTTACTATGCATGAAATGCGGTCAAAATCTATGTTGCACCTCAATGGATATACTTAAAAGACATCGCAACTTTATTATGAGTTAATTTAAGTATTATGAGAGATGTGATGTATCTACCTAAGTTTTTAGTGTATTCAGTTTATTGTGTTTCGGACTGCTCCTAATGAAACAATTGTTCATTCGTTTGGTTCGTCATTGTTCACCAATTCTAATTTTAGTTCTAATAAATAGAAAGTAAATTGATGATCTAATTTTTTATAGCTTAGATTTATTCATATTAAGGCTTATCTTATAATTATGAGTATAGTTTGTAGATAGTTTTAAGTATACACTTTTAAAAAGATGAATGTTACAATTAAATATAATAATGATATAATCCTTGTTTTCATTATATATAATTATCTAGCAATAATTTAAAAAAATACCATAATTATTTGTTGATTACAGTATGTTCATTTTATGATTTTTATTGACATTGTAATAGATGAAATTATTCTCCGATTATATCTCATCAAAGGGTAAGAGAGGTAAGAGAGGGAATATGGAGTGGTTAGGAGGGGAGGCAAAGGAATTGAATAGTCGCAAGAGAAGAAAAGAAACGAAATGGAGAGATTGAGTTAAAACGTTATTTGGATGCTAGCAAAAGGAAAAGAATGGAAGTGTACGGCGGAACGACTTACGTAATTTTTTCTGTGATTTTCAAAACTTGAGATGAAATCGGGTATCTATGGAAATGAAGAAATTTTCTTTATGAGTTGCCCTAACCCTCCTATCAATATGAAAATAAAAAAGAACCGGCCGGGCTCACAGCTTCACTCCGTCGGTAGCTAAACCGGGTCAAGAATCGAACGAACCGGCCATACTTGTCAACATATAACTATGCTTAACCAATTGAGCTGCACAACCAGCTTACTATCCTTAGATCAAATATTCAAGCCATGTTTTCACCTTTTATGTGGAAGAGTGAAAGTTAAATAAGCACACAGCAGACTCTAGTGCGTGACCTCCAAGTCGATGAGTTGCGTATGGACATCCACGGCTGTAATAATGGAATATATAATGTTTAATCCATATTTTACAAATTGCTCGATTTTGCCGATGGAAGCAGTTAAATAGCATAACTATGGTTTAGTAAATATGGAGAAAATTACCGAATCAGTTCTTAAACCTACTGTACGAATACCAATTCAATCTCAAACCTTTTAATTTTGCCAATTTAGTTCTAAATTTTCGGATGATTTACAAATGTAGTCCTCTAAGGCTAATTTTGGTCCGAAAATAATACGTGAATGTCCAATCAGTGATAGGCGGTGGAAACTACCAAGCTGGAGTATGGTAGGGGCAGAGGGAATTTCTGGTGGAGCGGTAAAATGCGTAGAGATCGGAAAGAATACCAACGGTGAAAGCACTCTGCTAGGCCGACACTAACACTGAGAGGCGAAAGCTAGGGGAGTGAATGGGATTAGATACCCCAGTAGTCCTAGCCGTAAACGATGGATACTAGGTGCTGTGCGTATCGACTCGTGCAGTGCTGTCGTCCTATATGACATGACCAATGTCTGGCTTAGAAGAATTGCATTAAAACAACGTCGTTTTGCAGCTTTTTTTATTTTTTATGTTATTATGGTTGGGAAAACTCTCCTTGGTATTTTGATGATTAAAAAACTATCTTTGTTCTAATTTTTAACTAATAAAAGCAGATGTTCTTCATGATGAAGCAATGATGATATCAAGAAGACTGTGAGAGTACCAGTGGTCTCCTTGGCTTCAATGAAAAGTCGTTTACAAAGATGAAGACCTTGACAAGAGGAGAACAGGTATGATAGGACAAAGTGTTCATAAAGACTCGGGGATACTACAATCAAGTGAACATCTAAGCAAAATCTTGTGATGCTCAGGAAGCCTAATGAACAACAGGTCGCAAGTCATTTCTCAAGGAATACCTTAGACAGCACCAACGACGTATTGATAAAGGCATGTGCTATTATCAAGTGATAAGGAGCAACATATTGTGCCACTATTAATCCTGGAAGGTGATGATCAATTATTCATCTCAGGATGATCGTTGTACGGAAAGAAAATAGCCGTTGACGAGGCTTGGAGTTCATGGCAAGAGGACTGGAGATGAGTTGAAACAACTCTGCCCTAGTTTTGGTCAAACAGCCAGAGATACAGTCGATGTAACAGTAACAACAAACTCCATTTTGGGATAGTAGGAACAGATTATATGGGGGCTTGGACCTTGTTGATTGCTTCAATCAACTCCCAACGACTCTCAACTTCTTAAAAGGATATCCAACAGACAGATTGAAGGAGGAACGTCTATATAAAGAGGATCAAAGTAGCTGGAAGGGGTTGGAAATTTTCGGATATTTCGGGGAATTATACCAGAAGATATAATCTTTCACATTAGAGCAATCAAACCTCCTTCAGCCTTTGATGGGTAGGATACTCTTTTGTGGGAGGGTACTGGAAGCGAGTCTTTATTTGTTAAGTCGGCATGCAAGGGAATCAATGAGGCAAACAATCAAGAATCTGATAGTATATGGTCTACAATTTGGAAGTGGAAGGGACCTTAACATATTAGAACTTTCTTCTGGCTAGCCGCTCATAAGCGATTGTTAATTATAAAATCGAAGATGTTTTGCAACTTGGGACGAAATTACTATTGCTTGAGATGTGAATCTCATATGGAAACAACTTTACATGTTCTAAGGGATTGTCCAATTGTCCATAAGATATGGCTTGAGTTTGTCTCACAATAATATGTGGAAATATTATTCTCAGTGAATTTGTCGCAATGGTTGAATTCAAATCTCGCTGGCAAGGGGCGGTCGAATTTTTATCATGATTGGAGCATACTTTTTGGAGTAGGTGTGTGGCTTTTTTGGCAATGGAGAAATAAGTCAATTTTCTAGGACAACTTTGTTTTCCCTTCGAATCTAGTATAAGTAATTCGGCCATACACAAATGAAATTATTAAAGCTTCGTCTGTGAATAACTCAACTTAAGTGGATCATGCACTCCTACGAACTTGGTTAGATGAGATCCTCCACCTTTCGGGTGAAAATTGATGGAGCCTCTAAAGGCAACCCAAGACTTGCCAATGCAAGGGGTTTATTTAGAAATGAATGGGGTGATTGGCTTGGTGATTTTACCGCATTCATCATAATATGTTCGTCAACACAAGCAAAACTTTGGGCTTTGTTGTGGGACTCAACTTCGCAAAATAATTTGGTTTTCATAAGATCGTCATTAAGATCGATTATAAAGCCATCATTGATCTTATCAATACATAGCTTATAATTGATAATGTTTGCCTTACTTTGCTTAAAAATATCAGAAGACTGCTACGCTCTTATTTTGAGTTTAAAGTGCAACAGAACTTTAGGGAAGGAAATCCTTCGGCTAATTGGCTTGAAAATTTTGGGATTGATAAGCGATTTGATACTAGGTTTTTTTATTACCTCCTACAGAGTTACTTTATGTTTTATTAGGTGATAAAATAGGGATAGGTAGATTTACGACATTAAAGTTTTGTATCCGGCTTTAGCCCTTTTTCATAGCATTTTTTTTTTTTTTGCAAACTGTGGCGCATCGTGCTTCGTGTCCTTGCACTTGCCAGTGATCTCGGAGCGGCCCTCGACCGGAAGCTGAACAACACCGTCTCAACCCTGATTGCAGGTCCTTCTTCAACCTTAGTAAATACTGGGAAAACGTCAAGAGTGGAGATCTTCCGCCAGAATTCTGACCCAAAAATAAAAAAACTCTGCTGGAAGCTTCCATAATCTCTCTAGCATGTAGCAATCGCTCGCTACTTTATTGAATCGCTTCTCTTTGATCCTTTTTTAGATCCGTTTCAGGAGCTCGTTCAAACCGTAGATCCATGATTCGAGAATCCGGTGCATCGTGTGAAAATTAAAAGCAACAAAATAATATTGTCTTGCTCAAAAGCGAAATTCATTCCTCGTCACCGTAGACTGGCCAAAGGCGACCAACATTTGTCGTGTTTGTCGAGTCTATGGAGACAAAAATTCATCACCTTAGGTAAATGTTTATGCCATACTTGTCGACTTTGGTAAAAATTTTGTCACGTTAGGTTTATTTTTTGAGTTAGGCAAGGGCGACATATATTTTTATAGTCCTTGCCTTAGACATTGTTTGATTGTTCTTAAGTGGAATTTGCCTCACGATTATTTTTCAATATTTTGATATTAAAAGATTATATTATAGAATTCGAAAGTTCATAACTTCACTGCACCATATAGGAATAAGATCGACAAACGATTTCGCTACATCAAACCAAATATAGATAACACATTCGACAACATAATCACAAATTTTTTTTAAAAAATTGATCATTGTATGTAATTGAATCCAGAAAAGCCCTCTCGGTGCACTTGCCTTTCCATGCGCCGGTCCCACTTCGGTGTATACACTTAACCATAGCAAAAGAGAAAAGTTAAAGTTATATGGTTTTTTTTTTTTTTTATCATCAATTATATATGCTTAAAACCAAACAAACGTAAAACTACAAAGTATGAAGGCGGGGCAACGCGATGGCGGCTGGTCACGGCCGCTACTCCAATCCACTCGCGGTGGCGGCTACCACCCTAGATCAGCCGCCCCCTTGTTTAGTCGTGGCTGCGACGGGGCTGTGAGGACATAAAAAAGCAAGAAAAATAGGCTGCGAAAACTCATCAAGGGTGGGATGATGCCCCCTTATTTATCATGTGTGTGATTCACAGTGAAGGAGATTGCGCACTACCTAACATTAGGATAAAGTGTGACATGATTAAAGGAGTTCATCTCTGATTAAAGAGGTGCCTTTCAATTTAGATTCTCACAGTTTCACTGTCACCGTAAGTTTAAATACTAGGATTCTCATTTCTGCCTAAGGCTCTTTAGAACTTTAATTAATTTGCAATCATGAAATAGTTGCTTTAATGTCGACATAGACGACAAGTCTATACAGCAAATATCGTTTTTCCTTGTCTTCTACCTATTCGCCCACCTTTGCAGAAAAAATTATCGTGCAATTAATTTGATGACAAGAAATTGGCGAAAAGATGTCACCATGCCTCTTGAGATGCTATTGCTACTCGTGTAGAAACGATTGCTCGAGTAATCCTTTTCGACAGCACTAGGAAGATGCAACATACAAATTATACTGATGCATTTCACCAATGAACTTAATAAGAGAGTAGGTCATCTGCATCCGAGCATATTTAGATACCAATACATTATTGCATCTATGGCATAAATGGACCAGTTAGTCAAGGATGGAAATCAAGCGATTTTAATAGGACACAACTAGTTTGATGGAAATGAACGTGTAATTCACTTTGTTGTGATAGCATTGAGATCTAAAATGCTTCTTTTTGGCAATGTCAAACCTTTCTAAGTTCAAATTGTAACAAATGGGCTTACAAGAAAGTAAATAAGAGCAATTGTAAGCCCAATCCCAACAAAAAGAAAAAAGAGAGATGCGTGAAAAACAAGAAGAAAGGACAGAGAGAGAGAGAGAAGGGCTTTCTTACATGCGAGGTTCTGACTAGTTCGATTAACTTCGTTTCATAACTCCCACCGAGGATTCGAATCATTTATTTCGTTTAATCGAAGAAATTTTCAAAATCGAGTTTGAAATTCGGATTTATTGAAGTTTTGAGTTAATGGGTTCAATCTAAGAGTTGTTTGACTACAAAATCACGTAGTAATGAAAGTTTAGAGTGTTGTTACAATTTGATCGGAATGAATTTTTCCACACGTGCAGCTGACTAATTACAAATTTTGGGATAAGGATACTACAAGTGGTATAACTTTCGTATAATGCTCACTTAAACGCCATAACTTTTTTGTCGGTCACTTGAGTGCCACGACTTGTAAAAAACGTTTATTTGAGTGTCATAACTTCCACTTAATCACTTATGTGTCATAACTTTTAAAAACGTTCATGCAAGTGTCGGAATTTCGATGTGGCATGGCACTTGTGGTGAACATTCTTTGAAAGTTGTGATATTTAAGTGATCAATTGAAAAGTTATATAACACTTAAGTTATCGAAAAAAAAAAAGCTTTGGCACTCACGTGAGCCTCGTACATGACTTATGGCACTCAAGTGATTAAAAAAATAATTGTCAAGTGAGTACCGTATGAAAGTTATGATACTTGTAGTGTCTTTTTTCCTACAAATTTCTATTTTTGGCAATGTTTTTCGCTCAACTCAGGCCATTTTCGGGTAAGCAAACTTTAGGATCTTTTTGTACTTTGAAAGAACCAGTAAACTTACTTGTATCACAATTCGATTGAGAGAATTGTGGCACAACCAAATTCAGTGCGCAAGCTGTGCTTAGTTAAGAACAATGTGCGTTTGCTAAGGATGAGCTTTTCGTTGGCGTGATTGTCATTTTGTCACCAAATAAGTGTAGTTTAGTCGAGTCTTAACTAAGGAAGTTATTTACTTGATATTTGTTATTCGAGTCTCGCTTAATTGATAAGATTTAAAGTTCATGGGCTCGAGTAGCTTTCACAGTTTGTTTTTGAATTTCCCAAATGAGTGGTGCTTATCTCTCTATTGAATTTGTAAACTCATATTTTGAAAGTAATAAGGATTAGATGTATTATGTGCATGGTATGATTTGGTTAAAAAGAAAAGTGGTGTTAATTCCATATTTTGTTGCGTAAAAATTGGATCAAATATTTACTACCATTATTGGTTATTTGAAAAGGCGAAATATCTTTTAAAATAGTTTGAGTTGATTATTTAAGAATGGTTGATCAATGCTCTATGAAAGGAATTGCGAAAGGTTGTAATTACTAGTTTATGAAATGAATTCCGATTGATGAATTGAATTGCCAAATAAATATGTGTTGCTTAGTGAAATATGCTTTGATTTATGAGATGGATTCTGATTTGATTTGTGAATTATTGAGGAGATTGATTCTGGATTTGATTTTCAAGTTAAAGGAGTATGGCTTAGTGTTGGATGCTCATTGTCATAGCTTTCAAAACCCATTGAGGGGTTTATGGGATATGCATACTATTCTCAAGATATCCTCATGGGCCAAGTTTCCGACAATATAGGTGGTGACCGAGCCAAACAAGAGTTTTGGCCGCCCTTTTCATGGAGCGTTAAAGTGACCATGGTTGATATTGATAATTAAATTGATCAGTGGAACGAACCATAATGTTTAATTTGATGTTTTTGATGGAATGAGTATTTCTAATATATATAAAGCTTCGTTGAAATGATATAACTCATTTTTATGTTGTATGTATAATATTTACTGAAATTTGGAATATATGAGTTTTTGCATTGTTTATTAAGTATGCATAATGAATGTTCGATCTGCTCAGAAGATATTTGTACTACTCATTGGGCCGTGGTTACTTATATAATTCATCTTATATGTTTTGGTAGTTGGATTTTTGGGTGTGAGTTATACATGTATGAGATGAATATGTTGAGCTTAGTTGAGTTATAGATGTATATCTATGCTTTTTTATGGATTATAAAAACTTTGATTTTGTAACCATTTCACTGTTTTATTAGATTTATAGATGAATATATATTTTAATAATAGATTATGTTGGTTGTATTTGAGGCCGTGTCCTTCGGATGGGAGAATGGCCATATCATTCTCTTATGCTTGTAGGAGTTGGATTGGAACACAAATAATTAGAATGTATGAAAATTCAATTCAATGGAGTGTAGAAAAGGTTTTCAAATATGACAAAATAACACATTTGAGGGGAGCTGTTGCCTCCGAATATAAATATAATCAAGGATTAACAGTAAAATCATGGCATGATGCACCAGATCAAGTCTTCGAAGTCCCCTAGCATCCATATGTTGTATTCTTCAGCAATATCCTCTTGCATGGCTTCCTTTCTCACAGTCGCTGCTCTTTGTTAATATGTCACGCGTGGTCTTGAAATATCCATAAGTCAGCAACTATGTTATGTCGGTAAAATTGTCAAAAAAGTTCTAAACATATTTCACTTTTGCCAATTCAATCCTAAACCTTTTAAATTTGCCAATTAAGTCCTAAACATTTTAAAATTGTGACAATTCAGTTCTAAACTTTTTAAATTTGCCAATCAAGTCCTAAACTTTTTGCATTTGTGCCAATTCAGTCCTATTCGCCGGCTAACGCTGACATTGCGTCGACTGACATACACAACTTTTAATAATATTTTATTATTTATTATTTCTTTTATTTCTTTTATTTCTTTTCTCCTTCTTCTTCCTCTAGCCAACTTGAGGAAGAAGAAGGCCGGCGAGTTTCCACTAGTTCCCTTTAATCCAGATCATATAGTTTTTCTAAATGTATTTCTGATGCTTGTTGTCTATCTTGCTTGGGATGAGGTTCTGTCTCATCATGGGTGTATCAATTCATTTGTTTCATGTGGACATCAAAACAACCCATTGTTTGATCTGGAAGCTTTTTTATGGACTCCTAATATACTTTCTAGTCAAAAGGCATATTGTACCCTGTGAAAGTCTATCTTTTCAATAATGGTTTAGACTTTGGACCTACTCTCTTGGATAGTCTATCTTTTCTAGATTGTGAAGCATTCTCATCTTGAGCTCTCTTTTCATTTCACTATTGCTTTA
>BCNH02000004.1:12397215-12412137 GCA_001662345.2 Metrosideros polymorpha var. glaberrima | reverse complement strand
ACCCATTGTTTGATCTGGAAGCTTTTTTATGGACTCCTAATATACTTTCTAGTCAAAAGGCATATTGTACCCTGTGAAAGTCTATCTTTTCAATAATGGTTTAGACTTTGGACCTACTCTCTTGGATAGTCTATCTTTTCTAGATTGTGAAGCATTCTCATCTTGAGCTCTCTTTTCATTTCACTATTGCTTTAACTGATAAAAATCTTTTACTATCTGCTCTTTGTTGATTGTTATAATATCATTGTTGTCTTGTTATGCAGTGCATCATTTGATTCAATAGTGAAATTGTGGGATGTTGAATTGGGGAAACTTATTTACAGCTTAAAAGGTCACAGGTAAATTTTCTGTTGCGTTCACCTCCACTTTGGAATGATAGAAAGATGCTTATCTATATGATAATTGCTTTCTTATTTTTTGAAGTATCTTCATGAAAGAATGTAGTGCTGCTATACATGTTTCACTGAACAGTGTGGTCTTTTTATATTGCAATTAGTGCAGATCTTACATGGAAATAAAGTTTCAAAGACTGTAGAACTGAATTTAACCTGGCTTGTTTACCTGCTATTTCTTGCAATTATAGCATAACACATACACCCTGTTGTAATAATAATTTCAGGTTCTAATTGTCATAGATAAAAGGATCGATAGATGTCTTCTTCAATGAGTGAAACTACTGGCACAGATAGAAGGAGGATAAGATCTAATATGTGGGAACACTTTAAAAAGACAAATAGTCAAGACAAAGCTGAATGTTTATATTGTGGGGCTCATATTGGTTGTAGTCATGGGACTAGTGCGATGCGTACACATTTATCTAGATGTAAGCAATATCCGTATGCGAACGTGGAGAAAAGGCAAAAAACTGCCTCGGGTCAACTTGTTGGGGTCGGTAGTTCATCTAGTCAATGGAAATTTGACCAAGATGCTAGTCAAAAAGACCTGGCAGCCATGTTTATTATTGGTGAAGTGCCATTCATGTTTTTAAATTTTTGCCAATTCAGTCCTAAACTTTTTAAATTTGCCAATTGAGTCCTAAACATTTTGCATTTGTACCGATTTAATCATTTTTGCCGATCCACGCTGATGTGGACAACTTTTAATTTCGAATTTTTTTTTATGGTTTTTTTCCCTTTTTTTTTTTCTTTCCTCTTTCTTCTTCCTCCAGCCGGTTGGAGGAAGAAGGAGGCTGATCGCCGACCTCAAGTGAATCTCTCCCAGTGATGGCGAGTCTCGCCCTCGCCGGATTTGTCAAGGGTGAGCGGCCAAACTGTGAGGTTGAGCCTTACCCTCACCAGATCCAGCGAGGGCAAGGCTCACTAGTGGCTGGGCAAGTATCGCCCAAGGCTAGTAAGCCTCACTGGCCTTTTTCTTCCTCCAGCTAGAGGAAGAATAAGGAGGAAAGAAAAAGAAGAAGAAGAAGAAGAAGAAGAAGAAGAAGAAGAAGAAGGAAAAAACATTAAAAATATAAAAATAATTTCAAAAATAATAAAATATTATTAAAAATTGATTACATCAATGCCAACCGACGAAAATGATTGAATTAACACAAAGACAAAATGTTTATGACTCAATTGACAAATTTAAAAGGTTCAGGACTGAATTGATAAACTTAAAAGGTTTAAGACTGAATTGATAAAAATATAATAGGTTTATGACTTTTTTGACAATTTTTCCACTTATCAATAGTGCCCCTTATTCATATCCAAAACAAAGATCTTACAAGTTCAACACTATGAGTGGTAAAGCCAAAATGATAGAGACATGTATCTCGAGAAAATGAAGCAGATGAAAGACACTGGAAATAATACGAATGTTGATACCTAAAATTTGTCCGACAATTCAAATTTTTGCTGTTGTAAAAATAACAAAAATCGATAATAATAAATAAAAAGACAACACAATAGAGCCATTTATCCATTTGCATTGGCCCAATTCATGGAAGCCAATTTGCCCATAACTTGGTTCAACCCACCAATTTTGGCTTCAACCTCAGCCCATTCGGATTCAAAAGAAAAGGAACAAAAATAGGAAGGACCAATTCACAGTTCACGGACCAGGTAATGTTTAATTCTTAGCTATATCCTGTTCTGACCGTACTTGGAATTGAAGTTCAATTCTTTCTGTTCAAGCACGGGTCGTGCTTGAATGAACTTGTTTATTTGATTTAGAACATCATTCGTTACTTTCATTCGAGTCAAGCACGAATCTAAATTCGAAGTGATCAAAATCTGGTCCTCAAATTGTTGACTATGATCTGTTCCATCAGTCGATTTCTAATATATAAATCTGTTTCCATTCATGTTTCATTGTTTCCGCATCTGAACCAGCATTTTCTTTGTTTTCCTTGTGTGTTTGGTCTGTTCTCCGTAATGGACGGCCTTCTCGCGGTGATCATTGGTGAGGAAGCTGAGCGAAAATCACTGATAGAAATGCCTGGTAATGTCCTGAAATCCTTACATTAGCTGTGGGATTTCTTGGTGCATTGAATACGTTCGTTGACACTGAAGTTGCCGTCGTTGGACAGCCGGCGGTGATAGATATAAAAAGGGCGATGGAGGAGCACCGGCGATGGTTGAAGTTGGAATGTAGGAGTCAATATGCTGATGATTTGGTGTAAGAAGATTATATTGTTGCCTATCTGGTTGGGCAAGTTTCGGCCATGGTTAGAGTCTGTTTGGTAACTCTTCAGATTCTCGTATTAGAAACATGTTTGGTAACTTTTTGTTCTTGGGAACTATTTATGTTTCCAGGAACAGTTTGGAATAGAAACAATAATAAATAAAAAGGCGCTTCTTGTTCCCTAGAACAAAAAAAAAAAAAAACTCACTTAAAAAAGAATTAACTTCTTTCTCTCCCTTTTATTTTTTCTTGCCACTCTTCCACCGCTAGCCGCCACCCACGAGTCCACCGCCAGCCACTTGCTGCCAGCTGCCATTCATCGTCGCCGCCTCCATTGAAAATAAAAATTGGGAATAAAAATTTTTAAAGTCGTACTAAATGTATTTCTATTTTTTTCTGTTCCGAGAATATAAATTTTATACAATTATTAAATGCATTCTTCTGCTCAAACTATTATCAAGAACAGAATTAGAAAAAATCATTTCTACTCACAAATTATTCTCGGGATCAGAAATGTTACCATACGCACCCTTAGAGTCTCTTCTCCGTTCGTCTATAAGAAGACGATGGACTCACAATATTAAATAATAAGTGAAAAAAAAAAAGAAATTGGAAATTGGGCTTATTTATGCGGATACGATAGGTAATGGGTTCAGGATGATTGGGGGATATGGGCTGAGCTTGATTATATCTAAAGAAAATGGGCTTACGAATTTTAATAGAAAGTGTTTTGATTAGGAAGCCCATCTTCAGTCTTTTCTTGTTTAGACCAAATCTGACTCCTTGCATGTGGACCGAACTCAAGAGTTCGGCCCACGCCTTTGAAGCCTAAAATTCGACCTTACATGCGAACTGGGCTCTGAGCCCGGCCCGAGTCCCCATTTTCCATAATAAAAAAATTCCGGAAATAAATTTTTTTTTTTTGGAAAAATAGATAGCAAAATAAGCCTTGTTAGATTTTAGTATTAGAATTAGTTTATTTTCATTAGATACATACATAGTTTAAGAAAATTCATGATTTCTCTCTAGTTTAGTTTTAGTTGATTTTAATCTTTTAGATGAGAATCAGATTTGATTTGACTGTAACTCACGGGGGTTGCTGTCTAGGGGCTTAGTAACAAGGCCATGTTAAATTTTTTCCTGACTTGGATCGGGCTTTCGCACATCTACTTTAAAGTCTTTCAATTCTTGGATGTTTACTTACTGCATTGTACTTTGATAACTTGAGTGTTAACTTCCTTTTTAGAATAAGATAGGGTTAGTTTCGGATTTCAATGAACCCTACATGAACATATGCATGCTCACCTAGCAACTTTGATGCCTTTATGACCGTAACTGATGAATCAAGAGTGAATGGCCGCTTAGATAACAACTTTCCAATTTAGAGGTGCCGAAAGGGTATTAATAGATATATTAGCGTAAACAAGTCCGCAAACTAGAAATATCTTGTTACGTAGAAATTGAGACAACACTTCCGCGTCTTAATTGATTTCTAGCCAACCTCAAATGGCTAGTGGCGACTTCTAAAAATACTTAGATTATAAAGGACTTTAAAAAGAAAAATCCAACGCGCGTGAGACATAAGCTTAGGAGGGTCCACGCTCTTAATTGGACCATTTGGATTATCATGTCATAGACTATTCGAACCATTAGAAGACTCGTTACCATTTTTTTTTTGTAGGGTTTGACATTGTCGAGCAGCAGATCGAATGGAGATTGAACCTTTCATGGCCTCTAGTAACTAAAGCAATGCATTACGATTAAATAACACTATAGAACCAGAAGTTAGCATCTCAGCTTTTGTGCAATTTAGTCCCATAACTTCTCTTTTGTTCAATCATGTTCTTTAACTTTCTGGATTTTTGCAATTTCATCCTATAAGTTTAATTTTGTGCAATTAAGTCCTCCGGCTTTCTTGATTTGTGCTATCAAATCCTTCCATCAAACGCTTAAACTAAACCATCGATTTTATTAATGACGTGGCATTACTTATGGAAAAATGACCAAAAAAGTCCTAAACATATTGAAATTGTGCTAATTCAGCCCTAAACTATTTTTTTTTTGGCCAATTGAGTCATAAATCTTTTGCATTTTTGCCAATTCAGTCCATCCAACCAATTTTGACCAGCCGAGATTGATGTGGATGCCAGCCGTCCAACATAGCCCAACTGACACTGACATGGACAAAATTTAATAATATTTTAATATTTTTTCTAATTTATTTTATTTTTTTCTTTTCTTTTCTTCCTTCTTTTACTTCCCTCTATGGCCGACGATGGCCACCAAAGCTTGCCAGCCACTGGGCGAGGTGAGACGAGGTGCGATGGGCAGCCACGGGCGAGGCCGCCTTGCCCATGGCCGAGATGGCCTCACCCAAATCTGGGCAAGGGCGAGGGGGGGCCACGATCCTCATCGGTGGCCGACGAGGGCTTCATGGCCCTCACCTAGTGTCTGATGAGCTCCAGCCACTCTTATTGGCCACAGAGGGAAGCAAAAGAAGGAAGAAAGGAAAAGGAAATAAAAAAATCGAAAAAAATTAAAATATTATTAAAAATTATTTATGTCAATATCGACCACGCCACGTAGGACAGCCGGCATCCACCTCAACACAGGCCATCCAAAATTAACCAGATAGACTGAATTGATACAAATGAAAAAAGGTTTAGAATTAGATTTGCATAATTACAATAGATTTATGACTTTTCTGGTAATTATCCCCATTACTTACATAACAGAAAATAACATGTGATGCTAAACATCAACAACGGTCCCTTTCTCTCTCCCCCTTTTCGCAACCAACTGGAAAGGATCTAAAAAACGGTTCCAAAGTCGAGCTTAAAGGTCCTTGTGCTGCTGCAAGTAAAATTGACTTTGTCAATCGAAAAGTCAACAACCACTATTCAGTAACCCAATCGTAAAGGAACATATTGCCGACGGCACAAGTCAACTGTTTATCACTATATTTTTTAAGCTGGACAAAATGACTTTGTCCGGTCTACAAGTAATCAACAATGTGTTCGATGACGAGATACTTATTATCCATTCGCTGCATATAGTCATCCCATTGTCGTTGATTCATCGTCAATTTTGGCTGTTGGAAGAAGAGAGTAGAAGTTCTTCCTATCTCTATTCACGGGAATTTCTAAGACACACTAATATACCATATCTCCATTTTTGCTTTCTTACGACTGCTATACGCTTGGTTACGACGATTCCCCGTATTGCGACAAATCGAAGCACGAATTTGTATGTCATTTGTCCACAGGCTTTACACGAGATTGAGACGAACAAGGTTCTAAATAAAAACTACTTCAAATTGTTAGGTTTTGGCGCACAATCACAATAAAATCGAGAGAAAGTCAAGAGAGAGAGAAATCGAGACACAAGATTTTTATCTTGGTTCATCCGTAAATTAGGACTACATGTAGCAGAGGATTTCACTATAATTAGCATCTTGCACCTCTCAATTACATCGCTTAATTACAAAAAAAAGATTTACTAGTTCATCATACCTCCACTTTTTTTGCCGCCGTTTCACACTATAATCATTCGTCGTAATGTTGTAAATTGATATTATGATTTGTTACGACATTTTTATCTTAATTACGACGACACGTCGTGATGCTGCATGATATATCTAAAGTACCATAGAGGTGTCCTTGACTAGTTGTCCATCCACAGCGAATCTATATTTGCATGGATCATCTATTAAGAAGGTTTTATTATATAAATCAAAATAAATGGGATGGAATAGTAAAAGAGTGATGTAGCTAAGCTCACAAATTTTATTTTATTTTATTTTATTTTATGTTTTCATTTGGGTGGAGAGTGGATACGTAAATTCGTTTTGTTATTTTTGCCTTTTGTTTTCTTTTGGGTGTAAGAGTTGATAGGTGATTTTTAGACTATCCTCGATCAATATTAAAGAATAAAAACTTGCTATTTTCCTATTTGATTCTGCATTTAACCATTCAAGAAAAATTCTTTAAAGGTGTAATATCTCTGTGAATGTTGTTGCACCCAAATTTCCAATATATGAAAACTATAACAAGTGTATGTAACATCCTATAATTGATTTAATTTTACTAAATGTGAAAACTATATATGCAATACTCAACTATAATTTGATGTACAATTTGTCATTCAATGAAAATAGTTCATATGAAAAATTCAGTTTTCGGCCGGCGAGTTCGAAATAAAAAGCATGTGATAAATTATTAACTTGCTCCATAATAAAGAAACACTCTTACGATAGTATTGTAGTTAACCTAGCTAACAAGAGTCACCATGCCGACCTTTTTAGTCATTTTTTATAGCTCGTTTCTCGATTCAAACCATGATATCCTAGCTCATCTACTCAAAGCATCTTTAAAAGAAGCAGACATGACTTTGAATTAGGAACTCAATCTCCCGGAATCAAGATTGAGCAAGAAGACTAGAGAGGTTTGAAGTTCAACCACATAGAAACAAATCCAATGCCACAACACTCGACTTTGACACCTAGCTTCTTGAGTACACGACACCACTAAAATCTAATGAGCATTTTGAAATTTTTTATGGGAAGAAAATCTCACTTGAACTGTAGTTCACCGCAAGTGCTGAGATCCTTCAATGTCAAATCACCCACCAGTTAAGACATCTCATTCATCTTCGATTTGAAGAGATTTGGTGAGATCTGAGCCAGGATTTAAGAAGAAATCTCACTTTCCTCTCGTTAGAACTCATAGTTGATTTTTGAGAAAGTACAAAAAAAGTCTTAAATCTATTACATAGACGTCATAAACTGTTAATTGCTTATAGACCTTTTGTATTTGTGCCGATTGACTCCATCTGGCCAATTTTTGGCTAGAAATCACCGATAGGGATGCTGATCATTTTACGTGGCGTGACCGGCGCTAACATGGACTTTTTAAATATATTTTAATTTTTTAAATAATTTTTTAATGGTTTTTTTCTTTTTTCTTTTCTTCACTTTATTATTATTTTTTTGGAGGGGGGGTTAAGGGCCGACAATGGTTGCCGGCACTAGGCAAGGGCGTTGTGAGCCACATCGGCTCTAGGCGAGGACCACAATGCCCTCCCCCAATCTAGGCATCACGAGGATGTTGTGGCCCTTGCCATATTTGCGCAAGGATAGCGAGGGCCCGTGAGCCCTTGCCCAATGGCTAGCAAGGGCCACGACGCGCTTGGCTAGTGTTGGTGAGGGTCATTCGACTACCCTTGCCGGCTTTGAGCCTTAAAAAAAGGAAAGAAAAAAAAAACCATAAAAAAATTCAAAATATTATTAAAAATGTCCACGTTAGTGCCGGTTGCGCCACGGAGGGCGGTTGACATCTACGTCAACGATTTTGACCAAAATTAGCTAGATGGGCTCAATTTGCACAAATGAAAAATGTTTGGGACTAAATTGGGCCAATTGAAATGCTTATGACTAAATTCGCACCGATGCAATAAGTTTTGGTAATTCATTTTCTTTCCCTCTTCTTAGGCAAAAAGGACCATGAAGGAGAAGCTATTTGTCTTTTTGGAGAAATGAACTTCGGCAATGTCTTTTCCTTAAGGAATTGTGGGATTGTTTTGGTCATATAGTTAAAAGGGATTTAATGAAAAAGTTCTTATCCTGAATTATTGGAGGACTGCAGAATTCAAGTACTTAGATGTATGTGGCTAAATATGTATTGGAAGATCAAAGTTCACGTGATTGGTAATGGAGTGTCTAAATTGATGGTTAGGAGGTGAAAATTGCTGTATATCCTTGCTGCCCAGTAGATTCCACTCCAGCAACCTTTTGGAGCCTGCTTAGTGTTTTTTTTTTTTTTGGGCCTAAAGTATTGTTTAATTCCTCGACAACTCCTGTAAGTGAATGCTGAAGATAGTTAGGACTATAATTTGATCATTAGACTCCTGTATATGTAAGATATGTTGCTGGTGTAGATGCATAAATTTGTCCTTTCATATTAACGATATAAAATCAATTATTCCTTTATACAATTTCCTGATTTATTAACGCAATTATAAGGGATTCTATTGCCGGTATGTTTCGTGCGAGTACGGCTACATGCAAGAACGACTCGAGATAAGTAGCGAGATCCTAGATTATTCTTGTTTTAGAGAGTTTTAGCTCGGTAGGTGCAGAGCGGGGTGAGTTAAGAATAGCCTAAGAGGTTGAGAGATGCAAGGGAAAATTCTCTTCGGCTTACGCTTCATACCTGCGCTAGCAAAAACGTTTAGACCTTTTCATGCCCCTTACGGAGAAGAGTGACTCTTTTGAGCGGAAAGACTCGCAGCAACTTGCATTTCAAAAGACCAAAGAGGTCCTTGCCTCTTCAGTTACTAAGTATAAAAAAAACACCGTTCGAAGCAATTTCGAATCGAACCATCAACGTTGTGACGAGAGAAATCATCACGCTTGAAATCAAATCATATGCCAACACACACCGCACGACAGACAAAAAAAAAATTTAGCAAAGACCTCGAAGCAATTTCGAATCCAAAAGTTATGTTGATACACCAACCATATCCTTAAAAAAGGAAAGAAGAGAGACTCAAATCAAGTCCCTAGAGACATCCTTCTTTTTCCTCCAAGATCGCACGGCTAACTATTTCAAATCGCTAACGTTAAGAAGAATTTTCGGTCTCATGTTCGCTAACTCTCTTTCATCGATCATGTTAGAATGTCCAACCTAAAAATTGAAACCGATAGGTGAAAGGAAATTGTTAAAGTAATTAAATATTAAACCTTTCCAATAAAAAAATAAGTGTGGTTTAATATTTAATTACCCTAATAAAGACGACATATGTATAAAGAGCATATAAAGCTCATTATCAAGCGACGTGGGATATTTTAATACACTCTCTTACGTGTAAGTCGGATTAGGAATGGCACATGAAATTTGACTCAAAGAGGTGGATGCACAATGATATCATGATAGAAAATTCAACCCAAAAGCTTACGTCATTCTAACGGCGAGTCTCACGTTGATTTTTTTCTTTTCTTTTCTTGCCATAGTCTCACATCATATTGTTTATTTATTTATTATTATTTCATAAACTATCGGTGGAAAGACTAGTTCAACTAGACTAGGTGTGGTGACTCTGCGTCTCTTACAAGTGATTGACTAATTGATGTATTCCTTATTTAATATATCTGCATTCTTTGAATATTTAAGTCCTTCTGGAGAGTGATGAAAAAATTGGGCATTGCGTCCCTGTATACAAAGTCCATAAAATAAAACGGATGTTTAGGGGGATTGATTAAAGTTACACAAGACTAGGATAGAATTGGGAAGGAACAACCCTATGATAGAACAAATCTGGCAAAAACCGATGATGGGTCTATGCCAAATCGTCGGATGAGGGCGAGGAGTAAACGTCAAGCTAGAGAGCTCAAGCAAGATAGGACATCTAGCAAGCTTCTAGGATGTAGCACATGGAAAAGAACTAAGTGAATCACACATTAACGAGGGAAGAATGTAGGGTATATTCTTCGTATGGATATTCTTTTACAAAAGTAAAAAAACACCCAAAGTCGCTAGGTATCCAATGTAATTGATTCATAACTATTTCAATTAGTGCAAGCAATTCCTAAACCTTTATCAAGCATGCAAGTGAGCCTTACATCTTTTCAATTAGGATAATCGATTCCTAAACTTTTATAGTAAAGTTCAACTTGAGGATGTTATGTATGCAATAGTCTAGTGCCACGATAGAAATCTTCAGTGATGCCCATCAAAAGAAGTTGATTTCATTTTT
The DNA here is from genome assembly GCA_001662345.2 of Metrosideros polymorpha var. glaberrima. Lineage (NCBI taxonomy): Eukaryota > Viridiplantae > Streptophyta > Magnoliopsida > Myrtales > Myrtaceae > Metrosideros > Metrosideros polymorpha. The sequence goes on along the minus strand of BCNH02000004.1, from coordinate 12,401,763 downwards.
CGAAAAAGGTTTAGGACTTAATTTTATTAATATGAAGTCTGAGTATTTGATTGCATTTTATTACACGAGGTTTAAGAATTCTAATGACTTTTCCCTAATAGCACCGTATTGTGTACACCATTGCATGGCATTTGCATTCATTATTAGAAAATTGTCTTAATTAAGAATTGTGATTGTATTATCCATTGTTTGTGTATTGGTGTAGTGTGTTTGATCCCTAGACGATGAAATATGTTAATTACTTGATTAGTAATCTGATTATTCAGTGGCCACGATGTCTCAATTATAGTGCGTGTAAGCTTTTTTAAATTGAGAGAATAGAAGTGGTTGAGATCCTGGAAGTATAGGGCGCAATGAAAGATTAGAGGATTTATGTCGTTACATATATTGGTATTATAGCTTTGGTTGTGTAGGAACGAAGCTGGATAAAGATTAGAGGAGGATGGAATTTCTTTAAAGGATAGAATTGTAATACACATTCACACTTTGGATGTAATTGATTAACTTTTTACTATTTACGCGAAAGTAGAACTTTTGGACCCATATGGCATCCTCAAATTGAACTTTTGTGCATAGTTTCCTTAGAAGTTTAGCTTCATTTGGCCATTGGCTGATAATATGTATAGGAGTTTCGATAGCTCCTACCAATTACAGATTAGACGCGATTACTCCTTTTAATATTTACGTGGACTCCATAACAACATGTTATTTATATATTAAGTAAATTGTGTCTGTTTTAAATACAATTTGATGTGTCCACAGTGGTAATGACAAAAGGATGTGACATTTGATATGAGATATTTATATAGTGAAGAACGATAGCATGGGTTAATATGGTGAAGCGTGAGGAGAAGTGTCACACATGACAAAGTGTTATGCTGTGATAGCAATCTCTTGAACTTATATGAATATCTTATCTATTGGAGCAACCGTTCTAGTATGTATGTTTTTTCGGACGAACTAGGCAAAAGTTTGGGAAAAATTACCTATCAACCCTATACCTATTGTATGGCTAACTGTTAATTCAGTCATAAACTTTTCAATTTAGCCCATTTAGTCCTAAACTGTTAATGATTTTTCAATGTAGTCTACCCAGCTAATTATCAGTGACAGAAATGAGGTTTCTTTTATTCTTACTGTTCATAGACTTCTCAAACTTCTTGTTAATGTTCGTTGAATCCGCCAAGTGTGAGCTTTGGCGAGCGAATCCAAGATGGGTATAGCGGGCTGAAAATCGCCTGGCCAACTCATGGATTATGTGGCAGTGCCACTTGAGGTCTGCTTCAAAAACCACTCTTGACCCAGTTGAAGAAACTGAGAGGTGTTTGAGGGTTTTTTGTCTCGATTTTGCGTTGGACTCGAAGGAAAAAGAGATGGGTTCAAAGCGGAGGAGAGATTGAGGGTTTCAAGAGGAAGGACCTAGTTTCGACTCTGAAGGAGGAGGGTGGAGATCAGGCCGTCCTTGTCCCGATTGTACAGGTCGAAGGTGTCACGGTCCGCCTCCGAGGAGGATGAGCCAGATCGGCACAAGGTCGCGAACTTGGCACTGCTGATGAAGCTGTCCTTGTTGGAGTCAATGTCCTCCATGGTGCAGCGGATCTTGGCGGGGGAGGAGGCCGAGCTAGTGGTTGAGAGGGTGCAAGAGAGCTTGGCGAGTCGATTTGGTTGAAGAAGACCTGGTACTCACGGTCGCTTGAGTCCTTGAGGCTGAGGTTGGGTCGCTCTCATTGAAGTTTGCTTAAATAATGGATAAGTGCATTGTAAGTCCTAAAACTTATCATGAAAATACAATTGAGTCCTAAAATTTTAAAAAAGTGCAATCAACGGAAGGACTTGATTGGACTAATTTGATAAATTCTAGGAATTTATTACACTTTTTGAAAGTTTTAAGACTCAATTGCATTTTCCTGATAAGTTTTAGGACTTAATTGCACTTTTTGAAAGTTTTATGACTAAATTATATTTTCGTGACAAGTTTTAGAACTTTCAATGCACTTATTCCTCTAAACAAAGAAGAAGATGAGTAGTAAACAAAAGAAATAACAAGAGGGAGAGAGAAGAAAAAATTCAGAAAAGCGTCCAAAACATCTTTTCGCTTTAAGTTCTTCCATGTTAGATCTCTAGTGTATTACGTGGACGATCGGCGATTAATAAACCACCACGTCAGATTTTTTAGGCGAATATAAGCTGGGATGATCACATTGGAATTTCATTCAAAAAGTTAGGACTACATTGGTAAATTAAATGTTTTAAGACTGAATTAACAACCACACAATATGTTTAAGATTGATCAAATAATTTTTTTCTGAAAATTTATGGGCCTATAAGGAAAGGAGGAAACATTAGTCGGCTACAAATATTCTATTTGTACGGGTATCTGATTGCAGTGGTAGATTACTTATTCATTTCGTAATCGACTTAATTACCGGCGATTTGAAACCGACACGCTTAATATATTTGCAACATTATGTTGATTGAAAAAAAAAAATAGGGGTAATTGAGATCCTATAGAAACAAAATGTTGAACGAGTGAACTAGGGTCATTACGCTTGGCATCGAGAGGTCGAGATCCTATACGTGTTTAAAATCGCTACACTTCAAAGCTGGATTAAAACAATTTCCTGAAATGATTCTTTAGCTTTGAGGGTCCCACGGATGTGAAGACTTATTTAATATATTACGCAACTCGCTTGCGTGGTTGGCTTCTTTCTATACGTCATCAATTTATATTTAACGCGTATAAAAAAGTACTTTCTCATGAGAAAGACAAACCAAGACCAAGACCAAGGCCAAGACCTAACTTGTTGGGTCTCCCAAACCATATCAGCTTTGAAGTACCAAGGCATATTTAGAATAAGTGAATGCCCATCAAACTAAAAAGAAAAAAGGATTCTTATTAAAAGCATGGCGTGTAGGATATTTAACTATTAAATCATGCATTCAACTAAAGTTTAAACTTTTAAAACAGTTGACGGTATAACGATGAAATCTCACGTGGTACTAGAGTGAGGTCCTCAGTTTAAGTCCACCCGAACCCTTATTTGCCTCTACATCTAAGTCCAGCCTGCGTGTCAGGATATTTAAATATTAATTTACGGTTTTGTCTAATAAGTTAAGCTTTTAGAACTATTAGCAGTAATCCTATAAAATCTCACAAGCAAGCTGTTTCCACATTTGGTTCTAAATGCGCCACGTATACACACATGCAATTTTCCTCTATTTAGAAAAAATCGGTTAGGCGCAGTTTATCAATTATCAACGAAAATGTGTACACGTAAGCTGCCTAGTTTGTCAATTAACATTATCCCACGGCACAAGTCAACTGTTTCACACGATATTTTTTAAGCTGGATGAAACGACTTTTCTAGTCTACAAATAATCGACAATGCATTTGATGACGAGATACTTTTCCATTGACTATATAGTCAATTCCATTGCTGATTAATCGTCAAATAATTTGGCTGTTGAAGAAGAAAGCATGAGTTTTTCCTATATATTGACGGAATTTCCAAGGTATACTATTATATCGTATCGCTATTTTTTTTTTCAACGGTTGTTTTAGACTTAATTACCATGATTTGTCTCAACTTAGTATATCAATTATACAACGTTGTTACGATGTTTTTGCACCTAATTAGGACGTTAAATTTTCACCATATGGGCACAGCAACCACTTCAATTTATTGCTCTTTTGGAAAGAAATCGGTGCATATGTTGCTCTTATTGACATCTATTTAAGAGGTAAAGCAAAAAGCAAAAAACAAAAACAAAAAAAAAACTTGCAAAGATCTAAATTTGACATAAGCCAATCACATAAAAAAATAACAACAGAAAGCATATAGCTAAAATGGATAAATCATGAGTGAAATTGATTTTCTATACTTTAATGTCTTATGTTCAATTGCTTTCTACACTATTCAACTAAATATATGAAATATATATAAATCGATATCTGAATGTATTATTTGTAATTATCATCCACGTTAAGTTATTTAAATATAAAAAATAAAAATACATTTTATAAAGTATATAAACAGGGCGAGGGAAGCCACGGGGCATTTTTCAAGGGAAATTTTGTCTCGCACGCCGGCGGGGCACCGTGGGGTGCGAATTCTCCGGGTCATGTGCCCATCCCTAACGGCAAAGGAAGTCCAAATTGAGTTGCCACCAACCCCGCGATCGCCAATTGCAAGAAAAATTGGTCGGGCTAACCAAATTCGGTGGTAGATTTGGAGTCCGTACCGCATCCAGTGTTGCAATTACTGTAGCTTCTAGCACTTAAGGGCCTGCATGACAACTTTTTTATTTCTCAATTTCTGTTCCAGAAATCATTCTGGAACAGGTTTGGAACAAAAATCCGTTTGGTAACGCAATTTCATTTTTCTATTTCTGGAACAACTTTTTGTTCCAGAAATCAGAAGTTAAAATTTTCAACTTCTTGATTTCTGGAACAGAAATTTTCTCTCTCAGCTCCCCGTCGTCGCCGCTTGCTGCTACCGGTTGCCACTAGCCATCCGCCGCCCGCCCGACGTGGACATTTTAAATATT
>BCNH02000004.1:12356932-12396259 GCA_001662345.2 Metrosideros polymorpha var. glaberrima | reverse complement strand
CCCCCCCCCCCCCCCCCCAAATTCCCTTACCACTAGGCGTGTGCCCATGTTTCGCTAAAATAGTTCTTCATTTGCCCGACAATCATGGTTTTTTCTTTTTCCAATTTAATTATTTTCGTCTACGTATGCAAAAACTCAGAGGAACTTAATGACAATGCACAAACAAATTATTTAAGTGAGAAAGTTGTCAAAAAAGTTATAAACTTATTGCAATTATGCAAATTCAGTCCTAAACCTTTTTTTTTATACCAATTCAGTCCTAAACCTTTGGTAATTTGTGCTGATTTAGTTCATTTGGCCGGCTGAAACTAACGTGGATAATTTTAAATAATATATATTTTTTCATTTTTTCATTTTTTTTTCTTACCTCCTTCTTATTTCTCCAGCCGGTTGCCGAAGCGACGACCGGCTAGAGGCGACGAAGCTCTCCTAGCGATGGTAAGGGCAAGGCTCACCAGTGGCTAGGCGAGCCTTGTCTAGCCCTCACCCTCGACCTCGTTGGGCAAGGCGACCTCACCCAGCCATGGACAGTAAGGTTGAGCCTTGCCCTTGCTAGGCGAGCTCGCCTAGGCCTAGCCATGGATGGCGAGGTCGACGTCTCCGGCCCTTGCCTCTAGCCGGTTGTCAAGGTCCAATGATCGTTTGGAGGAAGAAGAAGGAGGGAAGAAAAAAAAAAAAGGGAAAAAGGGGGAAAAAATAAAATAAAAAATTCAAAAAATTATAAAATATTATTAAAAAATATCTATGTCAGCGCTAGCGAAGCCATATCAGTTCCGGTGGGCCAAATGGATTGAATCGGCACAAATGCAAACGATTTATGACTAAACTGGTAAAAAAAGAGAGTTTATGACTGAATTGGCATAATGTATAATATATTTATGACTTTTTTGACAACTTTTTCTATTTAAGTTGGAGGACAAGAATGATTGAGGTCGGAACTAACTACCGATCGAGGTCAAATACGTGATACCATGATAAAAGGGTAAAATTAAGTGATAATTAATTAGAGCGATTTCTACTCATGCATTGCACGAGAACTTCTCAATGATTGATATGAATTCCAACATTCTATTTGCAACCAACTTAATGCTCAAACCGGTCAACGGCCAACATGTCCAAACGAAAGGACTTCCATACCAAATTGTTCAATGGTCTGACATTCTATGGTAATTAATGTTGATTTCACCATGAAAAAGCTATACTTATCTTGAGCATTATGCTACTAGGACGATTGTTAAAGAAACCCTCCTCCTAATTCCAATTTTGCGAACTTGCTCATATCTTGATTGAATCAAAAGTGAGAATGATTCGATTCGGTCATTAGTGATCGTTTTAAACATGTGGAAACATTTCGACCCCAAAAAAAAAAACGTGTGGAAACATCATAGCAAAATATTATACCTACTTTTGTCTATTGATTAATGGTTTAAGAAAAAATCAATACCATTAAAAATTTCAAATTGATATCTCCAACACAATCTTTCCTTGAACCAATTTCGTCTCGCAAAAAATACCCACGACACATTTACTTCAAATTAATATTTGTCTCATAGAAAACCAAAATTGGTACCCGACCCAAATTTTACGTCCACGCCAGATCTCGAACTGCTGACAGAGTGTATATTTTGATCATAAACACTGGTTTATGATTTTTCATGAAACGAAAATTAATTTGGGGTAATATGCTTCAAGGTATTAGTTTATGATTTTTTGTGAGATGAAAATTAGTTTGAAGTACATGTGTTATGAGGTACCAGTTTGAATTTTTTTCAAAAATATTAGCCCTAAGAGAAATCTCATTAGGCAAACCGACTCGAACACCACTCGCCACTTATCTAATAAAATATTCCTTTTTTTTAATCTTTTTATCGAGCATCTTCTCGTATGTACAGAAGATTAAGTGAAAAAAAAAATTTGCCGTAAGGATTTAAGCATGCTTCTTTTCGACGGCGATAATTTATTCTAAATCAGACAAGAAAAAAACAATTGCTCTCGGACACATAAATGTAACCTTATAAAAGAAAAAAGTAAAAAAAAAAAAAGGAAACCATAATCAAATGCAGGTACCAACCTCGCATCCCCCATGTCCCCCGCAATGTAATGTAAATTCAATCGAGAGAAAGGGCAAACACGTAATTCCAATTACTTGTCATTGTAAACGACGTATGACAGCAATGCACTCGCAAATCGCCATTTTTATTTTTACACTAAAATGAAAAAAAAAAATTATTGTGTGTTGTCGGACTGTACTTTCTTTAATAATAATATGGACAATCAAAAAACAAAAAGTTAAGTAAAAAAAAAAAAAACCGAAGGAAACTCGAAAAATCAACGGGAGCAAAGCCACGTTCCCTGCGTAGAAACCAGATCACCACCGTTCACCTGAGTCAACGTCAATGGTCGCGCCCGATCAACGGTTGTGGTGCGCTCTCCCGAAATCCGTGAGCTTGCGCGACCGGTTCTTGCAGAACGACGTCGCCGTGGAGAGGTGCGGCTTCGTCGACGGCCTGATCTCGCCCGAGTACCCGGCCTCCGGCGGCATGCAGCCCTTCTGCTTCCAGTTCCGGTTGGGGCTCGCCCTCACCAGCGGGCTCAGGCAGAAGGCGAACCCGGACACGTTCCTCGCGTGGCTCGGCCTCGGCCGGGTCGCCGATTTGGGAGCGAAAGCGGCGGCGGCCACCGGCGTCCTCCGCCACTGTGGCGACGACTCCGACGAGTATCCATTCCCCGACGGCGATCTGTCGCCGCCGCGGTTCTCGTCGGAATCCTCCCCTCGCGCCGGCGACATCCCGCGAGCCGGGATACGAGAGGGCTTTCCGCAACGACCGTCCGCGACGGAAGAATCTCCGAAGGAGGACAGCCTCGATGGCGCTTTCCGCATCGACCTCTCGCGACGGCCCGGGAGGAACGACAACCACGATGGCGAAGGAGGCGCGAAGCGAGAAGCCCTGGGATCCGAATCGGAAGAGTCCGGATTCGGATCGGAATCGAACTTCTCGGATCTGGATCTGAACAGGTAGGCGAGGATGGAGAACTTCCTGCTCTTCTTCTTGAAAGACCTCTGGGAGGAGAAATCGCCGCCGCCGGCCTCCGAGGTGGCGCTGTACGTAGGGGCGACCTGAGGCGTACTGTAGATCCGATGGTGGTGGTGGTGGTGGTGGTCGGATTTCCGGCGAGAAACGTAGGGAGACACGGAGCGAGGGAACGAGAGGGGAGGCGGTTGGGCGTCGGATTTACGGGGGTCCTCCTCGGCGGCGCCGGACCGGCCCTGGGCCTGAGCCTGAGCCTGAGCCTGAGCATGAGCCTGGGCCTGGGCGGCGATAAGGACGAAGAGGCGTTCGCGGAGGCAGGAGGCGCAGATGCCGGCGCCGCTGCTGAGGTCGCCGGGGTGCTTCTTGCACTTCATTTACTCGGCGCAAAGAGGGCGGTGGCCTCGTGTTTCGGTTCGGGTATCTTGTCGTGGGATCGAATGGATGCGGTGGTGGGTGGCGGCGGCGGGGGTGAGGGTAGTGGTGTCGGCGACTCTTGTTGAGTGCGGGTTAAAAGCGGTGGTGGTGCTGAGGAGGGAGGAGGCAACGAAAGGTGGGGGGTGGGCTCTCTCTCTCTCTCTCTTTTGGGTTGTTGCGCGACCTTTTCTAATTCAAAATGAGAGGATTTGTGCTTGGGGTTGGGACTAACGACCATTTCTCGAAATGGATTTCTGTTAATAAAAAAAACATGCTTTTTTTTTTTCTTTTTTAAATTAGAAAGTTATTATTGCATTGACTTAATTGATTCCATGTTTTTCGTCCGGCTAAGCGATTGATTATGTACGTAATCTTTTTTCTTTCTTTTTTTTCGCGGGACGATTAAGTCTTAAGACTTTCATTTCGCCCTTTTTATGTCATAAAGCATGCAACTTTTGGTCCCCATCGAGCCTTTTTATCCCTTGCCGCGATATGTTTGATGAACTCTTGATCGGTTCTGGAATCTTTACATTATTTGCAAATCATTCCTTAATATTCAATTGCTTCAATTAGGCCATCCAATTATTTAAAAAACGTTTAAAAATTATCTTTGCACTGCAGGGTTAAAAATGTGTGGTTCAATTGGGACAAAACCTCTCCTCCAATAAAAAGAATTTCAATCATCTTTGCCCTCAAGTTTTGTATGGACCGTGAAAATTAAAACATAAACTTCCAAAGTCTTCATATCTATTACTAGCAGATATTCTAGCCACATTCGACCAAGAAAAAAGACATTCTAGTCCCGCTTACCTTATTCTTGATACACATATTTTTAATTACGAGAAGAGGACATTAAACCTAAACTAGTTTAGAGATTTAATTGAAATAGTTCAAAGGTTGGTGATAACACTAAACGTTTAAAAAATTCGTGGATTAGATAAGGCCATTATCCCAAAAGAAGATATAATAAACAAGCCCGTTTGATCATTGATTGAGCAATGAAATTAGGAGAAATTGTCCAATCAGTTTTAAATTTATTGTGTGGATGTCAATTTAGTCCTAAACTTTCCAATGTTGCCAAATTAGTCTTAAACCTTTGTGCGAATTTCTAATGTAATCCTTTTGGCTAATTTTCTCCTGAAATCGCTAACTTCGTAATATGACACGTAAGACGGCCGACAATAATTGGACCATCACATCAACGATTTCAAGCAAAAATTGATCACAAAGACTATATTGGAATTTCGTACAGAGGATCGAGACAAAACTGACAAAATTGAAAAGTTTCAGATTGAATTGGCATATGTGCATTAAGTTTATGACTAACCGGGTAATTTTTCTCATATAACTGCTAGGTCCTTGTCAGAGAAGATTCATTAGACAGTAATATTTATGAACGAGGGAGAAAACCCATGCCATCCTAGCGTCTCGCCTAGACCAGTTGCAACGGGAACAACCCTAACATGAGCTTGGGAAGGCCCCCCGCCACTACACCTAGTGACCCAAGTATGTTCGACAAAAACGCTCACTAGAGGATCATAACTCGGCGAGCGGATGCAAGATTGAAAAGCACTTATTTAAAGAAGTTGATAAAGGTGGAGTCCCCGGTACATAAATAACTGGTTTGAGTCCAAAATTATGTAACACAACAAAAAAAAAAGTCGTAGAAATAATGTAAAATGGCGATAAGAGATGCATGGGGATAATAACAGTAGGAGTTTTAAAGTTTGTGCCCGTTTGGCACTTCAGTCCTTACCCTTCTTTTTTCTTGCGATTCGGTACCACAATGTGTCCCCGAATGGCATTCTAGTCCTTTGGTTAGGTCTGCACGTTTTTTTATGGACGGGAAATCTATGTGGCAATTTAATCAATTTAAGGGTGTGTTAGTTTCACGAGAGATCAAACATTTTTCTAAAATTGGTCACTTGTATCGCTGACAAAAATGAACGAACAAATAATATTCTCATCATCCACGAAAAATGTCTAGACATAAATATTTTTCATTAAATAATTATTTTAAGTGACACAAAGCGATCATTTTTAGGAAAATATTTTTCAAATCATTCATTCTTCATAGAACAAACGGAGCCTAAAACAATAACCTAGATCCAAAAATTGTAAAAAAGAAATAATCAAGTAAGATTTTCTGTTCAACAAAACACAAACGGACCTAACGGAAGTCTATCTTGAAGTGCACAAAGTGTACAAGTTTTGGGTAAATGCACGGAAGAAAGAGTTTCAAAACTGAAGTATCGAACCGACACAAGTTTTCGGACTCCTGCTATCATTATTCCAAGATGCGTATGCTCCGTAGAACATAATCGAAATCGTTCCGAGTACTATCATGTGCACAAAATCAACACTAGGAGCGATGAGAATGATTAGTGTGACAATGGTGAAAATTGTTTTGACAGTATTCATGTTGAATGCTATGGTTAGAGAAGGAGACGACTTTGACCGGTGCCGGTCAAACCGGGGTGGAGGAAAGGTCCAGAGAAGACTTTCTGAATGGGAAACCGGACTGATGAGGAACGGTCTTCAGTCTTGGGATCTCACGAAGGACGATGTCTCGTACTACTTGGATCCGTTGTAGATTTAGTTGACTTTGACTCCGTTGGGGCAAATCAACACATCGTTATTGTTGTCGCCGACGAATTTGTGAGCATCTATGTTCGGTTTGGATTTTGCAATTGTACTGGTGGATCTAGAAGGAGAGGGTTACGAGTTCTTCGGGAAAACTACTAAAAAAACGTGCTAAACATATTAAATTTGCATTAATTTAGTCCGAAAACCTTTTAATTGTACAAATTAAATCTAAACCTTTTCAGATTTGCCAATGTACTTCATCTAGCCAATTATTTTATTTATTTTTTTACAACTCTGGGTCGGCGAGGGTGTTGGGCCCTCGCCCAGATCCACCCTTGATTGTTGGCTGGCGAGGGCGCGACAGGGGCCTCCGCGCACTCACTAGCCACAGGTGCGTAGAAAATGAAAAGTCAAATGCACGGTCTCTAAATGTGCTAAAAAGTGGCATTTGGATGGAAGATTACATTTAGATGCTCTTGAGGTGAAATCGAGAAAAGGAAGAAATTGCATTGGCTAAGAAATTAAGATTATTATTGTATTACTTATGATCTCACATAGCAGGATCTCAAAAATGTTTATTTAAGAAAATCACACGTGAATGTAGGGTGCGTGTATAAGTCCTTATTACTAGGGCAATGTTGTAGTTTGGCCAATTTTGAGGACAAGCTTCCATTCTTCCAGCAAAGACAGCTTGTTGGTTAAGCTACTTGGCACGAAAGGAGACCGTTTCACATGACTATGAGCATGAGAGGCACTAATGCCGAAACGCAATAAAAATTGGCTAAACAGAAGAATCGAAATAGAAAAGAGGAACAATTTGTTCTCTCAAATTCGATTATCAAAATCAATATCAAATATCAAAGTCTGACTTTCTGAAATCGTAAAATCCCTTTTATAGGATGCTAAATCTAATTAAAATAGGAAACGTAAAAAGTACTAAAATACCCCAAAAATAATAAAAACACCTAAAAACCCATCAAAACGATTTCGAAAACCCAAAAAACGACGTACGTCATCGCATTAGCAATGAGTTGCGTCCAGCGGCCCGTTTCCATATCACATATGAAATTTCAGCCAATTCCAAGTTCGCCGACCCAAAGTGCATCAGGCACTTCTACAAATCCACAAAGATCTGATCCTTGATGATTGGTGCCAGTTGGGTCACAAGAGAATAGATCTCGATCATTCGTTGAAAACCTTTTAAATTGGATGCAACCAAGGAACATTGTGGGATGTAACAACAAGATGGTTTCGAACTTGCTTCACTTTTTCAATTATAAACGATACTAGTTTTCATGGGCAATTGTTATCTTCCTTATGCAATGTCATGATGAAGTTATAATATTATCAACTTTAATTGAATGATACAACAAAATACTTGACATTGTTTTCTTTTATTTACCACTATATGAATTCTTTTCTAGCATTATCTATACAAACCTATTGGTGTTGTTGTTGTCTTTGTATGGTGATGGTGTTGGGGATGCCGAACTTGGGCGCGCACCGCCTTTTGGCAAAGCCATAGTTACTAGAGAGGAAGATTTCGGCATGTGCTTATCATCGATGGTGATACGAGTTTCGGTGAACAACTGCCGATTGTGCCGTTCTTGTGGAAAGAGAGAATTGATGCAGATTATACCAAGTTGTTTTATCTTTTAGATTTGCACTGGATTGTAACGCTGTATGATTGGTTTTATCTTGAAGTTATGAACCTCTCATTTATGTGAAATGAAAATTTCCTTTTAACCAAAAAAAAAAAAAATCCCTCGTTCCGCTACTTGATGGTTGCAATAACCAACATTTCTTAACCTCTATCATCAACGGCTTTCGAAATATGCGGCATCCACTATCTGATGATTGGGTCAGTTTCACATCTTCACAATTGCGTCGATGAGCCCCGCCGAATCCTGTCCGAAATTGTCGACTCCATTACGTAGCCAACCACTTTGCCTCTAGCTCATCATGAATCGTGTTAGTCGTGGCCCCTTGACTTGGTCAGGCCATACTTACAGACGTTCATGTGCTGAGACTTATAGTTTCTCCTTGTTATATCTTCCGTCGGCTAGAGCCATTTACTTTGTCGACCAATAATACTTGCCGACCAAGAGCCTTCAACACTTCAACAAACATTACCTCCATTGTATTTCGCTCGGTCTTTCTCAGCCCCGAGTAAACAGCCAAAGACTTGGGCATTTTTTGGGTGTCAACAATTTCAAATTGATATTATTAAAAACTAATATTGGGTGTATGGAAAATTAAAAGTCAAACACATTGTCTCTAAATGTGCTAAAAAGTGTCATTTGGAGGGAAGAAGATTACATTTAGACGCTCTTGAGGTGAACGTGAGAAAAGGAAGAAATTGGATTGGCTAAGAAATTAAGATTAATATTGTATTGCCTATGATCCCACATAGCAGGATCTAAAAAAAAAATGTTTATTTAAGAAAATCACACGTGGATGTAGGGTGCGCAAATAGTCCTTATTACAAGAGGAATGTTGGGGTCTGTGCAATTTTGAGGACAAACTTTCATTCTTCCAAAAAAGACAGCTTGTTGATTGGGCCGATCCATGTTCTGCAAAATTACATGGTTTGTCGCCGCATTGGACGGCGAACAGCGTCGCTAGTGTCCACAGCCGAAGGCTAATGGATCCAGCTACTTGGCAAGAAGAGAGAACATTTCCCGTGACTATGAGCATGAGAGGCATTTCTACAAATCCACAAAGATCCGATCCTTGGTGATTGGTGCGATTGGTGCCGGTAGGGTCACGAGAGAATAGATCTCGCTCGTTTGTTGAAAACCTTTTTGAATTGTTCTTGGTGTGCGACGCTATGTGTTTTGCGTAGGGATTATGTGAAAATGCATTAGAGTAACGATATTTTTAGGACAGTAGATTGATGCTTGACGATCGGAGTCCAACAAGATGCAACCAAGGAACATTGTGGGATGTAACTACAAGACGGTTTCAAACTTGCTTCGCCTTTTCAATTATAGACCATACCAGTTTTCATGGGCGAGTGTTTTCTTCCTTATGCAATGTCACGATGAAGAAATAATGATTTAGCAACTTTAAATGAATGACACAACAAAATGGTCGACATTGTTTTCTTTTATTTATCACTATATAAATTCTTTTCTAGAAAGGCAACACTAAATGAACATATTGATATTCCTTTCAATAATTTCAAAACGAATTTGTTCGAAAATCTAGGAAAAGAAAGAGAGAGAAGATGTGGTTGGTTGTTGTAAAGAGAGGACAATTAAAGAATTTCATTAAACGCACTTTCTAGTGGAAAAATGGGTTAGTAACTTCTCACTTTTGCCATTCTGTCCTATTGCTTTGGTAAATTTTACAATTTACAAAAACTAAATCGTATTTCAATGTTATAATAACATATAGATGAAGGGAACATAAGAAAATTAAGAGTGATACAAAAGGATTAATACCACGAAATATTTTAAATTAATACATCTGTGATAAATTTACCCAAACTTATTTTTTGACCATAAAAAATTAAAAATTGATACACTTATGACAAATTTACCTTTCGTTAATTTCCGTTAAATTGAGTTAATATCACAAAAATCTCAAACTGATACTCTCGTGGTTGTAACAAATGGAGGGTAAAAATTGTACACTAGTATACTCGTCAATTGCCATATGTCATCCAACTTATCAATTTGACTATAAGATTTAACAAAAACTAATGAAGGGTACACTAGTATACCCGTCAATTGCTATGTGTCATTCAACTTAACAATTTGACTGTAAGATTTAATGAAAATTAATAGAGGGTAAATTTGTTACAGGTGTACTAGTTTAGGATTTTTTGTGATAAAAAAAATTAGTTTGAGATAAATTTGTCACATGTGTATCAATTTGAGATTTTTTGTAGTATAAACCCAATACGATATAAAATGAATAATTTTAAGTCGGGTCATTACTGTACTAAGTTTCTCGTGGAAGGCGGCAATTCTTCCCTTTTCTTTGTCACTTTGAGGCTGTCTGATCTGCATCGTGCCTATCATTGCCGGTTAACAGGACAACCTGGAAGACTGAGGGACTCTTTTGGACGTGTTCCGATGCCACTTTTCAAGAAGGAATTGGGGATTTTCCTTAAACAAGGGCAAATTGGTTGAAAGGGGACAAAAGAACCCAGGTGGCCAACCCTGTGGAGCATCGTTGTACACGGTCTCTTGGCTGTTTTTGCATTGCAGGGTTGTCCTTTTGTCCGCGAGCTCCTCTTAAAATGGGACGTTTCCTTGAGATGTAATAGAATATATGACATTCCAAGTACGATCATGTGATTGGTTCTTGTATTCTATAGGTTCTTTTCTAGTATCAAGTTAATTGGTGTGATGGTACATGATTCGCCTATCTTTCACGAGGTCATGAGTTCAATTATCTAGTGAGTGAATGTCTGAACGAGTCTTGTTGCGTTACTTAACTGTGACATAACTCGTGCGGAGCAAACTTTGCGGCTACTGACATCTTGTGGGGGCAGTGGTGAGGCGCTCGCCAACCTTAGACCTTTGGATCATGAGTGATGCAAAGTAACTTTGGCTCAATCTGAACATTTCGCAGCTCGTGCAAAGAAACTTCATTGACCTCTAACATCTTGAAATTGTCAGGATGGATGGGCTTGCCAACCTCGAACTTCTGGATCGCGAGTGTTGCAGAGTAGCTATGACTCCATTTGACCATTCCATAACAGGTGTGAGACTAGCGACCAGAGAGAATCATTAGCATTGATCACTCCTCCCCAATTTTTTATTTTTGTAACTCGAGCCATTGTATTAGTTAAGGGTCCTTATGGATGAGCAAGAATTGACTATTTATTTGGGAGGGGAAGAAGGGGATGGGAGGGGCGAGGGTCCCCTGATTCTTCCAATCTTTTTTGAAAACTATCTATGAATCTATTACCTCGAGTGTAATTTACGAAACTTCAAAAAAGGGATTG
The DNA here is from genome assembly GCA_001662345.2 of Metrosideros polymorpha var. glaberrima. NCBI lineage: Eukaryota > Viridiplantae > Streptophyta > Magnoliopsida > Myrtales > Myrtaceae > Metrosideros > Metrosideros polymorpha. The sequence continues at coordinate 12,385,267 of BCNH02000004.1, read as the reverse complement.
AGTTTGATTGCCACATGATCTCCGACTGGTTGATTTGAGACCCAAATTTTATGCCTTGAATAGGTGAATTTATTGTCCAGATACACCAAACAAACCCTATATTTAACAAGCACAACAAATTCCTCTGTCTCTGTCTCTGTCTCTCTCATATCAATGAATTTTGTTGATTTTTAGATATTTCTCCCCGGATTTCATAGAACATCATGTACCTTAGCAATCTTTTCATGTTCAGGGAACAATTTCGACTTTTCATCCTTCCAAACACCATCGACAACAGGCAAGGACACCGTGAAATTCTGCCCTAGCCACACGTATGGCTATAAAATGTGTTCAGGCCACACTATATGATGCGACTCGTCTCATTTCTTCTCATCGACTTCGGCATCCCATCGAGGATTTCGAGGGACACAGAAAGAAAGAAAGTAAAGAGGGACACCAGAAAGGCAGGTATAACACGGCCATATTCTCCTTCCCAGAGCATTGTTGAGGATGTAGATGACCAGCCAACCCTCCATTGAAATTATTGCAACTTGTATTTCTAACATGAAAATATTCACCCGTGTGTATGTAATTCAATAAGCATTGCAGCTCTCTATATTCCTCAACATGAATGCAAACAGACCGATTTTAATCCCGACTCTATCGGTAAGGTTCTTTCCTCCACTGCGAGAATGGAAGTACATAGACTTCAATTATATCACAATTCTAGCTCAAGTCCGAGTCATTCCAGGTTCACAACACCAGTACCTAAAAGGCTAGTCAGACAAATCCTATATATGAGGATAAGCAAAAACAAACCGACCAAAATCTCCATGCTACGAAAAGGAAACGAGAATATAAACTTACAAGACACTTCAAAATGACAAAGGAAGCATATATCGAGACAATGTTCAGCAAAGATGACATGCTGAAGCACGAATCTATCAACAAGCACATCCTCCAGACTGCTGTTGTGACTGAGACGCATTTGGGTTGGTAGACTTAAGATTAACGTCAACCATGTCTTCTTGCTTTGTTGAAGAAAGTGTCTCCATTCCTGGCAAGGCAGCTGCAATCTTACGGAACAAAGCCTAGACAAACAAGTTCGAAAAGATTATTTACGTTTTACACAGTGATTGACTTTCAAGAACATAGTTTTGCATTAAAAGTGAGCATGAACTAATTGACACAGGTACAATGGGAAAGTAGCTTAAGTCACACATCGACTGAACATCAGGGTATGCTTTACCATCCTGTATGATACATTACTTAGCTATAAGAAAGTGAAGGAAAGAGAGCGGTTTTCTAAACATGGGGTTGTCAATTGTGACATGATTAATAATAGTGATCAAACAACTGGTTAACTATCATTGAGTGTCCATCATTACTGCCATCGTTTTTCAGTCAGCATGGAAAGTAAGAACAAACAATAATGTATTTAAGAGTAGACTCATCCACTAGATCCATTTATTATTCCATGGAGATACTAGGAACTTTGGGTATGGTGAGAAAGTGTAGTCAGAAGGTTAACTATATGAAACTTTGTTTTGGGTTATACCTATTACATAGACTCTTATCGTAAAAACAATGCTTGACTTTCCAAGTCAGATGATATCTCTCTCATAACATTACCGTATGTGTATGCTAGTAGCTTGATGCTTGTAACAGAAACTCTTTCTGTACAGAAAAAAAGTACACTTGCTGTTTAATACCAGGAAAAAGTAGCTTTGAGTCATTTGATGATTACCTTTATGTTGAACCCAGCTTTTGCACTAGTTTCAATGAACATAACATTCAACTCACGAGCTTTGGCTTCTCCCTCTTCTATCGATACTTGCCTGGCCAATATTAAGAAGCAAAACATGAGGTGAAGGTGATGTCTAAAAGATGACCACAGAAAGAAGGTAATCTCCAGCACTTGCAAGAAAAATATGCTCTTGTTGTTAATGACATTAGAGAGTCAAAGTGCACACCAAATGTTGAGATATGCAGTCTTGTGAGAACTCAAGGTAGCAGAGAATGAAACTTAACTTCGAAAGCAAACCAGTAACTCTTATTCCCATAATAAACAGCTTTTTTCATTCCAAAATATAAAATAGAGCAAACTTACCTCTTATCCACTAGATCGGTTTTGTTTCCAACAAGTACAATGATAACATCACTTCCCCTTTCAGTGCGAACCTCTTCAATCCATTTGGAAGTATTGAGGAATGATTGTCGGCCTGACAAACCGTATCAAGTGCAACAATATTAACTGAATGACAAATTGCATGCAGACTAAGTGCTTGTTAAGGTACTTCCTACTTACTACTGTGGCTTTTTTAATGATTTTCTTGGATTAAGAAATAAGAAGTTCAAATTACAAACAATTGCAATTTCGCATTTATAACTCCTATAAATGCGCGCACACATATATATTCTTATATCATACTTCACAACTTATAGAATGCACTTGACATTTACTGCCTATTCTACTTACTGCTAGAACCTACACTTCCTAGCTTCTGTTAGGAAAGAAAATTAATCATGGGCACCAAGGGGTGCGATCCAGATGACCCAGACCTAAGAAGCTCAGGAGATGTAATGTACTTAATCTAGCCTTATTCCCTATTCAAATATGAAGTATTCAAATGATTAAGTCACAGAGCACTTTCTTACAATAGTAATTAATCACAATTCCTTAACCAATGTTGCAAACCAAGCATGACTTAAGCTCAAAATAGAGAAGGTTAAGGCTAGAAATCCCCTTTCTGCTAGGAAGCCACCATAGATGTAGGATGGATTTACTATCTGTGAATTACATGCAGAGTGGGAAGATACAACAGGCGTGAGGAACTAAAATTGAAAAGCAGTGAGGAGAAATAGAAAGCCACACAAACCCATTCATATGGAGATATGTATGAAAGAGAAAACCTAACCAGATGAAGAATGCATATGAATTCAATAGCAAAGAAAGTATTCCAAAATCAGATATATGACCAGAAACAACTGCTGATATAAACTGCAAGTTAAGACAATAATTTTCATCCAACAACATGCGGTAAGTCGGAACAGAAACAAGAATATCATACTTGCAACATCAAAAACAATGACTGCCACTGAAGAATCCCTTATGTAACTTGGAATCAGACTCCGAAACCTTTCTTGTCCAGCAGTATCCCTGCAATACACATCAGCATTTGATTTTTAATGCAAGTGAATACATTGTCACAAAAGGATCAATGCATATCCTTCTGCACTAAAAGAAACCACATCCAATCAGGACAAGAAAAATAGATAGGTGCAGAAATATCTTAATTTATGTTTCTATTTGGTCAAAAGTAAACCTTAATACAAGCATTACAAATCGAATATACACTCCCAAGCTGGTAATGTGACTCTAACCCAGCCATCCACAGGACTAAGATGACAACTTGTAGAAATGATGTTATGAAGAACTATTCAGCAGTCTTTACAAACTATACCAAAAGACCAAACTGATCAGTTTCTGTTACCCCATTGAACCCATTGAACCAATCAAAAAACCACACCAAGAGACGAACTGATACTTGGTTAAACTTGTTTAATCGGCTAGTTTGGAAGAGTATCGAAACAGTGCGACTTTTTTTTTAGCCTCATAAGAAACAGTACAACTTAGTGGCCACAAAAACTACTGAAAAAATCCTTCTTCAGTAATCTCATAATCAGCTAATACCTTCTTAATACACAAATAAATCAACAATAAGAGAGAGCTTTGATTTATGAATTTCACAAGTGTCAATGAATCATCAAAATACTCTTCGAATTAACAGGGTCAGAACCGTGATTGACAGCACCTAGAAAACTACTTAGTCATGCTAATTCATAAGTAGCAATAAATTGCATCTTTGGTCGTTTTCGCATATTGGACAAACTCTGGTTTCAAAAGAGCCTCAACCATACGAATTAGCAACTACTTCAATGTGATACAACTATGATGCGTGAACAAAATGATATTGCGACATATGCAAATACAACCTGCTTTCTAAATTCAACATTTTTTTATTCAAAATGGTCAACTTATGGGCCAATCCATTTACCATCCCTGCTTATTTCATCATAGTGTTGTGTACGCATCATGTTATGAACACTAGAAATCAATATGCATACAGCAATCCATATGTGCACCCATAACATTAAAACTAACTCAAGTCTCACCAGAGCTGCAACCGTACAGTTCGATCTTCCAAGTACATTGTCTTTGATAAAAAATCAATACCGATAGTGGCCTGGACAATGGTAAAGCCATAAAAACTTAAGTTAATATGCTACAGTATTCAAATGTATCATAGGACAGCAGTTAGTTTGCTGACAAGATTTAATGCGCAGACAAGTCAATAACTCGACCATGTTAAAATACATCAAATGAAGGTAGAGAGAAAGACAGAGAAAAAAAATCTTTTGCAGATGCAGCTAAAATCCACTGCAACAAACATGTTAGTGTCGCAAAAGGTAAATGTCATTATGGCATGTTAAGGTTCAGCAATAACTATAATACCCAGTGACAAGTACGCCAGATTGATGAACTGCTGTCGCGGGATACTATAATGCAAATAAAAAAATAAGCTCAAAGGTTTTACCCCAAAACCTTCATGTCCCATAAAACTTTATCATAAATGTATTTTCGGTGCTATACTTTCAACTATTAAACATAAAAACAGCTAATCAACCTATCTAGTACCCTCAATAGTATCACTTTCTGTGAAACATACCAACAATTAAAGAGAGAACAACTTTGTGAAGCCTGCTATTGAAATATACAGAAGTCCTTCAGCATAAAGCCTTCAAACAACTCAAATCCTGTAGCACATTTTCACAAAGGTATCGCACTTAAAATTTTGGACGGCCACCCACCAGTGTGTTGACGATTGTACGGGCAGAAAGTTAGGCCGAATCTATGACAACCTTTTTATAAAAATTCTACAAGTAACAAAACATTGGAATTGTGTATAAGATATTTCCCACTCTCTAATACAGACAATCAGCCAAGATTCGATGTCCACAGCATTTTCCCAAAACTCCGACATCAACTAACAAAAAACGCCCTAAGGACCGAAAATTCGACGTTCTTGACAACCAGAACATCAATTTAAACGATCTCGCCAACAGCACGTAAAACGAAAATACACGAAGCTGATAGGGAACTCCGGCAACAATGCTATATGCTCACTCCATCACGAAGGTACCATTGGATCTCACAAAATCGATAGAGGAATACAATCCAGCTGGGACTACGGATCAAGATCACACCATCATCATCGCGTCGAGAACAAATGCAAGACACAAGTCGATCGTTCAACTAGCAAAAACCGATCGCTTCCAGGGCATCACTCAACAAACGGAACGACAAAAAACGATCGGGATTCAAATCAGCGCCACACGAACCAAACAGAAGGACGCAACGACAGCCTGAATTGCTCGCGAGAAGAAGGAAAGGAAGGAAGGAACAGCGACCTGATACGTGTTGTCGAACTTGTCGTACATGAACCGGGTGATGATGCTGGTCTTGCCCACGGATTGGTCTCCGAGGAAGACGAGCTTGTACTTGGCGAGAGCCGAGACCGGGGCCATTCCTTCCGTCGGCCGGATCAAGACGGATCGCCGCAGGATCGATCGGAGGGAGGATTTCGCGGAGGAAGGTCGAGATCTCGCCGCAGAAGCTATGGAGGCGGAGAGCGAGATCGAGATCTCAGAACCTCGTCGCTGAAGCTTTGCCGAATCGATGCGCGAATTGTTGATTTGTATTTTGTCTATTAATTAAATTTTAGAGAGAGAGAGAGAGAGAGAGAGAGAGAGAGGAGTCGCGGTTGGCTCGTCCGCGTGAAATGGTGTTTCGTTTTAATAGACCCGTCAAACAACGGGTCGGGTCGGTCGGGTCGGGTTTCGATCCAAATTGACCTATTTAATCTCTTTTCGACGCATTTTCATTCAAGATAAATTCAGCGACTCATACACGACTCAATCCATATCCAACACAGACTCGACCCATTTCACATTTAACCTAATTTAGGAAAACTCATACTCAAATTAAGATGAGAGCGTAGAGTGAGCGAATGCGAAGTCGAGTGAGGATAAAAGAGTGAAGAGAAAGTTATAGAAGTAGGTTAGGTTTGAGTAAGTTATGATCCCATATAGCGCCCGTATTATTTTTTATTTTAAATCTATTTATTTAATATAACTAATTCATATAGTAATCCAAATTATTAAATATGAGTAAAAAATTGATAGGACTATATTTCGATACGATTCAAACAGGTGTAATTGCAGGTAGAGACCCGCCGGAATTTGATTTACTTAAGCCTGAATAAAAGGATTGTGTACTTATTTAAAAAAAAAATTGAAAGGTTGTTTTGTATATGTATTATATAAAGTTTTCCTTTTTCTTGGGGAAAATCTAATTTTAAGAATGGAATCGACGTAATTATTCTCTTATCCATATGGTGTTGGAAATGATGAACGGAATTCGCTCAGTCAAGAGTTTGGACCGGATGGATGCAGCAGATTTAACGATGGGGATGTTTATGTTTATTAAAGAGTAAAAAGCAAGGCGAATAAATTATAAAAAAAATCATACGTGAATTCACGTGTCATCATTTATATAATGTGAAAGCTTAGGGCTAAGAAAAATGTCCAAGTACGTCGGCCGCGAGATGCGAACTAAACAAAAAGTAAAACAGTTAACTTCTTATTAAACTTAATTATATATACTTGTCGTAAGTAAATATTGTAACGCTTCTACAAAATTCTCACTTTTATAATTAAAAATTTTGTTTTATGGCCTCATTTTGCAAAAAGCTCTAATTTCTAGCACTTGGTCTATCTTAATTAACCACCAATGGCGCCTCTCTCTCTCTCTCTCTAAGATGGTATAACCAACCTCAAAACATGAAGTGCGAATATAATTTTTTGTATTTTTTTAGTTTTTGCCCTCAGTAGATACGTACATACATATACATACTAATGTCGCGACGCTGCCGGGCACATACTTGAAGTCGGGTAGCAAATTTAACATGAAAATTTTATCTTGAGTAGACTTTTTCCATTGTCAATGGAGCAAACTCACCCTGAATCTAACACATCGTTTGATAGTTTTCATTCGTAATGCCACTCCAATTTCATCCTACCGAACGTTAAATCAAGGAGTGAACCGTCAAATAAAAGCTCAGTACCGAAGGGAAAAAAGCAAAAGGATTGACTTGCATGCATGCAAAAAAGCTACCAACTCGTAAAAAGAAAGATTAGAAACACATCTTCGTCAACAGTTCCTTCATCGAATCTCCAATTCTCAAAATTGCATGGAGATTCTACTCATCTCTTCCAGAAATCAACCTTACACTCCACCGAAATGTTCGTGGAACTGCCATGCATTTTCATGCACATGTAATCATCGGTCACCTGGGCCTCCTGTGCACCACCTTCAAATGGAAATATCGATAAGTGACATCCCATCGCAGCTCGATCGAATCCCCGGCCCTAATCCGTCTCGATCGGTACAGGTCCCTCAAATTCAGGTAGTACCCTTCAGAGTGGTCGCACTTCGTAATGTACACGCTCGAGCCACTGTACCAATGAGGCTCGTTAACGCGATTTCTGCCGCTGCTGCTACTACCGCCATCGTCGCAGCCCGTGTTGTCGCGTATTATCACGTAGTGCCTGCCGCCTGCCAGTATGTATTGCACATCGGACATGGACCAGTGACGGAACATGTAATCGAAGGCCTCGTGGTGCGGGATCGTCAACTTGGCCATCAAAACATCGTCCTGCTCGACGACCCTGGTGAGGGTCTGTTGGTAGTCTGATGGGGACCTGGGGAGGGGCCAGTAGTCTCGGATTTCAATCAGCCGGCTGGTGACCTGGTGAGGAATGTCGCGCGCCCTCTCCGTGTCCTTGGCGGCTTTGATAGGGAGGAAGTCGTAGAAAAGCGTCTTCTTGAACGAGATTTGGTGGGGTCTGTTGTTCGGTGAAGATGTGCTGGAGCCGGCGGAATCGGCTTGGTTCGGTTCTGCAAGCGGCGCCGATCGAGCGTTGCTCGGCTCCGGAACATCATTATTTGGGAAAGAGTCGCCCATCTTTCTGGATTTTCTTAAATTGTCGTCGTCGAGCTTTCGAGGGGAGGTAAAAACGGTGATCTTGACGGAAAGACTTCTCTGCAACATGGAACCGCCATGAAAATCTGAGTAACACACAAATCTTTGACCCCACACTCGAATTTGCCGAGTGAAAAAGATGAAACGAAACAAATCGAGATAAATGTGAACCCTAAGAAGCTCTTGTGCACCTTTTCTCGATCACCTAACATAAGTTTCTCCGAAGGAGATTATCTTCATACATAAGCGATTATTGTACGCATCGAGTAAGCAAGCAACCATGCGACGAGTTTGCGATTCGAGAAAGCTAAACAGACCAAGAAACGGACCGCGACTCGGAGTTGTGGGAACTCTTTCCCTTCTTCGATCTTGATGGATGGTCGGCTCGCGATTCTCGAACGATGTGGCCCGGCAATTCGAAGGACTTCGACGCGGGTTTCTGTTCTTCTTCGTCGGGGACGAAGAATGGAGGATCAAACTTCGACAGATGGACTGTTCGTCCGGCGATCAGAATGCATGAGAATGCTCCGATAGATGATGGCTGGAGAGAAGATGGACTGAAGAGAGAGTTCAGTTACGCTGGACTTTTGAAAAAGGTTAGGCTCTTGGAGAAATCTCAACGAAAGAAGTGGAGGGTGAGTTCCTGGTCTAACCGACTCTTCTATAGCCTCAAGATGGAGGTTCAGTCCTCCGTAGGCTTTTTATAAGGTGACCATAAATTAATTTAATTTACCGTATGTCACGTATAAAGAGTGGGAAAGTGCATATATCTCTCCTAAATTTCGATTTCTAAAAACGAAATTAAAATCTCTTGTTCAGAAAAAAAAGCATACTTTTCACTAGTAAAATACCGTATATTCTACGGTATATCGCTCTCGTCGAGAGTAAAGTACCGTTATTCATCATGATAAAACCGTATTTTGTTCATGATAAATCTTCTAACTTTTTAGCCAACATAACTTCAAACTAAGAAGGTCATGGGCGTAAATTCGTGGAAAAGACTAAAGAGAGTTCAACACCCTCGTTGACCTTGGCCCTCGACCTAATACACATGATTTCAGATCAGGAATAAGGTCCTCTCCCTTTGTGCGGTAAATTGACATATTCGATTCGTACCCCTTTACTCGAATGACACATTACCAAATAAAAGAATTGAGAGTTCCAAATTACACAAATTATGTGGATATATATCCAAATACCCTCAATTTTGAAAATTTGTTTATCTATCAAAACTTTAAGAAGTATCGACCATGGCAATGGTTGTTGGGAGTGAGGGTTTAAGTTTTTGTTTGTTTCACGAATGAGGGTTGTTTACGTGGCTTGTGCGACTCGATTAATCTTGACCATTTTGAATTTCAAAAGAGATTGAGGTATCGTTTCATTTAAAAAAGGTAAATAGCTAATGCTATTGTAACCCCAAATGAATTTTTTTTTTTTGTCAATCCACTATAGTATATAAAGATGGATCTTGTTAACGATTGTTCACGTGCATCAGTTAAGACCAATAAAAGTAAAGATAGCATATGTCAACGCACTTTCAAATTAAGCGCAGCATATTTAGAAAAGTTACCTACTTCAAATAGAAATGTCGATGGATCCAAAGCACAATAAATGAGACTTAGTAAATGCCCTAAAGAAATTCTTTAACATCTTTCTTATAACATTTTACCTTCAAAGCTCCCCCTGAATTCAATCCATGGTTTGATTGTTTTCTTCTAAATGAGACTTAGTAAATGCCCTAATGACACTCTTAAACAATTTGCCTATAACCTTCAAAGTTCCCCCCTGAATTCAATCCATGGTTGGATTGTTTTCTTCAAAGTGTCACTCTATTCATTCCATGGTTTGATTGTTTTCAACTTCAACATAGTAAATTTTAATATAGTTTGGTGGAGTAAATTTTTTTTCTTTAACGCGAGCAGTGTTATTAACCCTTAATTTGAGGGGGATCCATTCGCTTACCAACCCTCTAATCAAGGATAGATGAGATCGTGGAGCTAAAGTTTTCTACGGTGCATGCTTTAAATTTTCCTCTATACAAAGGAGGAAATTGAAGGGGAAAGAAGGAACCCATCTATCCCATTGACTTTCTCTTCATCGTGCAAGAAGCTGCTCATCCATCAAGAACAATAAAAACTTGAAAAAGGAGGAGAAAGAAATAACGTCTTCAACAATTTCTGTACCGAATCTATAGATCTGGAAATTGCGTGAGTGCATGCAAGCGTCCGCACGATCGTCGTTTACTAGGTCTCCCCACGCACCACCTTCAAAGCAAAGCCCTCATTCTCAGCGTCCCAACTGCAATGAATCACATCGCCGACCTCGATCCGTCTCGCCCGGAACACTTCGCTCAAGTTCAGAAAGTAATCACCCATACCGGGCCACTTTGCAAAATAAAGGCTCTCTCCACAGAACCACGGAGACTGGTTTGCGCTATTGTCGCCGCCACCTTGATCATCGTCCGTGTAGTCGAGTATCTTCACGTAGTACTTACCGCCCATCAAGATATCTTGCACGACGGGCATAGGCCAGTGACGGAACACGTAATCGAAGGCCCTGTGGTGCAAGACGCACAGCTTCTCCGTGAAAAGGTCTACCTCGTCGACGACCTTGATGAGGGTCGGGCAGTCGTGAGACTCGGACCTGGGGAGGTGATGATCATCTCGGATTTCGATCAGTTGCCCAGTGACCCGGTGGGGAATGTTAAGGGCCCTCTCCGCGTCCTCGACGGCTTTGCTCGGGAGGAAGTCATAGAATAGCGTCTTCTTCATAGGAGCTTGGTCGACTTGGTTCGACGATTCGGGCGGTGGCGATGACAGGGAATTGCTGGACTCGGACGAATCGTCCGACGAGAAAAAGTAGTGCATCTTCTTGATTTTCTCGTCGTGATTGTTGGTGGGTTTCGATGGAGGAAGCGGAAATGGTGATCTTGATGGAAACAATTTCCCCCCGCTATAAAGGAACAACCCCTGTATGGAGTAATGCGAATCCTAATGAAGATAAGCTTCGTATACGTTTAGTTATTGTGAATGTTTAGGGTTTATGAAGACTCCCATTCATCAAGAAGAAAGCAGACGAGCAAGTAGATCAAATGAACGTGGAATTCCAGAAAACTAACCAAAACGAAGCAATCAGGTCCACCGCTCGAAGTCGTAGGGTTCGATCATAGGGTATTCGACGGATGATCGGCTCTTGATTCGCGAGCGCGAATACGACGCAGCAGCACTGCTCTCCTTCTTCGGAGATGAAGAACAGACGAGTCTGTCGATGGGCGAAGTGAAGAAAGGACTGAACTGTGTCGGAGTCGCGATGGATTTTGCGTGTGGCCTCTTCAAGAAACCTTTAACAAAGAGATCAGTTGAGGGAAAGTTTCTGGTTTAACCGCTTTGGGCCAAAAGGGAGGTTTGAGTCCTTTTCGATTTCTCCTATTTTCAACTGGCGCTCGAGGAATGTGGGTAATGATAAAATCAAATCAGCTATTTTAAGGTTTGATTTTCCAATAATACAAGGAGCTATGTAAGGGTTGGCCGAAATGAAAGTCTTTCATATAACGGCGACGTGCACATGATCCCGTTACGTCGATCAAAGAAAAAGATACCGATCTAGCGACAATCTTACGATCATGAATGACCCGAGATATAAATGGATCATTGATCACATGAAATCCCAACCAAAATTCCTCTTATTCTCTCCAACAATGCCAGAACGACCGACTGTTTCCCCTTCTTCACTTGAGAATAATTGAAAGAGTGAACTCAGTCACTAAAGCCAGAGTCAAAACCTGCAAACTACTAGAGAATCGGCTCACTAAGTCGAATGTAGCACATTAAGAAAACATAGTGAACATAATTGAGGAAATTATGTTTAGAACTCATATATCAATTAGAGAGAGAGAGAGAGAGAGAGAGAGAGAGAGAGAGAGACGCGGCTGGAGTCGTGGTTAATGGCTGGAGTCTGAGTGGCTAGAGGGCTTGGTCGGATTTAGCTTTTTGTTCAGTATGGCAATTAGGGTTTTGAATGTGAATTGTGGAATTGGATAATTATACTCATTGAATCTCGAAAGAGATAATGCGCATCTCTTCAAGGAGGGTAAACTAAATCCATCCAATTCATCCCCTTAATTGTAAAGGATGTCAATCCCTGACGCAATCATAAATCTCACATTGAAATCTCTCTCTCTCTCTCTCTCTCTTTGAACTATTTTCTTCAGAACCGCTCTCCTTGTTACCCTAGCAACACAAAAAGAACTTGCCCTACACACCATGCATGATGCTACTCATCATCCAGAACAGAAATGCTTAAAAGAGAGAAGGAAAGCCAAGAAATCCAATCGTCTCCGTAAATCTCTCCCCCGAATCTGTAAATCTCTCAAAAAGTTCATAACATTCCGGTTTCTTTCCGTCCGAAAGATTCGCTCACGCATGCGTGCAATGTGCTTGGCTAGGTCCCTACGCTCACAACCTCCATAATGAAGCATCCATTCCGAGTGTCCCAAGCGAATAGAATGATATCGCCGACCTTGATTTGTCTCGCTAGGAACACATCGTTCAAATTCAGAAAGTAATGGCCGGTCCTATGACACTGGGCGAAGTACACATTCAAGCCACGGAAATACAGAGGCCGATTCCCATGATTGTTGTGGCCGCCGCTGCCGCCACCACCACGATTGCAATCTGTGTCGTCGCGTACCGTTACATAGTGCCTGTGGCCTGCCTGTATGTTTTGCACAACGGACGTAGGCCAGTGACGGAACATGTTATCCAAGGCTATGTGGTCCCTGACCGGCAGCTTCTCCGTCTCAAAATCGAACTCATCAACGACCTTATAGAGGGTCGGGTGGCTGTGAGAGTCGGACTGAGGGAGAGGATCTTCCTCCCGGATCTCAACCGGCTCGCGTTCGACCTCGCGGGGGATGCCTTGGGCCCTCTCCGCATCTTCAACGGCTTTGCTCGGGAGGAAGTTTGAGTAGCGAAAGGCGTTCGTCATCAGAGCTTGGTTATTTTGGACAGCTGATTCTGGCGGGGAGGAGGATACGGCGCTGCTGAACTCTGGAACATCGTTTGTTGGGGAAGAGTTGTGCATTTTCTTGATTTTGATGGGAACAATTCCTCTGCAATATGGAACGAGCATGAACGGTGAGTGACACCGATCTTTAATCTCCTTTGTTAAGTAAAACAGAACACAAAAGATCGATGATAATGCGAAAATCGCTATATGAATAAACGATGAACAATAAAGAACACACGGAGACTTACGGTTCGAGTTTCGGCAATCGGCAGCAAAAAAACCCACAAAATTAATTGGAAAATCACGGAATTACAATCGTTCACGTGCTCGAGCGCCTCTCCCACGTTTAGATTGCACCCAAACCCAAGGTATTTACAAATAAACAGCTCAATCGGACGTGAAACTCACAACACAAATGGGCCGGCCAGGAAGGTCAGGCTTCAAGACTGTTTCTGTTCGTGAAGACGTCCTCTTGCGGCTTAAAGAACGAACGTGCGGCCGAAGGTGAAATCCCTTTTGTACGACCTTGTAGAAGGAAAGTCAAACCTACACTCTTTATCTTTCCTTATGCGGTCAAATTCCTTTTCTAGATAAAGACCGCTATAATAGATAAAGACCAATCAGCAGCAGAGACGTCTTTCTTTCCCCCTTCTATTTTTATTTTCTTTTGCCATTTCCTCCGTTGCTTAGGAGGTCCCCCCCTAAGGTAGCCGACCTTGGGATTTATAACCACCTAAGAAAGTTCACGCCTAATTATTCCCGTGATTAGGACCGATGTATATCCTCCGATCGGATCGGATTTCGTACATGGCTTCAAACTCCAGACATGATCTAACAACATTATTTGACCAAAGAAGTTGAGGGCGAATCTATTAGATACACTTGATTTTGCCTATGTGATTCCCACGTGGCGTAACTGTGCCACATATGACCCATATACGCCCAACTAGCATTAGACACGTAATCCGTACATCTTATGTGCAGGTAATTTCGAGTCACCTCGGATCGATTTTGGACAAGTTTTACTTTTTAATCCTTTTAATTGTCTTTAATAAAATCACTAATTCTATTTCCAATTTTACAGGGTTCCATGGATGCCGCAAGGGGTAGCGAAATCATATCTTCGTGCGATTCGCATTCTTTGAAGCTGTCATTTTTCTGTTTTAATTTTAATATTATCGCAGCATGTTAACTTTAGATCATTGTAAATTCAGAGATTTGTTTACGTAAAAAAGATCATTTAATTCGCTGATTTAACTAGTTTCCTATCTTTACTAGTTTTATTAATTTCCTCAATTTAATTTTTAGATAGGAATTGGTTTATATATGAACAGAAAATGTAAAAACCTACGGAATCACGATCGTGAATTGTTTGATAAGTGTAAATGGAATTTATTTATAAGACAAACGGTTCTACATGATTCGATCATCTAAGAAACGGTACATATAATTTTTGCATGATATTTTTGCGGATTATTAAATTTCCATTTTATTTTCACTTCTATTGCTCTTAAAATTTTATATTTTCGTGTAAGTAGAAGGTGAAAAGGTAGAATAGGAGTTTTCGTAAACATGACCTTCAAACAAATTTCTGAAATATAAAACCCATGAGAAGCATGGACAAGAACTATTGAAATACAGATATGAATTGTGTTAGAAAAGTCTAACATCGAAAATTTAGTATGGTTTGATTAGTTAATATATCATATGTGGTCTTCATTGGGCTTTTGAGTGAAGGTGAATCTAATTGGTATTGGGTTTTTGCTATGTGTTCCCAACAAATTGGTATTAGGGTTAGTGAGGTTTGGTGAATGTCTTAATGTCGGAATCTCGTGAGAAATTCGATTTCCAGACATCCTTCATGGTTTAGCATAAAACACCTTTGCAACGAATTATTCAGTTGGTATAGGCCATTTTATTTTCCTACAAAAGGCCTTTCATGACCCGAAAAATTGATTGTCTATTTTCATAAGTCTTTACAAACGGACATAATTCCATTACAATAACTCTATCTAGAAGGAGTATGTCATACGTCTTGTTTTACCATTCAGCCTAAACCCATGGGGTTCTATATCGACAGCTTTTAGGGCATTTAGGGCGCAAATGATAACCATTCTGTTCTCGAGAATAATTTTTAGCTAGAATTAGATTTTTCTATTTCTATTCCTATTCCATGGACGAGCTTCAAAGCAGAAAGACGCGTTTAATAATGACACAAAATTTCTGTTCTCGAAACAAAAAAAATAGAGAAACATAATGGTTATCATTTGACGGGTTTTGTCGATCGCTAAAATAGAATGAACGAAGAGTAGCGTATTTTCTTTGGAGTGAATTTGAAGTGAGGACCCATTCGAAATATTAGCAAGCACACTAGTATACCAACAGAGTGTACTCAATCCTATTTATCACATCATGCTACACGTAAGCAAAGACCAACATTCCAAAGCAACTCAATCAAGTGCTCACGGCACGTGTAAGGGGCGAATTCATTAAGAACATCAACCTGAAAGTACACGAAAAGCATTTGATCATGGAACAACTTAGCCTTAAAGCAGCGAGAAGACGACGACACTCAGACAACCCATCAGATCTCCTTCATCTTCCAAAAATCATTCAAATTAATCACAAGCAGAAAGAGAAGCGCCAAGAACTCCGATATAATCAATAATTCATACAAGAAAACCACAGCGTTGTCATTCCAGTTCATCGGTAAACGAATAAACAATTCAAAGCGCGTGATCGGGATGCCGAACACGACGATACGGGAGTCGACGGCAATGAAAGGCCGCGACGTTCGACCTTAACTAATGCAAAGAACGCGAGAGCATCGTAACGATCGAGAGAGCCAAAGCCGACAACCGAAACGCGTCCCCGTTCCTCTCGGCCAACGGCGACACCGCGCCTTTCTCTGCAAACCCGTCCTCGCACGTTGTCGGCGCATCCATCGCCGAGCTCAGATCGACGTTTGCGTCCCTGTATATCTCATCCTTGTAGGCTCTGGTCGCCTCTTTAAGAGTCAGGACCGCGTCGGAGTACAGCTCCAAGCAATCTTGCAAGCATGATTTGATGAATGGATCCATCTTCTTGCTCGTCAGAAGCCTCTCGGTGTAAGACCTCGTGCGGGTCACGTTGCGCTGCAACAGCTTGATGGAGATGAGGCCGAGCCCCCGGAGGTCGGCATAGCGGCTGCTCGGATCTGACTCGAGTGCCGCGACGCAGAACTTGTAGCCGACGTTGGGGTCTTCTCGCGCGCATTTCTTGCACGTTTCGTGGATTACGTTGGTGGCACCGCCATCTGCTGCAGATGCAGCGTGGAGGGAGGTGAGGAAGAAGAGGAGGAGGAGGGAGACGGAAGGAGAGGGACTCATTTTTCTTTCTTCGTGTTGAATGAGTTTGGATCATGTCCCAAAGTGGAGCAATAATTTATTTATTAGACGCTAATTTTGGAATTTTGGCCCGTACATATACATGCGATGATGCCAAATTGGAGCAGTAAATTAATATTATATCTCTTCCATGCGTGGATTAGACGCCCGGTATAAGTATCCATACGTGGGCCACTCTCGATGAGGCCAGTAGAATACGTATGAGTCCGGAATTTATGTATACGATAGACTTTCTCGTATGTGTGTGTGTGTTATGTATACACAAATGGAGGAATTTTTCAAGATACGTGCATTACTCCTCATCCAAATGGAAATATATACCAGGCTTTTTTGTACTTCGTATTTTACATAGATTTAATTTAAACGTAGCTTTTGTACTCCGTATTCAACAATCTACATCTCTCTCTTTTATCGTGACATATATCAAAGCCTACAAGTATTTTTTGTGTGTGCTGATAACAAATAAAATTTGAAGTTCTTTTGTCATTTTTCCGTTGAGGTTATCAATTAAAATGAATATTCAAAACATAGGGCTGGCTTCATGCTTCTGATGGTATATTATATATATTATCACCGGAAAATTGTTCAAAAAGTACTAAACCTATTGTACTTTTGCCACATCAGTGATTTTCAGTTAAAGTCGGTCGAATGGACTCAATTGGTAAAATTGAAAGCTTTAGCATTGAATTAACAAAAATGCAATAAGTTTAAGACTTTTTGGACAATCTCCCCATTATCACCCTACTCGAACCCTATGAAGTTTTGCACTTCCAATTTTTGTTGCATATTTTTTCCATGCTTAGTAGACAAGATACGCCAACGGAAAAATTACCATTAAAGTCTTAAACGTATTGTGCGAATGTCAATTCAGTTTTAAACTTTTCAATTTTTTCAATTGAGTTATAAATCTTTTGACAATTTGTCAATTTAGTCATTTCAACTAATTGTGGCCGGTAATCACTAACATGGATGCTCTTCGTCCTACGTGACACGGCAGGCATTAACATGGACAATTTTTCTCATTTTTGAAAATTTTCTCAACTTTGTTCTTTTTTTTCCTTTCCTTTCCTTTTCTTCCTTTCTTTGCCTTTTTATAATCTCCAGAAAGTTCTAGAATAAAGGTTAATCATGAAGAAAAATATTGCATAGATAATGAGAGTGACGCCATTCTTCTCAAATAACCTTTTTTTTTTCTATGTTCTTAGCTAAATTTATAAAGCAAATGCGATGCTTGTAAGAGATTAATGAGCTTAAAGGATAAGGGCCTATTCCGTTTTAGAACTGGAAGCGAGTGAAATTAAGCCATGGCTGATCATCATTCATTTTTGGTGGCCTTCGTCGCCGCTTCACCCTTTGAGAGTTCTCCGCCCATTGATGCCAGATCGTCGACTCGAAAGTCGATTAGCTTGTGGCCCGGCATGTTCTTCTCCTGTCACCAATGCCTTGTGGGAAGCGAGATCCAAGATATTCGAGGAGGTCGGCGATGCCGTTGTGAGTGAGAGAGCTGCGTCGCCGGAGAGCGAATTGGTTCTGAGGAGTCCGTCTAAGAGCAGGACGAGCATTTTCTACAAGTTCTCTAGTGATTTTGTGCTCAGTAGAAATCCTTGGAATGAGATCAGGATGGGGAAGCCGGTGGAAGATCTTGATGCTCCCGCTGGGAGTATATGCTACGAGGTAAATAGACTGAGCTTTGAACAACTATTGGATGGTGATTTTTTCTAGTTCTGAATGTGGTGCAATTTGTTCTCTGTGATGTTTCTCCAGCTTAAGTTTCTCGGTCTAATAAGATATAATATATTATGCTAAAAATGATTTTCGTACATTAAACTTTAATGAAATGAGTTTCCAAATGAAAATTTAGCATTAGTTCAAGAAAAAGTGAAAGTTTGAAGGAAAATCTCTGGACAATGAGAAGTAAAATTGACCCTTGAGAATTAGATAATATATCTTAAGGAAAAATTAAGAGAAATATATATTGTTTAGAACATTAACTCAATGAGAATAAGAAAGTAATAAATAGTAAAATTGATTCAACGAGAATAAGAAAGTGACTCTATCTATAAGACTATAATTTCACGTAAACTTGACTCTACTTTATTGTGCATGTGATATATTTACAAAAAAAAAAAATCTTTTCAATGATATGGGTAGAAAATTTGACTTAAACTATTTGCAGTATGATATACTATAGAGAGTAAAGTTGCTTCGATTCCATTCTATATAATAATAACTCAATTAGAATGACCTGACGATCAAGTCGAATTAAATAGAATTGGTTCCCAACAAATTCAACTCCTGTACAATATGAAATTTGTTATGTTCGATAAGTCTAAAGCAATCGTTATACATAATGCAAATGAACTTATAATATTCCATTATCTTTTAAGTGATATTTCTCCCTCCGGTCTACGAGGTACCCACGAAAAGCATACGAATCGCAACAACCGGAAATCGAGCCATCAGATGTGAGATCTGGAATGAGGGAGGGGTTACCAGTGCTGCAAGAGGGAGGAGGATCCTTCGGGAGATCCTTGCGCGCCTTCGAATCCCTTCAAGATCTGGATCAGCTCTGAAGCCGTAGGAGGAAGAGGATAATCCTCGTCGTCGCTGTCGAACTTCAAGGTCGAGATCCACCTCGAATCCATCTTCTCAATATCGACGAACAGCAGATCGGAGAGAGAGAGAGAGAGAGAGAGAAAGAGATTATCTGGTTGGTTTGCGCGCGCACGCGAGAGAGAGAATGCGAGAGTGACGAGGAAAGCAGCGGAGTGGATTAAATAAATAGAGACGGAGGTCGGCTAGGGTTACCTCCTCAAGCGGTAACCGGTTGTAATATTTTATTTTATTTTGAGAAATGATTATGCGGCAGCCTATTTACTATTAGATTTCATTTTATATAAGTTCATTTGCATTACGTATAACGATTGCTTTACACTTACTGAACATAACCAATTTCATATTTTACAAAAGTTGAATTTGTCGGGAACCAATTCTCTTTAATTTGACTCGATTGTCCGATCATTCTTTTTGAATAATTATTATATCCTATGGAATCAAAGCTTTGGAGGTGTTGTAGCTGTTGAGGTGCTAGGCAAACACCTTTTTTTTACTTCTAAAACTATTGCAAGAAAGCGGTAGCAAAAAGTCTCAGCTGTGGAAAATGTCAAAGGTTCCTATTTAAAAATCTTCAATGGATTAGAAAGTCTTATGTATTTAGTGAAGAATTAAAACATGCATTTGTCAAATATTCAATCCGATGTATTTAGAGAAAATATGGAATCAAATGAGATTAGGGAAAATATATTATGACTCTAGAGTGAAGGTTTGAGAAGACATAGTGAGTATTAAATATGTGATGACATATATATCTCATTCAATCTCATTGTTGTTATGGAAATTAATGCTGAATAATTTCTTAGTGGTAAATCTGAAATCTTTGACACTCTGTCTTCTTTGTGTGAATATAGCAATAAATATTCAAACTTAATTTCTATTTCAATTACAAGAAATCCTATGTTATTTATATATCAAACTTAATTTCTATATGATCCGACAAAAAAATAAAGAAAACTTAATTTCTATATCAAAAACCTGGATGGCGTCTTTAATGACCTTCTTGATTTGCTTTAGAATGGCCCAACGAAATCCACTTCCTCCTTATAGATATTAAAAGTAATATTTGTTTAACCTTGATGGTCAAATAAAACAATTTTACTCCGATGGTATTTACCTTGTATTAAATAAAAGAATTTATTATATAAAATTATATGTATGAACTCGGTTACAAAATTAAGAAACTTAAACATACCCTTAATTGAAGTCAGTCAAATAAAAGCAATTAAATGTGTCGTATGGGGGCAATTAAGGAAAAAATTGTCAAAAATGTTCTAAATCTATTGCACGTTTGTCAATTCAGTCCTAAACTTTTTTAATTTATCAATTGAGTCCTAAAAATTTTGCATATGTGCCAATTCAGTCTTTTTTGTCGCCGGCGCTAACGTGGCGTCTCTAGCGATGACGTGGATAATTTTTAATAATGTTTTTTTCCTTCTTTCTTCTTTTCTTTGGGTACTGTTCATCTTCCTCTTCCTTCATCCCCTTCTGCTCATCTCCAAGCCACCATTTCAACCTCTATCCAAACCTTAAGCCACTTACCGGCGATCATGTTGGTTGCGACGCCGTGGAACCTAGGGCCCCCACCACTCCAAAATCGCCGGAAATTTCTCTTTGACTCCGAAATCATCTGGCCACTAGCGAGCCTCACCCTCGCCAACATGCCTCTTCAATGGAGCTTCTGCAAAAGAGATGTTTAAATAGGAGCGTTTATCATTTTTTTTTGATAACCGAGGATCCGCCACCATTCCCCGGGGACAAGCCCGTACAAGTAATCGGGGCGCCTATACCTCGGGGGAGACTAGCCCAGCAACCCACCGCCAGGGTCCCCCACTTAAATTACGGAACCGAGCGGGGATTCGAACCCAGAATCTCGGGGGAGGGAAGGAAAGCACCCACCAACTCGGCCATGCGCAGGTGGGTAGGAGCGTTTATCATTACACCTTACAGAGGCCAACAATTTGATAAAACCCCAACGCCCTACATTCGCCTTTACAGAATCTCTATTCAACCACTGCATAACTATATGCAGGAAGTAAGAACAAAATACATCTTGAATCTCTAGTAGATGAGACATGTTCCTCTCATTGTGTGCTTGAGACTCCTCCAACTCCTCTCCACCCAATCTATGGTAGTCATGTCCACTTGCTTGCACGCACTTCTACAATTGCTTGTATTTCCATGGTAATCATGTCCACTTGCTTGTAGGTATTTTCCTTAATTATGCAAATGCCAAATTATATTAACCATTTTGGTTGTTGCAAATATTTACGAGGCTCATAAAATGAAAAAAGAAGAAGTAAAAATAGAAAACTATATGCAGAGGGTCGCAAGATTTCACTGATGTCGATCTATTACGACTGTGACTCTGAACTTGACATCAAGAGTCACCTAGGCTCACACCGGAAAGTTGCTGAGGATGCGATTGAAACGAACGAAGCTGGCAGGGCGGTACGACAACAACGCGGCTGAAACTGTAGCCGGAGGTTCGCAGGGACACTAAGACACAGCGGCAGGGCACCGGATGCAAGGCAGCTGCTGTGGGGCGAAGTCGTCAGGGCGGCAGTTGTAGGAAAAGATTGAGAAATCCTCGTGTAGATCAACACCATGTTGATGGCAAGAGAGGGATGGAATGTGATGATAGATGTTTGCTGAAGGGTAATGAAGCGATCATGCTGTGAATATCGGATGATGGTAATCGTGCTCTTTATATAGGCGTTGATGGGGATAAAGTGAAGGATGGTTTGAAACAGGGAGATCTGATGAAGAGCAGGATTTCAGGTGGTTAACATGATCTTCCCTTTATTCTTTTTACCCCATAAATCTCATCTCTTTTTCAAACCCCCTATCTCATCTCTTGCGGTTGGTTTTCTTTCTCCCCTCGTTCAAATTTTACTCAACCGAACACTTCACTCATTGACCCGATCGTGACTCAGCAAGTTCAATTCTCTTGGATTTTAAAATCCGAACTAGATTTTGATTTCCAACTTCCCCATTCCACACGATCTTCAATCCACGGCGGATGCTCTCCCTCTTCTATTTTGAATTTCATAATTGATCCTCATATATTCAATCTAGGAGCTCCAATGTTACGTGCGCTTGTCCGTGATAACGTTATGGAGAGGCTACACGTGATCGGCATGTTCGATGCGTGACCTAAATGAAATGCGAATGCAAACTACATAAAATGATATTTTTGTTTAGGGGATCAATCCCTAATATATTTTTTTGTGTGCAATTAATGATTATTTGTAACAGCCAAAATTTAGGTTTTAACAAATAACATCGCTCTATTTTTTGGCAAATTCCAAAAATTCATCAACTGGTTTCCTAAGCATGCATGATATTATTTGTTACAAAATCTGAAAATGTGGCGAAAACACATATTGACCACGCTAATGATTTATGAGGCTGCTTTTTCGTGTATAATGGCATGACTCTGCTTTGTGTGTGAAATGTTCATGTCGATCAAAATGCAAAATTCAATTATGGTGTATGAAATTGGCAACAAACACATGTAGTGAAACATAACAAATTGAATGCAAAGCAAGATGTTGAAATGACATGACATGGAAATAATCACATGCAACTTGAATGGCAGATCTAATGTAAGACATAATGAAAAATGATATGACACGACAACAATCACATGTAATATAACATGGCAAATCATACGAATGATATAACGAGGATATAACATAACATGGCAATACTCACAGACAACATATGAAATGACAAATCACATGCGACACATGATGAACCCATATCACATCATATCTATGTGGTTTTCTGAAATCTTCTAGAATAAAGTCAACTGTACGAGGTTAGCTGAATTATAGCACATAATTAGCACTAAGCACTCTAACTTCTAAAGAGAATGTTCAGCGAAGATTGCCCCACGTGGTTCTCCTATTCACATGTCGAACCCAATCTAGGTTTTTTCACATTAGGAAATTTAGAAAGTCAACCCAACCCAAGATCCACGCTCTATGATTCTATGGATGTGAATGCGGAGCGAAGAAGATATGGTCAATCTTCCCAACTTCAAGCAGCGTCTGCCTATTAATCTGTAGAAAATCACGTGTGACTGGCCAAGAGATATGGGGCAGCTCTCCTCTATGATTCCGGAACACCACCGTGAACAGAGCGACCTTTGCTTCATATTGTGGGACAATCCTCTGAAGCAGCATCCCCATTATTGTTGTAAAATTAACGCGTGCGGAAGTTCCCCCGAGACGATCTGGTGCTCGACAAGATTGATCGAGCTGTTGTCTCGTGGGCTCGGCATGCTCGTTCCCGGTGGTTGGCGCATTGGGAGCGGAGAGAACGGGAGGGATCCATGCTCCGTTGCTGGTGACCCCACGGTGCTCCGGCCAAGCCCAGGAGCAAAGAGGATTGAAAAGCTGATCAGCACTCTGTCGTCGAGTGAGAAATTTCGACCTAGACAGTGCAAGTAGCAAGAAGTGACAGCTCGTGGAGCGTTCATTGGAATCGAGCTTTAAGACAATACAAAAGCGAACAAAACTCAAAAGGTCATGATCATAATTAATGGGTGCCGTCATAAGATTCCCTCTCTCTCTCTCTACTTTCCGTTTCTCTTTCCCGTCAATTTTCTCGAGAAACAAGCACCTCTCTCTCTCTCTCTCTCTCTCTCTCTCTCTCTCTCTCTCTCTCTCTATACACCGATTGATTGGTTGGTTTAAGTTAAAAGTTGCGGTTTTTGGTTTGGCGTGCGACATGGGCTGCGCCAGCTCCAAGCTGGACCATCTCCCCGCCGTCGCGCTGTGCCGCGAGCGATGCTCCTTCCTCGACCAGGCGATCCGCCACCGGTACGACCTCGCCCAGGCTCACGTCACCTACATGGCGTCATGGGTCGGCCACTCCCTCCGCGAGTTTATCTCCCACGGCGTCGCCGCCTCGGGAGGCCCCATCCTCAATTTGCCCCTGCTGAAGAAGGGAGGCCACCATGTGGCCACCGTCGCCTTCGCGAATTCCCCCTCCAAGGGCTCCAACTCCGGCTCCCACCTCCACTTCCACTGCTATTCCGACAACGGTTCTCTCTCCGGCAAGCTCCATCACTCGGGCCACTCCTCGCCTCTGCACGGTCACGATGGCCACCACATTGAGTGCATGAGTTCGGATCAGGAGGTGCCAGGTATGGGTATGGGTATGGGTATGGGAATGGGAATGGGTATGAGCTCGTATCCAGGTGGTTTTTTGCAAAAGCCCGTGACTTCACAGACTGTTTACATGGGCGAATCGTCGTCTTCTAATTTTTTCTTAGGCCCAAAGGTGATTAATTCAGTAGGAAGATCCTCCTCCTCCTCGTCGCTGCCAAACATCAAGATCGGGATCCACTTCGAATCCATCTTCTCGATACGAACGCAGATCGCAGAGAGACAGATTATCTGGCTTGTTTGCGTGCGAGAGAGACGAGGAAAGGAAACGGAGTGGCTTGAATAAACTCAGAGACGGAGGTCGGCTAGGGTTACCTCCTCAAGCGGTAACCGGTTGTAGTATCATCATCTGGCTTCACTTAATTTCACTTGTGTTGGAGTAAAGTGCAAAAAATTACACATAATCTTCTTTTGAAAACTTATGTTTATTAAGACCGCTTCCCTGCTGAAAATAGTATTTTCTTGGGTTACAATAGTAATAATAATTATGAAATTGTAAAAAGACATATCAATTTAAATATAATTGAATATTGTAACATCATTTGCATTACATATAACGATCGCTTTACACTTACCGAACATAACCAATTTCATATTGTACAAGAGTTGAATTTGTCGGGAACCAATTCTCTTTAATTCGACTAGATTGTCAAATATCTTTTTAAGTAATTATTATATCGTATGGAATCAAAGTTTTAGAGGTGCTGTAGCTCTAGAGTTCCTTACCAAACCCCCCTTTTTCACAACTAAAACTATTACAAGAAAGTTGTAGCAAAAATTCTCAAATGTGGAATATGTCAAAGGTTCATATTTAAAAATCTTCAATGGATTAAAAAGTCTTATGTATTTAGTGAAGAATTGCCAATAGGCATGCAGCCATGCTAGTAAAAGGATCGGAGGGTAGGGACGTTAGTACCATAGGTGCGTAGTTCGACTCTTGTCTCTACAAGAGGCATAACAAAAGTTAGAGAGAGAGTTAGAGATGGGACTGATAAAAAAAAAGAATTAAAAGAGACATTTGTCAAATATTCTATCTAATGTATCTAGAGAAAATATGGAATCAAATGAGATTGGGGAAATTATATTATGACTCTAAAGTGAAGGTTTGACAAGACTTAGAGAGTATTAAATATGTGATGACATATATATCTCATTCAACCTCCTTGTTGTTATGGAAATTAATGCTGAATGATTTCTTAGAGGTAAATCTTAAATCTTTGACACTCTTTCCTTCTTTGTGTGAATATAGCAATTGATATTCAAACTTGATTTCTTTTTCGATTACAATAAATCCTATGCGGTAATGTCGACAACCTAGATGGCGTCTTTAATGACCTTCTTGATTTGCTTTACAGTGGCCCAAAGAAATCCACTTCCTTCTTATAGATATTAAAAGCAATCTTTGTTTAACCTTTATAATTTAATAAAAGAATTTTATTCCGATGGTATTTATCTTGTAATTGAAAAAATAATTGATTA
This sequence comes from Metrosideros polymorpha var. glaberrima, assembly GCA_001662345.2. Lineage (NCBI taxonomy): Eukaryota > Viridiplantae > Streptophyta > Magnoliopsida > Myrtales > Myrtaceae > Metrosideros > Metrosideros polymorpha. The sequence goes on along the minus strand of BCNH02000004.1, from coordinate 12,359,521 downwards.
AATAAGGTTTATATATTTGAAATCGGTCACAAAATTAAGAAATTAAAACATACCTTTAATTGAAGTCAGTCGCGAATCAAAGCATAAATGTTGCATCATGATTTATATAAACGAATGTCATGCCACATCGCGCAACGAAAAATAGCCATACCCTCTTTCTAATAGTGTATTTATATAGAAATAGATGCGACCATCATTCGCCACTTTAAAAGAGGTAAAATTGGGTAAAATTAGTTTGTTTACTGTACTTTAAAATTCATGCCTTGTTACACAAAAGGCAACCTCATTGCTTTCCTTCCAAAATTTCAATATAAAAGTCATTTTAAACATAAAAAAAAAATATTTTACAAGTTTTGAAAGTCAGCTGCAAATAAAGAAGGGAAAGGAAACCCAAAAGCCAGACATTTCCTCTTGCGAAAAGAAGAACGCAAGGGTGACCCCGAGCTATTTCAGAGAAAGCCTTGAACATCATGATCCACACAGTTCAAGATTATTTTACAAGTTTTGATCAAATCGATATGAACTCTTCCATGTTGGACTATACTGTCTAACAAAAGGCAAGACGGGATATTTTGTAACATCTGAAATAACTTCAGAGGTGCTGGACTCAATGCTGTTCTGACGCAGATCTGTTTGTTTGAATTCTTCTGATGGAGAAGAATCGGCACTAAGATGGAATCCGCATTAGCGAAGATGGAAAATCGAGCAATTGCTGAATGCTAATTCTCGGCAGGGCTCATTCAGAATACAACATCTTTACTTTCTAGAGCAAATGAAGTTCACCCTCTTCAGACTCGATATTACTGCAAATAACATTATCAACCTTTTAACCTATTTATATATTGAGGTGCACAGTATATTTGTTAGACGCTCGGGATGGGGGATTGAAGTACTCCAACAGAAGATAAGGTGAGACACAGATCTCCTCAGTCAAGGCCACATCCAAAGAGCATCTTCGGTAGGAGATATATCCTGAAAGAAAGATCTTCACTCAGACAGATACGAATCGCAGAAGCTTCGGCAAAGTCATACTTTTTGTTTGAGAAGCGCACTCTAGGAAAGTAATATAGCATAAGAACCGATAGAGCATGGCAAGACACAAACTGCCAATGCAGTTAATGCACAGCTATATCATCGATCGATGTCATTTTAAAGCTAAGCGTGCATTAACTTTATACAAACAAAAAGTTGGAAGCCTAGTATAAGGATGAGGAGTAACTCAAGAATAATAAGATGACAAACACAAACATGAGATGTCCATAATGAAGTGCTAGGGCAACAAGAATAAACGATGACCATCATAAATTCCTTTTGCACTAAAAGGAGAATTTATAAGTTTGCTAATCGAATGCTTTCAACAGTGTAATGTAAGCTCTTTCTTAATTGTCGCTATCGACACAAGATTCTAGCAGGGTTAACCTCCTGTATCCAGAGAGTTCTAGAATAAAGATTAATCACGAAGAAAAGTATTACGCAACTGTATTTGCACATTTATAAATTAGGAGGCCATTTCATGAGAGTGATGCCATTCTTTCTCAAATGACCCTTTTTTTTCTCTCTATGTTTTTAGCTAAACTAACAAAGCAAACGCGATGCGTGTAAGAGATTAACGAGCTTAAAGGGCCTATTCTGTTTTAAAACTGGCAATGAGTAAAATTAAGCCACCAGCTGATCATCATTCATTTTCCTTAAAGGGAAGAAAGCACTACTACAAGCAAAACATCGCTCAAAATCTCTAATCAGAGTGCGGTTCAAAGGATGTCATACCAGCTCCAGAAATTCAGGTGGTGCACCACAATACTCTAGAAGGTAAACCCCACAACGCACGCATACTCTGGCCCAAGTTTCAGGATGTGAACAGACATCCTGCTTTATGGTTGTTTCTGCACATTTAGCGAATGCTGAATATTATCTTGTAATCGTAGAGGAAAATAAGAGCAGAGCAGTGAAAGTTAAGATCATTCCGTCGTTTTACAACAGGAGCTTGCGTGCATTGTAGCGACAGCAAAAAGAACAAAAACTGGATAAATGAAGCCATTAACACGACCACTGGAGCAGGTCTCGTGGGAAGAAGAGGTCTATGCGTTTGCAGAGCACCCATCAGTTACCACTTTTTCTTCAGACTCGGAAACATCCAAGCATCACAAGACTTGGCAATCAACTCGAGTTTACACGCACTACCGTAACAACGCAGAAAGAATCACATATTCATGCGAGCCAAAGCAATCCCACAAATTTTCCTCGACCAAAGATCGACAACAAGCATAGATTGAAGTCCTTACCAGCGCTGCAAGAGGTAGGAGGATCCTTCTGGAGATCCTTGCACTCCTTCGAATCCCTAGGAGCATCCTCGTGGATGTCCTTGCCATCCTTCATGATCTGGATCTGCTCTGAAGTCCTAGGAGTTGGAGGATCCTTTTCGTCGTCACTGCCAATCTTCAAGGTCGGGATCCACTTCGAAGCCATCTTCTCAATATCCATAGGAACGCAGATCGCAGAGAGATTATGTTACGAAAAACGCGATGAACAAAAAAGACAGAACACAGAGTTTTACGTGGTTCGATCAAGGTGATCTACATCCACGGGCGA
>BCNH02000004.1:12317010-12350079 GCA_001662345.2 Metrosideros polymorpha var. glaberrima | reverse complement strand
TTTTTTTTTTGTCATAGGAATATAGTTCTTAGAATAAGAAAAAAAAAATGAAATAGCTAAGAATGCATATTGGCACGACCCGAATCTTATAGTCCGACAAGAGATTAGGTTTCACGAATTGTATCGAATCTTATATAGTAACCATTTTGTAATAGGCTCAATTCAGGTGATGGGATTTTTGATTGGTTGATTCTCGTGATTCTAAGTGTCCATTGTTCCCAAAAAATCATAAAAGATGAGATTTTTCGTATTCCGTCGTCGTTCGATATTATGATAGTTCGAGAATTAGTTGTATAAATTTTTCCAATTGAGAGTTGGATTTTGTAATTTCTTTTATCAAATAATTTTGTTGATATGAAAATACCCGTTAAATGCCCGAATAAAGAAAATATGTCGTTTTCAAAGCATTGTTTTCTCATGTTGTGCATGATCAGTGAATTAAAGATCAAATTTTTTTTACTCGTTAACAAGACCGTTCATGGACGTCTGTCATTCCACACGACACAGTCGACATTGAAGTTGACAATTTTTTGAAATTTTTCCATTTCTGGTTTTTTTGCCTTATCCGTCCAGCCACAAGTGACGGCTGCCCTCACTTTGGCAACCGTCATCCACGCTAGATTTAGCAAGGGCGTCGCTGCCCTCATCAACCACCCCTCACCTAGGCTCGTCTGCAGTTGGTGAGGGCGACCCTTGCTTGTGGCCAACCGAATACAGGGAAAAAGGCAAAGAAAGGAAAAAAGAAGAAGGAAAAAAGTAAAAACATTTTGAAAGTTGTCTACGTCAGCATCAACTACGTCAAAATTGATTTATGACAAAATTGAAAGATTTATAATTGAATTGACATCCGTACAATAGGCTTAGAACTTATAAAGACAATTTTTCATTTTGACATATCTTATTTGCTATGCATGGACAAAATACACAACCAAAATTGGAAGTGCAGAACTTCACAGGTTCGAGCAAGTGATAATGTACATCATCGGAAGCATGCAACCAACCCTATGTTTTGAATATTCACTTTAATTGATAACCTCAACGGAAAAATGACAAAAGAACTGCAAATTCTAGCTGTTATAAAAATAAAAAAAATCTTAGGCTTTGATATTTGTCACGATAAAAGAGTGGCCCACATGTGTTTAAATTAAATCTATGTAAAATACGAAGTACTAAAGCCTGGTAGATCTTTTGACGAGTGTGTATAATTTTATTTGGATGAGGGGTTATGCACATATCTTGAAAATTTCCTCGATTGTATATATAACTTTTTATTTATTTATGAGAAATTCTACCGTATAGATAAATTCCGGACTCAAAGGTATTTTACTGGCTTCATCGAGAGTGGCCCACATATGTATACATATATTGTGCATCTAATCCCCAAAAAATATTATGTAGGCCAGTCTTGCTATGTCAGCGGTAGGACACTCCATTCAGCGCTTACTATGTGTCAAAAAAAAATGTTATTTATATAAATTGAGGAATTTTTCAAGATATCTGCATTACCCCTCATCCAAATGAAAATATATACGATTCTTTTCTGTACTTCGTATGTTACATAGATGTAATTTAAACATAGCTTTTGTACTCCGTATTCAATAATAGATATCTCTCTTTTTTATCGTGACATATATCAAAGCCTTCAATTTTATTTTATTTTTTGCTGATAACAACTAGAATTTGAATTTGTTGTCATTTTTCCATGGAGGTTATCAATTAAAATGAATATTCAAAACATAGGGTTGGCTTCACGATGGTATACATTATCACTTGCTCGAACCCTATGAAGTTTTTCGCTTCCAATTCTGGTTGTGTATTTTGTCCATGCTTAGTAGATAAGATACGTCAACAGAAAAATTACCATTAAAGTTTTAAACATATTGTATGCCTGCCAATTCAGTCCTAAACTTTTCAATTATGCCAATTGAATTATAAACTTTTTCGACAATTTGCTAATTTATTCCTTTTGATCAATTTTTGCTAAAAATTGCTAAATTGGACGTTGATTGTCCTATGTGACGTGGCCGACGCAGACGTGGACAATTTTCTCAACTTTTTAATTTTTTGATTTTCTTTTTTCTTTTTTTTTTCGTTTCCTTTTCTTTTCCTTTTTGATAACCTCATGTATCCAGAGAGTTCTAGAATAAAAATTAATCACGAAGAAAAATATTACACAACTGTATTTGTACGTTCATCAATTAGGGGCTGTTTCATGAGAGTGATGCCATTCTTTCTTAAATAACATTTTTTTCTACTTTTTAGCTGAACTTACAAAGCAAACGTGACGCGTGTGAGAGATTAACGAGCTTAAAAGGCCTATTCCGTTTTAGAAGCGGAAGCGAGTGAAATTAAGCTCCGGTCTAATCATCATTCATTTCCTTCAAGGGAAGAAAGAACTACTATAAGCGAAACATCGTTGAAAATCTCTAATTACCATATGGTTCAAAAGATATCGTGCCTTCGCATATAGCCAAATGTTACACCATAATCCTCTTCAAGGAGTTTCCCACAACACGTGCAACCCCATCCAAAATATGACCAACACAAAGAAGTATTCTCCTTGGGTCAAGAAACTTACCCATTTCCTAGGCTCTCAAACATTTCACTAGAAGAAAGTGCGCATAAAGGGTCTTAACTTGGTCATTGTATGCATATGATCAACACATTTGGAGGACCGACATCGGCGAGCGGGCTTTGCCGAGATCGCTCCCCGGCAGCAGCAAAGGGGACTTGTCAGCCATCAACGACGGTAGGAAAAGGGGAGGAAAAAGAAGAGAGTGGCTTTTGCCGGAAAAGGGAAGCGGGAATAAGTATCAACGAATCGAGCCACACCCAACTAGGCCAAGCAAAGGCGCTCGTCTCAATCTGCTTAGATTTTACATTGTGAAAAGAACAGAGCGCTCTTTTTATTATAAAAAAAACGACAAAGCCCGAAAATTACATGTTACTCTCTTAATATAACATGATCCAACTCGATCCCCTAACAACAAAGGAATTAAATCTCTTGGTGACCTGTCTATCATCTAATACAAGATTATCACATCATTATTAGACCGAATGATCCAATTAGCTAGCCAATCTGCACATGCATTTCCCTCTCTATAATTATGGAGAATATTGACCCGTTGAAAATATATGATTATATTTCCAATTTGAGAAATGAGTGTGTTGCCGAAATGAAAAGATCAAGTTGAATATTGAAATCGCTTGCTATTCAAACTCCACAATAAGTTTGGTAATATGCACTCCCGCTGTTTCCACGAATCCAGCAAAGCAATTGTCTTAGTCATCATGAATAAATTCACTAGTTGAAGCTGGACTCGAGTTGCCTTTAGAGGTACCGTTGGAATTGAGTTTGACCCAACCAGAACAAAGGGAGGTCCAACCCACAAACTTATTTAATTTCTCTCTTGGCACATAATCTCTTTTCCCCCATCCTAACAGCAAGAATATCCTTGACATATCCTAAGATCAAACTCACAATTGCACTGGAAAAAAGAGAAGTCCGTCTGGGATAGCCTTTGGTTCCTCCAGGTCTACAAATGCCCGCAAGTTACACCAAATACTAGCACCAGGTTGCCTTTTTTTGCTCTCGAGTTTGAGAATATATGGCCAATTAAATTTTAAAAAAAACTGATCAAATTGTAAGAATATTTGTTTTCTTGGGTTAAAAAGATGAGTTTGAATTACCATAAATTATGCGTTCGTTGGACCATGTCTAAGAGTGTGCAACACCTAATTCAAATCAAACGGGTATTCAAAGATTTTCATCCATTTCACATGAGAATAATGCTTTATGTAGCCAAATTTAAGAATTTGAGCGGTTGATGATCTCTAGGATATATCTTCCCGATATACAATTTTGAAAATCTTTAATCTTAACGTGACTCTCAACCTTGGAGTGGAAGATGAACTAAGTTCAGTACGTGCCTAAATGAAAATAAAAAAAAGAGAGTGAGAGGAGCTTGTTTAAGGGTGTAACTAGAGACATAATTGAAAAAATACACCAAAATATCCTATTTTTAATGGGCAACACAACAGAAAACAACACATAGGAAGAGTCTGTTTTTCCCAAATTTTTGAAAGCACCAATCTAAAAATAATATTACCTCAATTTCCTCAGACATTTTCCTTGAAAATGTATTCCGTGGAAATACTTTTAGGATGGAGCGTGAGGTCCGTCGCTTCGAGGACGGCCTTCTATTGTGAGAAAACCACTCGCTCGTTCAAGGGGTTGCATCTCGAGAGCGACGATGCAATCTAAGCCTAGGTCGACTAAGACCGGGCCAAGAAAGTTGGGAATGTGACCATTGCTCCAACGAGCCTCCCAAACCCGAGATTGTCATTCTTGCAGCTTATATTATCTTGTTTATGTAAGAAGCCCATTTCTAAGTCTTGGTTCCTGTATCTGTTGGATTTAATCATCATGGAACGAGCAGACATCTCTAAAGACAGCCTCTTTGTGTTGGAGCATATGCATACAATGACCAGAAGCTGAGACCCTTTGTGCGGACCTTCTTCTAGTGAAATGTTTGATATGCATATCACACAATGGTTGATCGATCGTACGCCCGGGAAATGGCTAAGTTTCTTGACCCAAATAGAGGGGATAATTGTCAAAAAAAAGTCCTAAACCTATTACACTTTTGTCGATTCAGTCCTAAACCTTTTAATTTTGCCGATTCAGTCCTAAACCTTTTTTGATTCGCTTGCTTTATTAGCCTTTCAAAGCTGTAACTTTGTATATATCTTTTAGCATGGCTTCTGTCAAGAAATTAGAGAATATATTTATGACAAGTCACCTTCCATGTTTCATGCTTTATTGATTATTTTTTATTTCATCGATAATTTAGGATCCTAATTAAAACGTGGGTGGTCAAGTTGGGGTTCTCTACTAAGTTTTCTTTGGCTTTGATGAATGATATTTGCGCTGGCATTTTTGAAGCGAAAGTCTATGTTTCAGAAGCAGAAAAATCAGGCATGGTAGAAGATTGTGTGTTACTTCCAAGAGGAACACGAGGTGGAAGTAGACTCGGCAAGGTATGCCCTTTCCTTCGGGTTTAGAATGCTGTGTAGACCCGGCATGAACAAGCTCTCAACACATCAGATCCAGCAAAAGCTACGCACATATGACAAACCAACAAGCCAGACATTTCCTCTGGCAAAAAGAAGAACGTAACAGTCACCCCGAGCAATTTCAGAGAAAGCCTTGAACATCATGATCCACACAGTTCAAGATTTATCTTACAAGTTTTGATCAAATTGACACGAACTTTCCCATGTTGGACTATACTGTCTACCAAAGGAATTAGCGAAGATGGAAAATCGAGCAATTGCCGAAGGCTAATTCTAGGCAGGGCTCATTCAGAATACGAAATGGCAATCGGTAAAAACGTAAACGAACTTCTTTCCTTATCTTTACTTTCAAGCGCAAATGAAGTTCACCCTTTTCGGACATAATAAAAGACGCGTAAACGCGAAGCAAAAAGGAGAAATATCCAATTCTTCAGACTCGATATTACTGCAATAGAATAGCTGATCCACCTTTTTAGCTTTTTCAAGTATTGAGGTGCACAATGAAGCTCTAGTTACTTGTTAGACGCTCAGGATGGGAATTGAAGTACTCCAACAGAGATAAAGGTGGGACACAGATTTCCTCGGTCAAGGCCAAAACCAAAGAGCATCTTCGGTTGGAGATATTTCCTGAAAAGAGAACTTCACTCGGACATATACGAATCACAGAAGCTTCGGCAAAGCCATACTTTTTATTTGAGAAGCACTCCAGGAAAGTAATGTAGTATAAGAACCGACAGAGAAGGGCAAGACACAAAAATACAGACCTTAAATGCCTGAAAGGGAGGCGCAAACTGCCAATGAAGTTAATGCACAGCTCTATCAACGATCGATGTCACTTTAGAGCTACGCACGCATTAACTTTATATAAACAAAAGGTTGGAAGGCTACTATAAGGATGAGAAGTAACTCAAGGATATGAGAAATCAAGAAGGCAACAAACACAAACATGAAATGTTGATAATCAAGTGCTAGGGCAACAGAATAAACGATGACCGGCATAAAACTGTTTGCACTAAATGGAGAATTGATAAGTTTGCTAATCGAATGCTTTCATCAGTGTAATGTGAGCTCCTTCTTAATTGTCGCTGTCGACACAGGCTTCTATTATTCCTCCACAGAGTTCTGGAACAAAGACCAATCACGAAGAAAAATATAACACAGCTGTATTTGCACATTCATCAATTAGGAGGCTGTTTCATGAGAATGATGCCATTCTTTCTCAAATAACATTTCTTTTTCTCTATGTTTTTAGCTAAACTTACACACACACACACACACAAAAAGGCCTGCCTGTAACGAGCTTAAAGGGCCTATTCCGTTTTAGAACCGGCAACGAGTGAAATTAAGCCACGGGCTGATCATCATTCATTTCCTTAAAAGTAAGAAAGAACTACAACAAACAAAACATCGCTCAAAACCTCTCATTAGAGTACGGTTCGAAAGAGAAGAAGCATACAGATGATTCCGGGGCGTCACGTGAAGGAGCCAGAGGAAAACCGAGGCGACGCCTGCTCTCGCTCGCTCGAATTGGGCGCAACTTGGGGAGGGAGCCGGAATCCATGGTTTTTTGGAGGGTTTCGAAGCAGAGAGGCGAGGGAGAGGAAGGAAGAGAGCGTGTGGTTGCTATGCCGTATCTGGAGATGGAAGCCGCCATGGATTTGGCTCTCGAAAGGCTTCAGTGGAGGAGTTGTTGAATGCCGAATGGAAGCTACCGGAAGGAAGCTAAGAAGTGGGCTCAACCAAAATGGTTCGGAGGCCCCGAAACCCGAACCGGCCTCTTCGAATCGGCCTGATCCTTTTGGTTAGCCATTGGACCGCTTCGTTTTTCAAGCAGCGTTCCGGACAGACACCGCATCGGACTGAGCCAGTTGAATTGATTTTGATAACTAGGTACATCATTTAACCTCCGGTTTGTTTTTTTTTAACCGCTTCATCGCGTTCTCCATGAAAATCATGCTCAATCTTGAGTACCATTTTCAAAACACTAATTTCACGCCGATCGGCTGCTTTCTTTTCTCACCCACCTCTCTCTATGAATATTAACACCATCCAAGTTGTTTTGAAAGCTTCATTAGATTGACGTGGAAACTAACCAGGTAATTAGCCTTTCACTAATTATGAAACACATGAGACTAGACGAAGGTTCTATCCATTCTCTAACAAGAAATCCGAACAACCAAATGCAACCTAATTCTATATCGGCACTGCATGACTTTGATGGACCATATAAAATCAAGTTATACTTGGACGTATCTCATTGCATGCATGGTAGTCGTGGAGCACACGTAGGGACGAGGGGAAAGCAGCAATGTCATAATATCTGGGTTCGCAAAAAGTTTTGAAAGACATGCTTATCCCCCATTCTGTTCTTGGGATCTCTTAACACGGTGATGGAAAAAATAGTTCTCCATTAATCATCTCAAAAAAAAAAAAAATCCCTTTGCCATTTATTTCGTCCTCAATTCTGCACAAGTTGTTTCGGACATGATTTGCATTCGTGTGTGTAACATGTGCACAACACATTAAGTTAATTTGACGTGGAATGAGAGAAAGTGAATTCGGACGTATGTCGAGACATTTCCAAAACCGTATGCTTGTTCTGGCTCAATCACCAACAAACTAAGCGAGAACTGATTAACACATACCAACCCATGATTTCTAGCCCTAGTCCACCCAAGAAGATGTGAATCGAAAGGTATATGAGCGAGCACATGCTTGCACGCACCACCGATTAGGCACATACACACACATAGAGACATCTTGTGAAAGTTCAGTCAGCTTTTGAAGGTTCTGTCCTGATGGAATCGGTGAAACTTGTAAAGGGACAGCACATGATGCCGTGCACAAGTATGGAAATGTGCTGTGAATGTAAAGAAAAATCGGCAGGAAGAATTAAAAGATTTTCTTAGTGGCTCTCATATATGAAGCAGTAGGCTAAAAAGTCCTGAATAATAAGGAAATGGACCTTCTAATCACAATATCCTATCTTCCCTTGTGGACATTCTTATTGAGATTGTTCTTTGTCTAGTTGTCACATGTGCACTTTCGCTACATACCAGAGCATCCTTGTGCATAGTGCTTCTAGATGTGCTTGCAGTGAAGATAGACTTTCATTTTTTTTCTTTTACTATTTTTTTTTTTTGTTCTGTGGGTTTTGGGGTTATTGCTTTGTGTACAGCAATATTGCTAGACACAATGGTGGACAACAGGGAGCATTTTTTTTTTTCCACTTTGCTTTCTATAAACATGATAAACAATTGATAGTGGGGTCAAACTACTGATTAAAGCGAGGATATCACTATTTAGATTTAAGTTTCTGGGTTAATCATCTAACTAATGACCACTTGTGCAAAATCCGAAATAGATGGATATTAGTAACATTGATCTTCACCAAGGACGGATAATGTATTGTTTTGGAAGCTCACTCCTACCAAGTGATGGGCATGGGGAGGAGCGAGGACAGGGATCACGTCCCTTGTTCCTGCCCCGGAGATAGGGCAGCTCGGCTAGGGTTTTTGTGGGCAAACGAGCATAGGTATTGTCGTCGATTATAATGTCGAGGAAATACTGTATTGAATCGATGGGTGAGTTTGGAGGCTTTTCTTGTTGCTTCTTCGATCTAGGGTTCACCAAGAAAGAGGGATAAAGACGCGATGCTGCGCGAACACCAAGAAGATGATATCGGCGAAGGTGGCCCTGTAGAAACTAGAGGGGGATTTTGCAGCGTCTAGAACTCATTTTCCTTTTGTTAATGGAGCTTGATGCCTCTGTTCGTGCTTCGTCCAGCCTCTGTGTGCACAAAAGATGACCTCCGTATCTCCCAGATGGATGGACCTCAGGCGAGAGAGAATCGTTCCTGTGCAATTCCAAACCGAGGAAGGGCGTCGTTCAGCCGCAGCTATGCGGCGGCCCTCTCTTCTCAGACCGGAATCTCACCAAGAGAGATTGACTTCCTCCTAGTCAGCCCGACGGAAAATCCAGCAATAGAAAGGTTTTTCTCCGAAAGCCTTGCATGGAATCGTCGAATTAGACCAGAGATGGAGTTGGAAACGTGAAAAACTTATTAGAAATGAATCCAGCGAAAGGGAGATAGAGAGAGATGGGCTGCCAGTATCCATGATGGGCCATGTGCAAATTAAAAATGAGTTGAGGCCGAAATGGCTTGAGCCCGTGAATCCTGCTCCTGTGACCCCAAGTGGTGGGCTTGTTTTTTTTCATCTTTCAAGTTTTTATGAGCCCTTGGATTCCATTTTCCTTTCATTGATTTTTTATAATTATTATTTTCCGATTTATTTTGATGTGTCGACTCCACCTTGATTAATTACAAAATTGCCATGCCTTGTCACCACGAGAGACCAAATCTTGGCCATTCATTCCAATTCAACCTTAGCCACCTAAAATGCCATGTCACCAATCCTTGTACTCTTTTATGAGCCAATCACAAGTTTTCTTATAATTAACTTCATAGGATCATCCTATGGTACTAAGCATGGACATAGTTTCAAATTGAAACAATGACTTCAATCTATGTTCAATCCAAAGTTAGGATGTGATGAGGTTTAATAGAATAAGAACCAAATTTTTTAGTGATTTAGGAATACTTGATGAAGTTGAAGTTGAAGTTGATTGCATGTTAGACAACTTTAGTACTTCAATCATCATTCGATTGAACCATCCTTGATTTTAGTTGACGTAGATTTTTTAGGTTAGCATGTTAATCGAGCCTAATTTTGCATGATTAGGATAGATATCCTTGAGAATTATCTCTAGTATAATTCGATTGTAAGAGTTGTATGATCAATTCCTTGTTTCTCAAGCTTGCCCGGTGCTCCTGTAGCAGGTATTTTGGCGTTAATTTGATAATAACTAGTCCTAGGATTGGTATATGTTAGATGGATGATGATTAGGAGTGATTGAATGCATTTTGATGGTGTTTACTTGAGATTTTCATGAGAAGATGAATGACATAGGCTTACTTTGATGTGGAATGATTGAAAGCTATGTTTAAAGTTATGTTCTGTCAAAATTTGGCCAAATATGTATAAAAACATGTATAAATATTTTCTTTTAAAAAATTTCCCTTTTGTGTACCTTGTGAGGCTTAGAGCTTTCTCACTATCTAAATTAACCAAGGTTGATCACAACGATAGAATTTCAAACAAAGAAAATATTATGGCATTTTGTTTGGTCCAATTTTTGAAAATTAGCGATCCTGACACTTCATTTTGAAAGTAAAACCGCATTCTATAAACAATCAGGTCATGGGCTTTCCATAGGTGCAAAAATCGAATTAATAGAACGTCGTACGAAAAAGATGTTCAATCAAAGAGCATAAGGTATTGTCGTTGTTGCTTGTTTATCACTTCTACAGGATATTGAGTATTTTTTTGTTATTAATAATGGTTTCTTGCCAAGGTGTTATTGCTGAGGTTGTTGGAGTTCTAGTTGATCTTATATTCAAGTGGTGCCATAATAATGTTTTAGTACAAATTTTACCATTTTACATTGGTTCAAGTTGCAAGCAATTTCTCTTTCATCATTTGTTTCTAAATGAGCGTAGCTAATGCTATGGCAAATTGGTATGTGATGACAAGTGTAGCATGCTAGCTGATGGAGTGCATGGTTTAGTTATGCTTGCTTGCAACTGCAAGTTCGAGAGTGTTCAGAAGCAGGTATTGGGTTCAGTAGTGTGAAATAACTTACCAATCTTTATCTAAAATTGCCATAATTATGATCGATTACTAAGTAGCCTTGTGTCATTTCATATGATGCATATATTTCACTTTCAAGTAAATAAATCTTTTCTCAAGTGAAAGAGATTCCATTCAAAGAAATTATAATATAGAAACAGTTCCGAGGAATTGTAGACACTTGAATAGGTTGAAAAGTTTTTGTAACCAAGAAAATAATGTGGATGTTTGTTCGGTATGATTTCCAAAAATCTAGGATCCTGACATTTTTTTTTTATATCAAATTGCATTTTTTGAATAATCGAGTTGCGATCTTTCCATAGATACAAAAATCGAATCAATGATTTAAAATTAGTGGATTGGTCTTTCCCTTTCCTTTAGGGATACACAGCTGGTGCTCTGGCAAATTTGGTTTGTGACAACACCTGTAGCAAGTTGATGGAGTGCATGCTTTAGTCATGCTTGCTCACAAATGCAAGTTCGAGCGTGTTCAAAAGCAGGTGGTGTGCTTCACTCTATTCAGATAAAAATATTGTTAGAGTGGTGTGAAATAACTTACTAATAAGCATCAAAATATCCACTAGCTTTATCTGAAATTGCCATGATTATGATTGATTACTAAGTAGCCTTGTGTCATTTCATCTAATGCATTTGTTTCATTTTCATGTAAATAAATGTTTTCTTAGGTAAAAGAGATTCCATTCAAAGAAATCATAATAAAGAAATAGTTTCGAAGACTTGTAGACACTTGAAAATTTTGAAAAGTTTTTTTAACCAAGAAAATATCGTGGATGTTTGTTCGGTATGATTCCCAAATGTTTGCGATGCTGACACTTTTTTTTAAAATCGAATAACATTTGTGGAATAATCGGGCCGCGAGCTTTCCATAGATACAAAAATCAAATCAATAATTTAGGATTAGTGGATTGGTCTTTCACTTGTCTTCAAGGATGCGCAGCTAGTACTCTTGCAAATTTGGTATGTGACAACATGAGTAGCATGCTAGCTGATGGAGTACATGCTTTAGTTATGCTTGCTCGCAAATGCAAGTTCGAGGGTGTTCAGAAGCAGGTGTTGTGCTTTACTCTATTCAAATTAAAATTTTGCCGGTGTGAAATAATTTACAAATAAGCACTTACGAAGTAGCCTTGTGTCATTTCATTTAATGCATTTGTTTCACTTTCAAGTAAATAAATCTTTTCTCAGGTGAAAGAGGTTTCATTCAAAAAAATCATAATATAGAAATAGTTTCGAAGACTTTTAGACGCATGAACAAGTTGTAAAGTTTTTTTAACCAAAAAAATTTTGTGAATGGTTGTTCTGTATGATTTCCAAAAATTTGCGATCTCAACACTTTTTTTAGAATCGAATAACATTTTTTTGAATAATCGAGTCACGAGCTTTTCGTAGGTACAAAAATTGAATCAATGATATAGGATTAGTGGATTGGTCTTTCATTTATCTTCAAGGATACGCAATTGGTGCTCTAGCCATTCCTTAGACAACAATTTTATGATATGCATAAGTTTAAAGAACACTTGAAGCAAGTGCATGAAGAAAATAATTAGCTTGAATACTCTCAAATAAACAAAAAGAAAAGTACATGTCGCAATTGCTTTTATGATGAGGGATTATGTTGGACTGCAAACCAATGGTGTTTTTATGAGATACTTGGTGAGCTTTATTTATTATAAAACCTTAATGTGATTATGTTAATGTGAAAGAATGGAATTTTGCATTGTGGACAATATGGAATTTCATATTCAATATAAAAACTTTAAGATCCTATTTAAAGTTGTTATTCATCGGCCCTCTTATTTTTGGCCTACGTCTCAATTATTAGGTCTAATCTTCTCAGAAAGTTTCTTGATATCAATGTTTGAAACTTTCAAGTGTTCAAGTCACCCTAAATAGGTCTTTCATCTTATCCATAGTGGGAGCCATGCTAATTTTTCTCAAATAAAGTCATATTTTAATTCTCTCTTCTTCGGTTCTTGCACATAGATCGAGCATTTTTTTTCCTCAAAATCATATTGTGCACATGTTGTTGCAGAAAAAATTCTCTCCCATCAAACATAAGTAGTCTTATGGCAGTCCAACAATATTTTCTTTTTAAGCTTAAGTGGCATCCTTTCGTTTCATAAAGAAGATGTAGCATGCATTTCTCTATTTCATTGGCCTCACTTGTTAGAGTAATTAAATAATAAATCACGCATTCATCTAACAGCTTAAGTTTTTAGAACAGTTGACAGTGGTCTCACAAAATCTCACATGATATCACATCTCACATCACTAATATCTTGTACTTGACTTTTCCATTAATTCCTCGTTCTCTTTGTCAATTAGACCCAAGATACTTGAGCAGCTTGACTATGTGAGGTTTTAGAGTCTTCTCATCATCTAAATTACTTTGGGTTGGTTATGACAATCGAATTTCAAATGAAGAAACTATTATGGCCTTTTATTAGGTCAAATTATTGAAAATTCGCAATCTTGACACTTTGTTTTGAAAGTCAACCATATTTTTTGAACAATCGGGTCATGAGCTTTTTGTAGATGCAAAAATCGAATTAATGGAACATCTCACGAAATCAAAGAGCATAAGATATTGTCCTTGTTGCTTGCTTATCATTTCTACAGGACATGGAGTTCTGTTTTGATATTGATAATGGTTTCTTGCCAGGTGCTATCGTTGAGGCTGGTGGAGTAAAAGCTCTAGTTTGACAGGTTGCTCTCGCAAAGACATGTCGGAATGAGTTGATCATTCATTCTACATTGGTTGACAAGTTGCTCTCGTAAAGACATGTCGGAATGCCTCCCCACGTCTACAAGGGCAAGCAGCTCGTGCTCTTTGGGGATTATCAATTTCAGAAGCCAATAAGTAGTCTCATATTTCTAAATTGGACAATTAACTGTCCACGTGTGTGTGATGCACTGTTAAGTTCCTATGCACGCCTTCGTTCATCTTAAGGAATTAGATAGCATATGGTTCAATGCATTCTGGAATTGCTTTGACTGTGGATTTTAGTGTGCTTTGTCTTGCATCTGGCAAGAAATTGACATGCTCTTACTTTTCATGCAAGCATGATTTAGTGAAATGTATCAATTAAGTGTGGATGATAATGTCAATTTGTTGGGTTTTATTAATTGATCAAACCAACTAGGAACTCTTTGAATGTCATGTTTTAAGCACATGTGACAACATTGTGGAGACCCTATAGAGTTTGGACGGTTTTAACCTTTTCGACCTTTCGAATATTCAAACATGTCTCAATAATTGTTATATTAACAAAGTAACATTATTTCAAATTAATTCGATTTTGAGCAATTCAAATAAGTTAGTAGCATCTCTTTAAGGAAATGAAATGCCAAAAATTTCGATTATAGGGTGGGTTTTTGGGAGATTATTAGAACCCTGTTTTCTCTCCAAAGTTGAGTTTCGATGCCAAGTCTTGCTAACCTTAATCAGGTTGCTCTATTTTGGACGAGACAATTTTGGGACCAGTCTCCATTGAAATAAACTGATCCTGCTGTCGTCCCCATTACTAAGAAATGATTGATAGTTTCTAGTGAAAGTTGAATTTAAAAATGTGTTTTAGGCAACAAGGGAGATTGACTTGTGAGAGATGAGTCAAGACATTTGATTATGTTGAGTTGAAGGCATCTAATTTTTGGTATTTATCGTTGGGTTAACATTAGCATCTTGGTAGGACGAGAAAAAAGATCGTCTCTCAGCTTTTCGAAATAGTTGTGAAGCAAAGTGTCATAGGGGCTAAGACTCGGGCTTAATACAATTTATCCAACATTGAATTGAAGCTTCAAACCTCAAAATGAGACATCGATGTTTCTATGCCAGAAGAAAATAGATTTAATGGATATATATGTAGACAATGTTACCCATGAGATTAAGCATGGATAAGTTTTACTGCTTGCTAAGAGAAGAGCCTTTTTTGTGGTTGACTACTTCTCAAGACTCATATGCATCAATTTGATACTCATAAACATGGTTTCTGTTGTTCTGTGAATTAGCTTATTTCATAACATTGGATGCATAGGAAAAAATGGTTTTGCTAGAGCTAGATATTGTTAATGCTCCGATGTTATATATAGCACGACGAAAATTATTTAGTATGTAATTAATAATTTACTATTTTGCATGATGTGTCTTCCCTTTGTAGTTTATTGTAATGTGTACATATTGTTCCTCATTAGCTTTGTTTTATGCTCGAAATGCTTGCTTTTGTTTTGTGTAATGCTAACCCACAGATTTTCTTGGTAATGTTGCTATTGGGCTAGAAGGTGGTGTTGCTCCTCTGATTGCTTTGGCTCACTCTGATTCTAAAGTTAGTCTTTGACCACTCTGATGTATGCCTGCAATTTAATTTAGCCGTTGGCTGCAGAGACATGGCTTTTCACACAACATGATTTTATTATGGTCATGATTATGTATTTTAAACAGATTGTATCCTGATTTATCCTTCTCTTTGGTGAATTAAATGCCATAGAACCACTCAATTATGGAGTCTACAACTAGTGAATGTACATGAAAGCAGATAAATTGAGTGTGATTTACAATGTTTTTTTCCCGAATGTACGTGGCTCTGCCGCTAGTGCTCTATGAAATCTTGCTTTCATCCGTGGTAATGCTCTCCACATAGTCGAGGAAGGGGAGTTCCTATTCTTGTTCATCTTTGTTCTTCATCAATCTCCAAAACGGCATGTTTCATGGCTGCATTAGCTTTGGCATTTACGTTTGATTGCAAGTACTTTTTTCTAACCCGTGGCACAATATACTAGGTCATGTTCCTCTACTTGATAACTTTGTAGTGCACATGATATATCTCCCCACACGTTTATTTCTATTAATATTCACTATAGAGACACAACTTTTAAGTGATTCCAGAACAAACTTTAAGAATCTAAAGAAGGTGTGATTTTGTTAGCTTAGCTTTAATGCCTGTAGTTTTTTGTTTCTATGTTGGAGGCTTATCTACTAGTCATCGATGTCATGACTTAGATGGCAAATCATGTTCTTATGAGAGAAAAATAATAGACGTGGCATCTCAGTTTGAATATGCAATGAATGGCTCTTTTCTACTAGAATGAAGCTACTCAATACTTATAAATAATGTCATTGATGGCTATAAAAAAAAACAAGGTTGAAATGCATGGGCCTCTCTTTTTTATTGTGGATGTTCGACAACTAACATCTATATTTAAGATTGCTTTGAAAGTGATTTACTTCTAAAATGTCCTTCTCTCAATTGTCAACTATACTTAAAGCTATCTCGCGTTCCCTAACCCGTTTACTTGCTCACACTCCCGAGAATCGTAGAGAGAGGAACTCTAGAGAGAGAAGCTTTTGAATTGTACTTGTGAGAGAATACAAATGAGGGGAGGAGACCCCTATTTATACAAAGACTCAACGAATATCAACCGTAGATCTCTACTCAATCTAACGGTGGAGATCGCACCTCTTTATTGGCCAATAGGATTTACAAGAATACTCGAGAATAGTGCACAATTACAATATCGCCTGCCCTTAAGAATATTCTAGAGAACACTAGAAAGATGTTCATTGTCTTTGTATGGTTTACAATCCTTGGTTACATGGAAAACCTCTGGACCGTGCCATTAAGCTATTGGATAAAAGTGTAGTTTAATATTTGAATGGTGCCACGCTCCCCGTCACGCATAGGCTAGAATTTCGCCAATGATTAGAGTATGGAAATGTATTATTGGAGGAGGCCAAAAAAAAAAAAAAACAACTTAAAAGATTCAAACTTAGAATCTCCAGCTTTGATATCGTCTAGAAGTTTGTGGAGCGCCGCCAACCATACTAGATGCTTTTGATTTATTATTGAAATGTTGTAAAATTAGCTATGTGACTTGGAAAATTCTGGATATGAAGAGCCCGGCAAAATTCATGCTTCTATACTTTAACCTTGCGTATCACTTTAAGATGAATAGGGGAAATCTCAGTCCTCTGCGTCACCAAATGTTTAAGATCTATTTAGGGATAAACGAAATCCATTCCCGAAAGAGATTATCGACATCGACTTTTGTAACAAATGTATTTTCGATGATATGATGGTCGCAATGTCCGTCACGTGTTTGACTATTTCGACGGTTCAGATCACGGTTTGCATTTTTTGTTTTTGTTTTTGAGTGCCGGGGCCATAAAAAAAATGTGATTGTTGTGTCATATGGATCAATTGCCAGATTTGAAAGTCAATGCCGGCTGGTTGGCCAATTCCCTCTCTGAACTTTTTGGCCAAACTGCACGACCATGGAGTAGGCTTGGATCAAGAAAAGATTTTCTCTGCGGAGTTAATACGTAGAAGATAATACAAGCCTTTTTGGGGGGAATTTCCCCTTTTTCTTGTTTTGGGGCAGCATGGTCCGAGGGTAGTGTGCTTATTGAGCAAATTAGAACTAACCATCTCCGTAAACTCGTTGCAGTCCAGCTAATTCTAGAGAGCAAACCATAGAGTCATTTGGGTTTGTTCGTTCGTTCGTTCGTTTGAGGATGGGGAAGGCCATTTACCAAGTAGAAAACACAGACTTTGGCCTGACAAAAATAACAGGAACTTCCGAATGTGCCGAAAAGAAACACAAACTTTGGTCCATGCGAAATGTACCATATTAAAACATGAACTTTGGCCCATGGGACAAAAATAAAAGGAAAAAGGCCATAAAAAATTCTCAAACTTTGCTCACTGTAACATATTTATCATTAACTTTTTTATGTGACATCAAAAACACCAAACTTACATCTGTGTTACACATTTATCCCAATTTTCTTTTTGTAACTCTAAAAATCCAAAAAAAAAAAATTCTGTGACACTAATTTTTTTGGGTAAACGTATCATACGAATATAAATGTAGGGTTTTTAGTGTCACAAAAAGAAGTACGAGATAAATGTGTTGCACTATACAAATTTGGGATAAATGTGTCACATATATATAAGTTTAAGGTTTTTGGTGTAAAAAAAAAATTGGGTAAATATGTTACTGTGGATATAGTTTAGGATTTTTTTTGGTGAAAATAAAATCTGTCATGATTCGGTCCAATTTCCGCCATTAGTTGTCCACGTGTCTTCCCACGCGGCCCTCACTGTGTTGACATGCATAGCAAGCGGTGTTTCCTCTCGCCAAAAAACGACGCAGTTTCATTATCAGATCACTCCATAAATTTCTTTAAACCCAACTAAATATGGCCTCAATGAATCGTATAATCCTTCAACTGGTCGCCAAATTTTGTGTATTCTTCTTCTTTGGTACATTTTGAAGTTCGTGTTGCTTTTGGCATACGACCCCATTTTTTTTTTTTCCTTTTAATGATATTTGACCGAGGATGGAAACGTGATGTAGATCTTAAAATAGACTGCAAAATACCTTTTGATTATGCTGTAATGGAAGTACTTAGTCTTGCCCTAAGCTGTGTGACATTCCGTTTAGTCGGTGCATTTGTCTATTAGCTCTCAAACAAAAAAAAATTCTTTTTATTTTTTTTTGCATATATCCTCGACTTTTTATTATCTTAACACGACAAAACTCACACGGTGAAACTTACTTGATCTATCTTGTAAGGTTTGTCGAAGGCTATTTCTAGAGTTGAGTGACATTTTTCTTCCAAATTTACCGTCGCCATTTTTTCGTTTTCCGACTTGTTACTTAATCTTTTCAGCGAGATGGTGGTGGCGAGGCCATATCTTACTATGAAGGCCAAGCGAGGTCCGCATGAGGTCACGCGGCCCCAAATGCCCTCGCTGTGGTCATGCAACCCCGTGCAAGGTAGCATGACCCTCGTGGAGGGTCGCCTGAGGTCGTGTGACCTTAGAAGATTGCTAGCGGCGGCCTAAGCCCTTTGCCAGAGCCGACGAAGTGTAAGTGTTTTTTTAATTAAGAAATAGAAAAATATTGCAGCCAAAGCCCTTTGCAAGAAGAGTCTTCCAAACATTATTTAACCCCAAGTTGTTTTACAAAGGACTTTTAAGTTATAATTTACCAACCGGAATTTGCATATCGGCAAAGAGCATTTCCCCAAAGGCCTTCGCATTTCTCCCACTACCATTTTCAAAGTCGAACCAAACGCATTGACAAGTGAAATTTTTTTATTATTTGTTGTCGCGCTCGCTTTATTTTGGCTTAACTAAAAAGAAAAAAACGAAAGAAAAGGAATCGGTACGTTTCTTTCTTGGATCTTGGAATCGACTTTAGAACTTAGAATCTATAATAAAGTAGGTTTCAGATTTCAAAAAATGAAACGGGTTAACGGTAGCCAAAACAAAATTCAAGAGTTAGAACTCTGAACAACGCAAAACCATGACCGAATAAAAAAAACTAAGCATTATTCTGAGGCACCCGGTCGTCATCCCAAACCCTTCACGACCCCCTAACGATCGCAACAATGGCAAGTCCTATGTAAGACAGTTGCGTCGCGTCTCCGTTTTGCTTCGTCAACGGCGAGGTCACGCCCTGCTTCTCCTTGAATTGGCTCTCGCAAGTGTCCGCATCTGTAGACACGGCGGTCACCGAGTTCTGAACCTCCGGGTAACGCTTCGCCTGGTACGCCCCGACCGCGTCTCTCGTGGTCTCGACCGCGTCCGAGTACAGGTCCGAGCAATCCGACAGGCACTTCTGGACATACGGATCCCACTTCTTCTTCAGCAGCTGCTGAACCTGCGAGCTCGTGCTGGTCACGCTGCTTTCTAACAGGTTAAGCGCGATGAGGCCCAAGCCTTGGACGTCCGCCGTCTGGCTCTTTGGGTCCGACTTGAGAGCCTTCACGCAGTAGTCAAAGTTCACGTTCGAGCTCGAGGCCGCACACTTCCGGCAAGTGTCCGCGACGGCGTCGTTGGCCGCCGATTCGGCATGGAAGAGGATGAGAGAGGAGGAGGCTAGGAAGAGGGCCAAGGTGCAGAGTGCACTATTCATCTTACTTTGCTTTGTTTCTTCTCCCTCTCTTCTTTGCTTATGGAGATCTTAAGCAACGCGTTAATCAAACGAAGACCATGTTGCACTTTATAAAGGGGGATCCTCAGATCCTTGCTCTGTATTAATGAAAAGCAATTTAGGTTACAAATTTTCTTTTTTAGGAAACTGAATTGCGAAATTTGCTCCTGATTTTTCCCTTCCTAAATTATTTTAATGTAAGTCAGATTCTCATTCATTGGAAGGAAAGTCTTAGATATTCTGGTATTTGTGGGTGTGGATTTATATCACCTTTTGCACTTTCCTCTTTTATATTTAGGGTTAATATAACGAAAAACCCCAAATTTACCATAAATTAATTTTTTAATCACAAAAAATCTCAAACTCGTACACTTATGACAAATTTACCTTTCATTAATTTTTGTTAAATTTTACCATCAAATTGCTTAGTTAGATGACACGTGATAGTTGAAGGTGCACTAGTTTTGAGTTTTTACCTTTTGTTTGTCACAAGTGTATCAGTTTTTGGTTTTTTTTATGATATTAATCTAATTTAATGGAAAATAATTTACCCTTTGTTAATTTTGTTAAATTTTACTATCAAATTGCTGAATTAGATAACACGTAACAGTTGACGGGTATACCAGTTTTGGGTTTTTACCCTCTGTTTGTCATAGGTGTATCAATTTGAGGGTTTTCGTACTATTAATCCAATTTAATGAAAACTAACCTAGGGTAAGTGTGCCCATTTGAGATTTTTGTTGGTCAAAAAATTAATTTGGGATAAATTTATCGCATGAGTACCAGTTTAGGATTTTTGAGTTTATATTTAAAGTGTACCAATTTTTTGTTGTGTTTTAACCCTTATATTTATAGTGGGCTTTGTATTTAACTCGGTCTATTTAGAATGACTTGTTTACTGAAATTTTACTCTTTTTGTACTTAATAATACTTTGAAAATTTTTCTAAATTTTCCAAATTCCTAAGAGAGCTTTCCCTGTCTTGTGCGTGAAGACCGAATTGTTTCTGCAACAACCCAAACGATCGAATAGACAAGGCCGAGTTAGAGAGAGCTTTGGGCATCATTTGTATCGCTTGAAATAATTACTTATATCGCTTGAAATAATTAATCAATACAAAATATTTTCATTATTGATAATAATTTATATATAAAATATTTTCGTGAACGATGAAAATATTTTTTGTTCATTTTTTTTACAAGTGATACAAAAGATCATTTTTCAAAAAAAATCATTTTTCAAATCATTTATTTTTTTGCAAAACAAACGGAACCTTGAAATTGATAACGACTAATTGTTCAACTCATGTTTACCATGTTTACGAGCAAGGGGGAAAATAGAGTGGAGACTACATATCCATTGACTTGAAAAGAAGCAATGTAGTTCTTAGCTTGATCTTGGTGTACTAATAATGAATTTTGAAATTAACATAATAAATAATTGGACAATATTTTAGTGGGTGTCAAATATATGATCTTTTATTTAATTATTTGATTGTCACATCACTGAATAAATCAATTTTTGCAGATCAATTTTGATACAAATAACATTACTCTATATGTTCGACTCTTTTGTTTTTTAATTACCTTATGTTTTAGTAGTTCAATTTATTATTATTTTTTTGGGTCGACCAATTTATTAATTGAAAAGTGCAATTAAATGGCTCTTTATTGTGACCGTTGCTTTGCTTTTTCTTTTTTGGAACTTAAAGCCAGTAAGCAATTTCAAATTGTGCAAAAATCAATCTTCCTTTTTTTTTTTGTAATTATTCAAAATTTAATATATTCTTTCCCATTTTAAATTCTTGAAGTGAAAAGAAAAACTAAAAGAGTTATTATCACGAAAAACCATAAACTAATACATTTGTAGCGAATTGATCCTAAACTAATTTTTTTATCACGAAAAATTTCAAATTAATACACATGTGATAAATTTAGCCTAAATTATTATTTTTTTACCATTGAAAACCCCAAATTGGTACTGTTAGAGTAATTAAATATTAAAACACGCATTTATCTAATAGTTTAAGCTTTTAAAACAGTCGGCCGTTGTCCTACAAAATCTCACAGGCTAGAGGTCTTGAGTTCAAATCTTACCAAGCCCCATTTACCTTCCCAAATTAAATATTTCCACACTTAGTCAAAAAGACCAAACTAAGCGTGAAAGAGAGTGTTAGAGTAATTAAATATTAAAGCACGTCTTTATGTAATAGCTTAAGCTTTTGGAACAGTCGGCAATTGTCCTACAAAATCTCACAGGTACACATGTAACAAATTTACCCTAATTTTAAGGTTTGTTGGAAAAAATGAATTAAGTCATGTCGCTAGAAAATGAGCTAATTAAATAAATGTTAACAAAGTCATTATTATTTTTTCAAAAAAAATTAAGTTTTGGATAAATTTTTCACAGGTATACAAATTTGGTGATTTTCGTGATAAAAAAATTAGTTTAGGTATATTTGTCACAAGCGCACCAGTTTAGAGCTTTTGGTTATCAAAAAATTAATTTGAGATAAATTTATCACATTCGTATCAATTTGAAGTTTTTCATGGTATTAACCTAAACTAAAAGTTTTTTTTTTTTGTCAGAACCTAAACTAAAAGTTAGGTAAATCGTCAAAATACTCTTTTTAGTAGAGAAACAGGAACCTTAAAAAAAAAAAAAACAAACAAAAAAGGGTTGGTACCTTGTCTCACAAAACCCTGGAGGGAATCCTGCGAGAAACCCAGCCTTCGCCGCTCTCTTATTCAAAAACACAAAGATGCCGGTCGCTCGCAGATAAGGAAGAGAAGTACAGCACAGGCACAGCCAAAGCGCACGACGCTAGAGAAAATGGCGAACCTGAGGACGGCCATGGACGCCGCCTTCTGGGACCTCAACGTCGCCTCCCCTCAAGCCCTCGACGGCTCCGCCAAGCTGGTCCCCGGCGACCCCGTCCCTCCCGACGGCGCCGTCGCCAGCCGAGCCCTCCGCTTCCAGCAGCTCTCGTTTCTCCGGAATGGGTTCCCTCTGGGCATCATCCCTTCTTATTCCCCCACCCCCCACAAGGAACTGGGCTCTTTCTCTCTCCAGTCTCTCCTCCTTCGACCCGCCACTGCTAACTGGTGAGGAAAGAGGGGGAAAAGAGTCGAGCTTTGGCGATGGACTCTGTTTGATGATTCGCGTTGAAGTGTTCTGCGAATTTTGTTGCTTGGTAGTTTTTTTTCTGCGGTTTTGGGGCTGTTCAGACTTTGGCATTCGCATGGGCGACCGAATTTTAGTTTGTTTGAGAATTTGGTTTTGTGGTTATCTGAAATGACAGAATCATGTTTACTGTTCACAGTCCTCCGAGATGATTATGCCCTTCCTGGCTGCTTACTCCATTTGGGGTTAAGAACTGCATTCTGCACGTGACAATATGAGGTTGATTTGGGTTCTTGGCCCACAGTGATTGCTTGAGATTTTCCAAGGATGGCTCTGCTAAGTTGGTGTGTGAATTTGATGTGCTGGTTTCCTCTGTTATGCTGTTCGATATACTTCTGGCTTATGTGTGAGAGGTGTTGAGTCACAATTTCAATGTAAATGTGAGATGGTTTCTTGATAGGTTAACCTTTGAGACAATTGGGTCTACTCTACGTAGGATGGGAGTCATAGTCATTCATTTTTTGGCATGATTGGTAAATTTGAATCTTATCATAATCATTCAATTGTAAGGTAGTGATTGAGAATCCCACGAGTGTGGAGAACTTCACAACAAACTTTCTCAAGCATGGATGTTTTAATTCCACCTTCCCGACCAATGGTTTTAAACCACCAATAAACTCACATTAATTCGGTTTGCATAGGTGGCTTGGAGTGGTTGGGCAATTCCGACCAAAGAAACTGATCGATTCCATAAAAACGGAGATTTCTAGTGTTGATGAATGGGAGCTTTCAGCATTGAAGGATGTGGCAAAACATTTCTTGGATAAGTCGCTTTATTCACTTGGTGTGTGCTCACAGCTTTCTTTGTCGCCCTCGACATCACTTCTTTTAGGCACAGAACAGCTTGGTGAGAAGGAAAGACGCCGCCACAAACTGATGGTTTTTCACAAGGCGTGTGCTTCAGACTATCTTAGTTACTTTACCGCCTCATATTTCATATGAAATGTCATATTACTTGGTTTTGTTTTTCGTGTCTACTGTAGATATTAGATTCACAACGTGCAGCTTTGATTTTTCTAGTCACATGTATACAAGCATGTTTATGTTCATAGGGAAGAAACTGCTTCCTTTTCTTGGGACCTTTGTTCACGAATCTACAAATGGTTTTTCTGCTAAATATGATGATGCTTTGTCTTTCTCTTTAAGTTGTGCTACCCGAGAAGCATTGCTGCTTTTCTGGTGGCTTCCACTAAGAAACTTGCTTATTTGGTGTGCTAGTTCTATTGCCATCAAAAAGAATATCTCGGCGCTTTTTTAATGTATAATGTATTTTTTGGGAACACTTGCTGGGTCACAAATCTGAACTTTGTCCAATATCAATGTATGTCTCAGAACATGTAGGATGTTGACTTTTAATTCAGAAGCCACACTAAACATTTAGGAATATGGAACTTACATACCATGATGGCATTCCATAGAATTAGATACGCAATGGATCTTGGTATACCATGGAGCAGAGTCCGTGAAAATAAGACATTGGCCAGTAGATGTTCTTCAGTTTGACAATAACTAGGATTACCATATTCAGTGTCTTACAACAAAATAATTGCAAGTAAATGTATATTTGAGTCTCTGTAGCTGTACGAATTGAAAAAGTTCTCTCTTGGAAATGTTGATTTTTGTTTTATTTGTAGTGCTTTCTACTTTAACAGCCTTTAAAGGTCATTTGATCTGTGTGTTTGTTTACCTACAGCTCCCTAATCATGATATCACGTTGGAGGCTGCCTGGCCTGGGTTATTTTTGGATCATAATGGTAGATATTGGGATGTTCCTGAATCAATATCATTGGACCTTTTGTCCCTTGTTTCTGAGTCTGGATTCAGATACCGGTTCGGAATCCACAAAAATGGTGGTCATCCCCATGCCATTAATGCGACAAATGCTGAACCACCTTCTGCTTTGATGCCTGGCCTATGTGCAAAGGCTGCCTTTTCTTATGAAAAGAGTAAAGACTTGTGGAGGCAGAAGGAGACTAAAGAGGATGTCATAGTAAAGACAGAGAAGGGCTTCTTTTATAGGCCTTCATATGATCTACGTCTTAGAGAACCTCATTCTGCAGTATCTGCCATAATTGGTATCATCACCACCCATTTAGTACTTTTTGATTGATTTTCCTGCGATTGATATCATTAAGTTTTCCATCATTATCTTTCAAATGAATGGACTAATTTCACACTGCTAAGATGATGAATTGAGAGAGACACAGAGAGGGAGGGAGGAGGGGAGGGAGGGAGTTGCTAGTTATTGTGATTGCAGACTTAAAAACTTACTAGATAACGTTATATATCATGTTTATTGAGCAATCAAGGCATTATCTTAAGCCGGTGTTATCTTTAGTTGTTGTAATGGTATCAGGTTGCGGGTAAATGATGATATCTAAGCTGCAATTGCATTGTGTAAACTACATGCACATCCAGTAAATAGCATCCCATCAACCCCTGAAGTTGATATGCATGTTTCAGAGAAACAATAACAGTACATGCTGCCTGTGTGTAGTCATGATATACAGGCATATTAACTATCTGATCAAGAGAAAAGTGGAACACTTTCAACATATGGCTGATTGCATGGAATTTTTTACTATATTATGATGCATGTTTCTTTCCTTTGTCGATTTAATAATTGATATCATATACAGAATTTTAGTTTCTTTTTGTGAGGTTTAGCCTTATGAAATGCTATGTTTTAGGCGGCATTTGTACAGCCTGGTTTTGGAATCCAGAGTTTCCTCTTGCTGTTGAATCAAGGGAAGGTGGAATTTTTCCTGTTGCTAGTGCAAAGAGGAGTCCATTGAGTGCTGATTTATTTGGTTCAGTGTGCTATACTTTCCAACACGGGAAGTTTAGAAAAACATACGGTGACCTCACCCGTATAGATGCTCGCCTAGACATATCCTCTGCGTCAGCATTGGCCAAGCGAGTTTTCAATGTTTTGAGTGGTTCATCAGTGAGCAGCTTTCATAGGTCATCATCTTCTCCGAGGGTGAACTTAATTTTTCAGCAGCAGGTACTTTATAGTTCTTGAATTGGTCTAAATCCTGTGCATGTGGTTGTTGGTAAGTTACTATTACATTATCGGTTTTGTCATGTGGAGGGGCAGGGGAAAATCAAAAGAGGCAAAAGCTGTGTATTCCTTTGAGTAATAGTCTATAAGGGAAGTTGGATAGGATGGAAACAACAGATCCTGTTAGTGACCCAAGGTTTTACAAAGAAACAAAACAGGAGGAGTTGCAATTTGCAAGATTGATTAACCTAAATAAAAAGAAAAGGAAATTAAAGAGAAGCTGTCATTTGCTAGTACCCTAAAATGATCTCTTGGTTAATACATCTACATGGAATTGAAATCAACAGATTCAATAAATGAGTTGCAACTTGCAAGATTGATTATCCTAAATAGAATAAAAGAGAAGCTGTCATCTGCCAGTACCCTAAAATGATCACCTTCTTCGTTAATACATCTACATGGCATTGAAATTAACAGATTGATTACTGCATCTGTCAGCTGTGTTTTTTTCTGTAAACCAAGATGCAATTCTTTTACTGTTATCACCTGATTTTAAAGACTACTGTACATGAAACATCTATTGTAACTTTGGAAATTGTTGCTGGATGTGCAAGACCAATTTCATAAAACTTTCTTCCCTGAATTGGAAATGACAACAATTGTGCGAGGAATGAATAATGAAAGCAGGAGAAATCTAGAAATTTGATGCCCTCTAGCTTAGCTATTTTGTTTTTATATAACATTTTCTTTCCATTTACTATTAAGGTTCTTTTTAACTCATATGTTGCTTTGTTTTTCTTTTGAAAGTCCAAATCCTTTGTTAGTAGGGAAATAAATTAAAGGGCTACTGAAAGATATACATTCTTTTGATTTGGACAGAATGGATATGCAGAAATGGGCAAATTCTTGAATAACTAAATCTCAGATCCAAGAAGCCGGCCCTTGCCATTACCTCACACTTGCTCTAGCTTAGATATGTGAACCAGACACCTTTAAGTGCACAGAGTATGAAAAGTAGCATGAAAAGTAAAAATGTACATTCGATGGTTTTATAGAGCTCTTTATCACGAGCACTGTCACAAAGATCAGTCTCTTCTTGCATCAAATGCTATTTCCATATAAATTGCTTACATCTTTTTTGCCATGAAACATGCACTTCCTCTTGAATCTCTTAAAGCTTGTACAGAAGAGATTACATTTGGCCTTGCCAGTTAGGATCTCATAAGCAGCTTCTTTGATAGTAAATGGAAACTTTGTGCAAGTCTGATATTTGGGCTTCACTCATTAGGTCGCAGGGCCGATCATGTTCCGTGTGGATTCCAAGTTCTCCCTGGGTTCTTTATCAGGAAGACGAGGCCCGCATGTCAAGGATTTCATATATAGTTTGAGCTACTCTCTCAGGCTTTTGCAATCTGGGAAAGTCGTCGCTTGGTACTCCCCCAAAAGGAAAGAGGGTATGGTAGAGTTGAGAGTGTTTGAGTTTTGATCTTCAATGTCTTGCCATAATTGTCGTTTTCTCTCTTCTTCCATTGAGCCTTTCATTAGTGACATGTACTATTGGCAAAAAGGGCAAGGATGGGTTCATCTTCGGGTTTCAGTACATGTTTTATTGTATTCTTTTCTAGCATTCACATGTCCGAGGGAGAGGATAGCGAGAGATGAACAACCTAGTCTATAGGAACGAGTGCGACTGGGTTTTGACAGATTGGAGCTGATTTTTCTTGCCTTACCTGGTAACGCTTGCATGCGCGTGCATACACACATTAGAAGGTTTTCTTGTGCGGCCTCTTACCCACTTTTGAAAAGGTGTGCCTGGGTTTATCACGCATAAAGCTAATGCGTCATGCGAATCTATTGACTTCCATTAAGGTTTTCTTGCTGGCCTGAAGGCTACCATTAAGACGACATGGAGTTGACAGCATTTTGGTCCTTCCCCTTGTAGCAAAGGTGTTTTAGACTTAGGACATGTAAATTGTAAACATGAGCAAATTCTCAACCTGTTAAAGCAAAGACATGGAAGCAATCTCTTAAAAAGATCAAATCTGATTATGGAACTTTCACTTGCAAAAAGTAAAGGTCCTGTTTTTTTTTATTTTTTTTTTATTTTGCACTTTATGCTTATTACCATAGAGTGATCTAAAACTTGGTTTGCAAGCTGAGAGCTCTCGATTCGATTCACCAATCTATCATTAGTCTTAAGAACTCTTGGTTAATTTGTGAAGGACAAGTTTGGATTTAGGCGTATACCTGATCTCGAGTCCTCCACTTACATCACGGACAAGGTGACGGGCTCGTCCGGTAAGCAATGGTTTAAGTAGCTAATGGTGCATCACTTGAACATACTCTTACAAATAATCTATGCTACCCTTTTTCTAATGATGTGTCGCAATATCGAGATGATAAATCAAATCAATTGAATGAGAGAATCACATCCCAACATCTTGATAGCAATTGTTGCAATTATCTGCAAATCAAGTCTATCACAAAGACTTATGCCTAGAGCAAATTGCCCAATGACAAAAAAATTGGGGGGTGGGGACATCGTTTGGAATTCAAGGGACATCGTTCCCATCCGTGGACTTCTGTAACCACAACTAAAAGTTCAAAAAAAAAAAAATCCCTGAGAAATTCTGTGGGCGTCTTATTATTAGAGTTGACTTGGAATTGGGGAAAGGATTATGAACTATTTTAGACTTTTCAAGATGCTAGTGGAAACAAACAAAAAATAGGACTAAGCTCAATTGATAAAAAGGATAGAAGTCATCAAAAATCCTAAACTATGTCCACTCTGACACATTTACTTCAAACTTTTTTTGTAACACATTTATCCCAAACTTGTTTAGTATGATACATTTATCTTAAACATTTTCTTGTGACACCAAAAATCCTAAACTTATATTCATGTGACACATTTATCCCAAACTTTTTTTGTGACACTATAAACTCCAAAAAAAAAAAAATTTGTGACACTATAAATTTCAAACTTTTACTTGTGACACCAATTTTTGGGATAAATATATCACACAGATACAAATTTGGTGTTTTTGCTATCACAAATGTGTCACACAAATACAAGTTTAAAGTTTTTGACGTCACAAAAAATAATTTAGGATAAATGTATCACAAAAGGCAAAGTTTGAGATTTTTTTTTTTGTAGCTTTTTCCCTTGATAAAATCTTGAAACGTACAAAAGCACCTCGGAGCCACTGCTTTGAAATTGACCAGATTTGCATTGTTTCACTTCCTCAAGTTTCTCCAAGCAAAATAAGCTTTGAGTAAACATTTTTGAAATGGTCTCCCAAATTCATTCAATAACAATGTCGATTCATACACAGCATTAAAATTCCTGAGTCGACTTAGTTATAGCTTGATGCTTGAGCGGACCAAGGAAAATATGCAACCCTATTAATATTCCTACAGTCATGTAACGTCCAAATCAACAGGCGATAAATGAGTCTCGAATTCAAATTTTCAGGTTAAGAAGTCCCAACTTTAGCATGAATACTCATGCCTGGCCAACAGCGGTGAAGGGTGAGTGATCAGAGGTAACCATGACAATGGCGAAAGTGATTCACCACGACCATGAAAGATAGTGATTTTATGATGCTGTTAAGGAGTGGAGTGGTGGTAATGCAAGCAAGTAGCAGCCTCTGTTTCATATAGGGAAAATGACACAAATGGTCCCTGAACTTAGGCTCAATGTGCAATTTGGTCCCTGAACTTTCAATTTGACACAAATGGTCCCTGAACTTTAGCTCAATGTTCACAAATGGTCCCTGAACTTTCAATTTGACACAAATGGTCCCTAAACTTTTGATAGATGTTCAAATTAGTCCATGAACTATATGAAAATGTTCAACGAGGTCCTTCCATTATTTTAAGTTCAAGGACCATTTGTGAACATTAAGCTAAAGTTCAGAGACTAGTCTGAACATGTACCAAAAGTTCAGGGACCATTTGTGTCAAATTGAAAGTTCATGGACCATTTGTGAACATTGAGCTAAAGTTCAGGGACCATTTGTGTTAAATTGAAAGTTCAAGGACCAAATTGCACATTGAACCAAAGTTCATGGACTATTTGTGTCATTATCCCTTTCATATATGAGGGAAATAAACCCAGAGAGAGACACACACACACACACATTATTAGGTTGCTTCTAAATGCATACCGCTACACCGGCAAGAGAAAGAAAAGGATATTGGATTAAATCTTTTTTCGTAAAGCATAAAGAAACTGCATCAACTATTGACCATTCACTGCAAAAGAGATGTTCAAATAGGAGCGTTTATCATTACACCTTACAGAGGCCAAAAATTTCATAAAACCCCAACGCCCAACATTCACCTTTAAGGAATCTCTATTCAACCACTGCCAATAGATCGCCGGCTTTGACAAAGCAATGTCGGGCATCTCCTCCCAGATCCACCTGCAGAAATCAGAACAAACTCTTCACTTCTCTCGCATCAGTATTAATAATATCAAGATATTGATCAACATGGAAGCTTTCGAATGAAAGTCAATGCTGCATGGACATAGATACTAGTTTTTGGGAGGTACAAGATATGCTTAAAGTTCATTTGCTTCACAAGGACCAACAACATCTACCCAGTATCAAAACCCTTTCACCTACACTACTTGAAGAGAGGACTTGAAAATCCTCCACAGTCATTCATTCCTCAGTGATCAGCTATTGGTAATTACCGAGAGACTCATGAAAAAACTGTTGCATGATAGCATCCAAATGAATATATTGTTTAGACAAGAGGAACCAACAATTTCCCTATCCAGAGATCTCTTCCTTCTGCATAGCAGAACCTTATTACTCCAACTCTTGGAAAAGATATATCAAGGATAGTTTAGAGAGAAAGGTATACTAAAATTTTCCAGAGGAACAAGTTCCTTGTCATTTGGAGTCTTCTTCAGCAGTCAAGGCAAGCTAAAGTACCCATCGCAGTACAACAGTCAAAGAAGATTAAACAAGTAATAGAGTGTTTTGAGTAATGACAATTCTCCACCGAAGAACTTGATGCAGCAAAAGGGACAGCTAACATTGTTGGAAGGCAGGGTCATATTTGACAATCACAGAAGGAATGCGGATGGAAAGATGCCTTCAGGAAGAATATTAAAGAGAACTGGCATACCTCGTAGGCACTTACGTCCGAGAAAAGCACCTGCCACACGGAAACATTTATTCAGCTGAGAATTTTATTCTTTTTCGTCTGTAAAAAGAGACCCACCTATTCAACTACAACGTAATACAGTTACACGAATGCATCTCATTGGAGCTGCAGCTAAACAAGCATAAATTAGAAAGACAACTCATCCTTGCCAGCACAGGGAGGTTTTCTAGATATAAATACCAAGAAAACGAAAATCCCAAAGAGCCCAACAAAAGCAAATGAGCTACTCTATCTCCCTCTTGTGGAACCAAAAGAAATCCAGTTTCTCCGACTCCCAAGAAGATGGCTTATTGGCATATGTATGCCACCAGAGCACTGATCTACCACAATGCGTTTGCAGAGAGCTCAAGTACTAGCAGTGAGAGTTGACAAGGAATAAAAAATGTGAAAAAGACAATGTTACAATAGGACTACGAAGTGCATAAATGAGCAACATTAATTCAGGTTATCTTGGAATTTCTGGAACCAACTATACGACGATTCCCATTCCACACACAAGCGTGCATGCACATGCACAGAATTTCCTACCTTCTTTCCAGCATCCACAACCCCCGCTTCTGTGCCAACAGAAAGAACCTGTAACGAGGGTATCAGGTTCAACTGAGAGATTCCGCCAGTAATCTAGATTGAAGCTCAAATAGAATTTAACTAAGATAATACAGTAAATCGCAGTAGTGTACACACCTCGCCCATCAGATAACGCTCGAATTTGACAGCAGATTTAGGCAACAAAACTCCACCAGCAGATTTCTGCAGCATTAAGCAATTTATCAAGCAAAAGCTCTGACAAACTATTACAACCAAAGTCCACATTACCATCAGCAAAAGTGCTATGAGGATCGAGAATTATGTTGTATATGCCACGAGACATAAGTTGCGAGGCGTGATAAGTCTTGCCAGAAAAGAACACCATCCAGATAATCCAGTGCCACTTAATTAGGACTGACATGAGCTTAGATATAAGAAAGTCCTTCTAGTGGAAGTCAAGCATAGACACACACACATCTGAACCGCTCAGTAAACAAGACTGTAAATTATTTTCATGTCCTAAGTGTATGTTGCTAGGGGTACAACATCCGCAGATAAAAACTGCTGTCTGATTCAACATTTCTTCAAAAAATTGCCACAAACAAACCGCTACTTGATCTGAACTCGACCGCATATCAGTACTCCCACTTGTATGATACATATTCGAGGTCTGACAAAAAGTGCTAGTAAGGCTCTAGACATGTCAGTAAGCCATACATTCGAGATAGAAAAACTGACTCAAAACAAGATCAACTAAACGGGGACAATTAGAATACCCAAGGAGAAGAATTTCAGGACAATGTACCTCAGGGAGCTCCTCAAGGCGAACGAGGACTCTATCAGCTTGCGGGACAACCTTCATTCCCCAAAAGAATTCACCACCATGAGATTTAACCCCCAAAGACCCATTTGTAGCAGTACATTGGCAATTCAATCGAACAGAAGAGCAAAGAAAAGGAACCCCGTTAAAGGGTATTCGCAGTTTTTCAAATGGAGAAAAGAGTACCTTGGCGGGTTCCCATTTGGTAGCAACCGCGTTGATTCTCAAAGAATTCCCCCGCAGCCCTGCTCAGAGTCGAAAACGCAGTCATCAATCAAAAGAGAAACGGCAAAAGCCGAAGCGAAAGGAGATATGTGCACAGAGAAGCTTTTACTGTACCGAGGAACCTCTGGTTGGAAAAGGGGGGAGCAGTGGGTCTGACGGAGAAGGGTCTTGGGACCGTGACGAACGTGGATGCCATGGATGAGGAGATACTGCTGCCGGTGTGCGTCTCTGTTGCAGTGGCTGCTTTGGGAACCAACAACCCTCCTTTAGTCCTTCGAGTACGAGGAGGATAGCGAATGTAGCAGAAGATTTTCGTCCGTATTTGGGCCGGAGTTCTAGAGAGTTCCTGAAGATTGGGCTGCATCTGTTTGGGCTTTTAGACTTCAATAACTTTTTAGAAAAATT
>BCNH02000004.1:12284926-12311961 GCA_001662345.2 Metrosideros polymorpha var. glaberrima | reverse complement strand
ATCTAAAACAATTGCGTCCATCTGTTAGATACTATCAAAAGATTGTAGAGATCA
The DNA here is from genome assembly GCA_001662345.2 of Metrosideros polymorpha var. glaberrima. NCBI lineage: Eukaryota > Viridiplantae > Streptophyta > Magnoliopsida > Myrtales > Myrtaceae > Metrosideros > Metrosideros polymorpha. The sequence goes on along the minus strand of BCNH02000004.1, from coordinate 12,311,907 downwards.
CATGAAAAGTAAACTGCAATCTTCTGGTGACAATATTCTGAATTACTATATTTATTGAAAACCTTCCAGAAAACAAAAATATTCTAAAAACACTTGCCTGATTGGTAAAGTTTCAAAATAATTGCTCTATACATTGGAGATTCAATCTGCTATATACTGAAAGAAATTAATTGCTCTATAGATTGGAGATTCAATCTGCTATATATTGGAAGAAATTAAGGAGACCTTCTGTGCTTGGACGGTAGCTCTAAATAAACATGTAGCTGCACTTGATCAGCCTTTATTTCTCTTTCCAAATTGGACTAGTAACATGTAGTCACGAATGTCCGCTTGGGGAGAAAAATTAAACTTGATCTTATCCTTTGAGTTCTACCTATGAATACTTCGAGATATCGGTTAAGATTACCTTCATGTAATTGCATTGGTCAGGACATGCTGCATGACTACTATAAAGTCTGTCGGTCCTTGGGTTTGGATTTATGAGTAAAGAAGAGGCTTTAGTCTCTCTATATCAGATTCGTTTGTGTTCAATTTAACAAGTTGTTAGCTCCAGTTTGAAGTCGACCTTTTCAGGAATGCGGTTGCTTTATCATGACCAAAAGAAATATAGGGATTAGCAAGGCTTCATTTCATAAAGCACTTTAAAACTTTTGAAGGGCGTGTGAAGAAAGCTTGTGCTTGAAGGGTTCTTTTTTCCAATTATTTGCACATGCACCCACAACTTAAGTGCATGTTCCTTATTTGATCTTTTATGGTGCTCCATGTTCAATTGACGAACGAAACAGATGCTCTGCATATGATACGTTAATGATGTTGGAGTTCCTTTTCCTGTTTTGGTTATAGGAAAAGTGCTATGGAAATTCAATTTCTTGGTCTTGTGGAGCATCATATTGTGCAAGACAGCAAAGAACAAATTCAGTTAGTACTGTATTTGAACTTGTGCATAAGAAAAGCTCATTTATGGCACATCCAGCTCTCATGGCAGACTAAGATTGGGAGACTACTTGGAGGAACCCAAGTATCATCTTATCGGCTTGAAGGGTTGTGAGTTCAGGTACCATATCGAATTACTATCTTGTGTGGCTTCAAATTAATATTTTCCGGCAATATTGATTGCCAATTACGTTATCTTTAATATTGATTGAGGAGGTTCTTTCTTCTTAGTGAAAGTGGCAAATAAAATCTGTGCTTTTGCACAGGAAGAGTTCAGGCTCCCCATATTGTTCATGAAATCTGGTTTCTCTTAGTCTATGTAATGTGAAATGATTTCTTTTTAGTTTTGTGTTGCCATACTGATCAATTGCAGAATTATCCAGAACTGTAGTTGTTCAGATTGTGGTTGCTAAAAGCACCTTTTGGGAAATGCATACAACGTTCATGTTAGTTCTCTGAACTCTTCTCTATTCAATCATGGCTTAGAGAGAGATGGATTACATGGCCCTTGTTTGTGAGCTTCGCTGTGCATGTTTTCTTTAGGTGAAATCAGTAATGTGTCCTTAGTGGTTCTGCATAATCTGTGTGTTAACTTAAAAAGTTTTCTCTGCTTAAGATCTGGAAGTGGATAATTGCACTAACAATTGAAACATTGGCATCATTCTCGGTTCCGGTTACTTTTAGATGATTGTGCAATCAAGTCCTTTGAGAAGATTAGTTAGAATCCTATTCTTGGTTAACCCCCTCACTTGAACTGTCGAGGAAAAAGATTTCTGCTCCTGCATGGAGTATCTTAGCATATACAATTCCATGCTGGAAGAAGGACTTTGATGCCATTTATGGAGTCCAATGGTGAGAATCTATCCATTGCAAAATGAACCTACTAGGGCATTGAGTCCAAATCTGATGTGGAGATCAATTTGTTGCCTCCTCAGTTACTCGGATGCATATCTCAAAGAAATAAGCATTGGCTGTTCTTGCTAAACTGCTTTATAACAACCCACCTCTCTCACTCATGTTTCTCTTCGTTGTATATTCTCTAACCAGTTTAAAATGGTAGATCTATGAATTAGATGGTTGGATTGAGAAAAGTTCATCAATTTGCAAGATTTGTTTAGTGGAGTGTGTGTGTGACAGAGAGAGAGAGAGAGAGAGAGTCAGATTTTCCAGAAAAAATTGCAGGTGGTGGCTGGATCAAGGGGTATGATGAACTGTTGAGTGACTGAGGCATCGTATTCCTGGTACTCTTATTTTCATTTTTCCGTGCATGTGTGGTCTTGGTTCAATCGATGGCTCAACTTCTTACAAGGATACATGCTACCAGCTGCATATCCTTGCACATTTGGAGGGAAAAAGCTGAAATGCTAGCGTTTTCAAACAATTTATTGTCGGAATCTAACTTTACCTATTACTGTTGAGAAGTGCAATTTGGCACAATGGATTCATAAACATTTGTATTGTAAAATCAGAGGATACTTTTTCTAGATTCAAAAGATCTAATGATGAAGTTTTTTAAATGTTCTTTATCTCATTGTAGATACTTTCTGATTCTGATGCATGTGGACATCCTTCCTGCTTTCCATCGGAGAAAAACCAGCTTTCTTATCATTTTCAGCTCGATTAATTTATGATGGTTAATCTAGCTGCATCTAGCTACTTACCAAAAAAAAAAAATCTAGCTTAATTTAGCTTTCTCAGTTATTACGTGTCTATTACATACCATCTGTCTTGCGGTTAATGATTTGATACAAGTAAGCGATGGACTGGGGCCACAAGGATAGGATGGTTATGATATCTGATTTTCTTGGGCAGGTGATTGGAACACATGTATTTGAGCTCCTGATTGCATTGAGACTGGCAGTTTAACAACTAAGAGGGAGGTGTGGAGTTCCAGCATGGTATTGCTTGAGTGGCTCATTGCAGACGGTCCTTTCAAGTGACCTGCCCCAGGGCAGGAGCATTGAGTTTGGGTGGAAATGGAGCAGTTTATTCATCATCATCAAAATTGTTCCGACACAGTACTTCAGAAGAGAACATGCCCATGACAAACGTTACATGCTGGCCTTCTTCTATTGTTTTCTTCCCCGCTCACTTCCTCACAGAATGGAAGGAACTGATTAACAAGTTGGCTATTCTGGGGCACTTGACCTGTTCAGGTATGTACTTCAAGTTCCTGATCATAAGAGAGAAAAGTTAACTGGAATATGTACTGCCTGCGGTCAAATTAAGATCAAGCAAACTTTTTTAATGAGAAAAGTTAACTTGACTCTACTTGTGTTCAACATGTGCAATCTATTTTCTTCTATTATCAGGAGAGGTCCAGTCAAACTGGAAATTCAGCTAATCACTACAATGAAGCTTTCTGGTCTCATGTCAATTACAGAATATCCAGCATTTTATCCCAGAAAAAGAAAGGTAATTCTTCATCCTCACCAGTCCCCTTGATTGCGTTCGGGATTGAGCTTGTCTGCTTGGCTGACTCTACTTGTGTTCAACCAAAGTGAGGCAAAAAAACAGGAAGTGAAAGCCAGTCATTTTCTCAAGAAACGTTGGCCCATTACAGGCTGAATCACGTTGAGGGAGACTGGGTATTTGTTCGGCAGTTCTTGGTGCAACCGTGTTTGCATCAGCAAACAACAGCAGCTTTAATTTGGAATTTTCTATTTGACAAAAGCGGAAGTCTTTGGAAATTGAAGCAGTTAATAACTGATTTTTAAGTTTTTGGTTTGACTTTTAGCCTTTAGGAAGGTTCTATTTCCACAGCCAAAAAGGTTGATGCCATAGACCCCTCGAAGTGGGTCCAATTTTAGAGAACCTTCTGCGTTCAGATCAGTAAGCGTCAAGCGAAAATCAAAAGTTATGTGGCGATGTTCAAGTTAGTGTTTTTGAGAGAGAGAGAGAGGGAATTCAGGAGAAGAGAAATGACCTTCCTGGGCAAGATCTGAGGACTCTCGCTCTTGGTTTCTCATTATTTCCTTCCTGTCTTTGAGGATTGATGCGAAAAAGTAGGAGATTAAAATGTCGCAATTTAGCGCTACTAGATTTAGTAGCCTGTATCTCTCGACTATGGGACATTGATGTAACGAAACACCCGTCGCATAAACTTTTATTTCTCCTCTGAGATGATTTGTGTGGGGCATATAGAGGAAGTTACATTGACAGTCGCTCTAGGCCTTTGGATCGGCTGCTGCAATCTAGCCCTCCGATGGTGGCAAAACTGACAACTGATCGCGACCAACTGTTCTTTTGAGCGGGATTTTTCGGGCTGATCTCGGAGCGTCGATTTTTCAAATAGCCTAATCTGTACCGTCCTAATCTGTACCGTCCATTTCTCACGTATTTAAAGTTCGGATTCTCTCTCTTCCCTCATAGCTATTCATCTACCCAGTGCAGATTCTACTTGGGGAAATGTAACAATAGCCTTGGGGGCATTCCTCGGCTATTTAATCGATATAAGCTCGATTGAATGCGAGACATGTTGCCAAATGATCGTTGTTTTTCTTGGAGCATAAGAAATGCGTGACCGCTTGAGTTTGCTTATTCAGCACGTCCTCGATTTATTTATTTATTTATTTTTTTCTGAAATGTTGAATTCAGCTGAATGGAGCATTCTTACAGTTCGACTACTGTTTAAGCTTTTATATGAGAATAATTATGTGTTGACTGGGTCTTCCGGCATGTAATGAATTGGAGGAGAAAGCGGCATGGAGGCAATGTAGCAGATAGAAACAAGAACAAACAATCACCCCCCCTTGACCCTGACATCAAATAAAATAATGTTTTAAAACTTGCAAGCAATTAAATTCATTTTATTCCTTTACATGGAAGGGAAAAGGCATCACCCTTTTCCCAGAAAGACTCAAGACGGTGCAAGACATGATCATGTGCAAGTGGGACAAACTCAAACTTTTTCAGTTTCCTTGAACTTGACTAGGCGGGCTCTGCTTGTACGCTGTTGTTTTGTGTACTTCCAGATTATTAAACGAAAAAATAGTTCATGCCCTTTCTTTTTTTCAAGGATTTAAACTTTTAGAACAAATTGTTGTTCGCTCAATATTTCATGTCAAATTGTCTATTCGTGTCGAGAAGCAGGAACATGTAGATACATACAAAATGCTAGACAAGACAATCTATTTACCATCTCTCTTCCGTTACCTTTACAAAGGAAGAGCCAAGCCGAGCCGAGCCGATCCGAGTCGAGTCGGGCCTCACAAAGAGCTTCAAGTTTATATGACATTGAGCAAAAACATTGGAGTAATCCGATTGCATTTAAGGACATTATTATTTATTGCACTCTTGTCCCCTGCATGATCAAAAATCTTCTCCTGCTAGGGCCCTCGGCATGCTCTCCCAATTTAACTAAATGGGCCATTCGCCTTTTCCATGACTCAGAAGTTCCGGTTTGACCGGGCTTCGATTCAGAGTCGTCCAGTTCATTCTCACTGAACTCGGAGCTCCTATCCGCTGCCTGACTTGCACCATCTCCGGCACCTGAAACCTGCATTATCTCCTGCAAACTGTGCACCACTTGACTCATCTTCGGCCGATCTTTTGAACTCTTTAACAAGCAACTGTCTGCTAATTTAGCAATATTGCGAGCCGCACTGACTGAGTACCGATTCACGAGTCGAGGATCAATAATTGAACTGAATTTCTTGCTATCAGCAGGATAGTGTTTCACCCATTCCAAAAGTTTTTGTTCTGTTCTCGGGCGGTTCCTCTCCAGTGACCGCCTTCCAGTGAGCACTTCATACAAAACAACACCGAAACTCCACACGTCGCTTTTAGTTGTTAAGTGACCAGTCTCAATGTAGTCAGGAGCAGCATATCCATGTGTTCCTACCACCTGGTCAAGGAAAAAATTATCATAAGCTATGAAGTTGTAAGATGTTCCCATTGCACGAATTACTTCATATGAAAAACGGATGATTTATTATAGGCCATGCACCAAATTTCGAGAAAAAATTCTACTGAGAATCGAGACAAGCTATTGGTCATTTCGACAAAGCCAACCACCTTTGTTTTTTCGGTCCTATGGATAGATCTTCAAATTGGAAAAGACTGTCGAGTTCCTCTCCTTAGTGAGCACCACGAAAACTTTTAGCTCAACAAATGTTACCAAGTCTTCCATAGAAGAACACTTATTGCCTCTAAACAATTGGCTACAGGGGATCAAGAATGAGTTAAGTGTAACTTACAGCAGTTGATACATGAGTACGGTCAGGCGTTGGTCCCTCCCGTGCAAGCCCAAAGTCTGAAAGCTTTGGTTTGAAGTCCTCATCCAGTAATACATTTGAGGACTTAAAATCTCTGTGTATCACCTACACATTCAGGCCGAAAGCAAATGGATTAGAATGGAGGATACAAAATTCCTGACAATAGCCCGAAGCTTCAAACCTCAGCCCAAAGTTGACAAAAGAATGCAACTTTTTAGTACATCAAACAATGACCATGAAGATTAGCATCTGTACGCATATGTAATGAAGATTAGGAAATGACTGCTATCAAGTTGCTTGACTAGAACATCATATGGATCCTCAGCAAGCAGGACTGGTGAATTCTTACACCGGAACAAAATCAAACCGAAGAAGATCGGAGAACAATAATTGCTCTTTCAATAGATTCCTGAAAGGGCCGCATGTCCTTGCATAGAATCCGAGTTCTTCCACATATTAGAGACAGATAAAGCATATTTTCATCATTCTTAGTCCAATTTCTGAACAATTACAAGAATTTAACATCAACCTGATCTGGTGAGTTTTGCTAAGTCAAAGTAATGAACTCTTCATTAGCACTACATGTGGAACCTAGCTCCAGCATTTTGAAGAAAACCAAACAGCAATATGGTCCACTTGTCATTAACATGAACATAACATGGTCGAGTTAAATGACTTAAGTTAAATTCAACCATCATACGTCCTACAAAAACATTTTGCAAGCTAAGAATCCAAATAAACTGATCATTGAGGAAAAATTACCACTGGACTACATCATTGGCACATTGGAGATATAAAGTCATTCGATATACATCTCCCAGTCACCAAATTCAAAACAAAGAAGAGTTCACAGGACAAAGTTGTATAGAGATCATATATTTGCAGCGATTTCTGTTTACTTCATGATGTGAAAAATCCGAGAGAAGCATATAGAGAGGCTGCATTTGATCAACGTGGCTATGGTGATTTAATTACAATACATAAACAATCTAGGATACTGGAAAAGGATGTTGAACCGCATCTCACATATTTAACTAGGGGAAGACAAGATAACCAGGTCACTATAAGCTAAGTTCCTTAAATGCAAAAGACCTACATCGAGACTCACTACTTCTTCAAAAACAATTGCAAATAAAAGAATAAAAAAAAAGCAAGTTTGGAAGAAAATCAAAGATTTAGAAATTGAAGCTGCAAATGTGTGAATGTCAATGATGATCTATAATGGTACCTGAACTTCCAATCCTTCGTGAAGATAAGCCAAACCTTGAGCTGCTCCAAGTAATATATTCAATCTAGTTTGCCAGGAAAGAGCAGCATATGCTTTATTAAAAAGATGATCTTCCAAGCTTTGGCTTGGCATAAACTCGTACACAAGAAGGTCCTGCGTTCCTCGTTCGCTGTCTTCAGAGCAATATCCTAAGAGTTTGACAAGGTTTGCATGCTCCACGACGCCGAGGAATTGAACTTCTGCAATCCATTGTTTATGACCCTAAACAGAAAGGAGAAACATGACTATAATATATCAAAAAATTTAGCTGTGGAGCATCTACTTGATCTATCAATTGAATATACTGCAACATAAAATGTTTTAATTAAACGATGGCCCACTAAAAATTTGTTTAACAGAGTCATGCAAAATAGAAAATCAGATCTTGATGTCTGAATAAGGAGAAATAGATTTATTGGAATATAGGTCCAAATAAGGATAACATGAAAGTCATAAAATAGGTGGTCCACGGAGAGCATCAGTGCCATTTAAAGCTAGCGATAAAAAGTTCGATGATAATACCAAGCATTTCCCAGTTCAAGATTTGTAATGAAAAGAAGCCAGACTTAATAGAACTTTTCTGTATTGTCTGCAACAAATACTGTAAGAACAGGGCAAAATTCCGCACCTGAAACCCATCCCTGTTAAGCTTCTTAATGGCAACCTGCATTGGCTCGCCTTTTCTGTCAACAGGCTTAATTGAACCTTTATAAACACACCCAAATCCACCTTCTCCAATCTTAAGAAGCCTGCTGAAATCATTCGTTGCTTGCCTGAGCTCCGAGAAAGAAAACACCCGCAAATTGTGGGCCTTCTCCTCATAGAGTTCCGGTATACTGCGCGGCGAAGTGGCTGAGCACGACGACTTAGTGGCGCGATTGGCGGCAGTGGCTGAATTATCCGATTTTCTCTCCAGCTCCGGTGCCGATCTCCGTTCCTTGGGTTTTGATTTGTTCTTGAAGTAGTAGAAGCACTCCATTGCATACAACTCAATGCTGTCTTCCCAGATCAAAATAACTGGACCTTGCTTTGTCCCAGTGAATCAATAATGTGATGACTACAAATCAACATGCAAGGATTACGAATGTAAGCTCTTCCTTGTTAAGTCTTACATTGTGGAGTTATAATTTTAGAAGTCGAACAAACCACCCCACCAACAACCAATGCGGAAAGAAAGAGACAGCAACGACTGAGGAAAAAGGAAATCTGCTCCAAATTAAAAAAGAGTTCCCATATCTATTCTTACCAAGCTCGCAGGTAATTCTTTATTTCTGTTCTGTCACAATTCACCAGCAATTGATAGTCAGATGCTCGTGCCTAGCTGACTAGCATTAACAAATAGGTCAACGCCAATGGCACCCGAGCAAATCCACACGAGAGGGTCAAGAAAAGGAGGAAAGAAGCTATCAGAAAACAAGACAAGAAAATTTATGTGCAGCCGCTGAAAGGGTACCATTAAACACACTCAAGATCAAAGACCCAGATATGAAATTCACAGCACAAAAAGCTTCTACAGTAAGATGCTAAGAGTATAAGAGCTAGAACTCGAAAGATTATAACTATAACCTCTGAATATCCATTCGAAAGATCCAATCAGCGAGAGAAGACTAGGAACCATGAGAACACCCACCAGAGAGAGAGAGAGAGAGAGAGAGGACAGAAGTTAACAGATTTTACAGGAAAATCAAGAAAATGACTGCAAAGTTCTCATCAAACAACTCACCCACGAAAAAGGATCAAGCTTTTCCATGCGAATTGCCTACACGCTCTGCCTCCGCTGTTGCTCCATTGAAATGATGAATCAGAGACGCCAAACAGGAAAGAAGCTTCGCGCGTGGGGTGATGGGTTCGGTCGAGTTCGGTTGGCAAAGGTGGACTGGCGGGCTTCCTTGCGAGAATGGGCAACGAAAAAACTGCGCTGTCTTCGCATTAAAGAAATCAAGGTTTTCGAGAAGCACCAAGAAAGTGACAAGATTTGGCGTGCTGACTGTAGCTGAGAAAGCTTCTCATCGTCATAGCTCAGTCACAAGAAGCAAGAGACCACCGTGTCCCTCACTCTCTCTCTATCTCTCTGCGCGCACACAAAGATGGACCCGAAGTTCCAACTATGCCCAGGGGTTGGAATGGAACCGAGAGCTTTCAACTTCAACTCTCCTTGACCTTTCGCAGAAGCGATGCGACGTAGGTGCTCATTATTTTATTACGGTCAGTTTCGACTTTCGAAGAGCTTGCGCTTTCCAATGAAAACTCGTTCTTGGGTCAACCCAGATGAGCCCGCACAGAGACAGTTTGGTGCTTTCCTGACCAGCATTATCGTACACTAATTTAAGGTTTCGCCTTCATTGTGGAAAAGAAAAAAAAGAAGAACATGGAATTAGGAATAAACGGTTTTTGAGGGTGTTATTCTGTTCAGTGCTCACCAACTCTTACGGATAATTAATTCAGAAGTCAAATGTGGGGTTTGCAATTGAAAATTTGTAAGTCTTGCTAATAATAATGTGTCTTCGAAAAGTTGTTAATCATATCTGATGGGAAGATGTTCGAATTTTAAAGAACGATCTCGAGTTCGTCTATATTTGTGAGCTTGTAATATCCATTTGAGTGTTATTCCTAAAAGTTAGCAAGAGCGACAAATCCATTTGTGAACACACGAGAAAAAGCTTACTAAAGAAATTCATTCACACCAATACATATATGTGATCGATGAACCTAGGTTCCTGCTCAAATAACAAAAAGAGACATTATCAACTAAAATCTTAATGGGATACGAAAATAATCTTAAGATAAGAAAAATAATCGAAATTGTAATTTTGGTGTAATTCTGGTTCGTTATCAGTTACACTATCAGACTAATACACGAGAGAGAGTTTTTTTAGTGTGATTGAGATAATTAATCATTTAATTTATGACGGAAAAAACTTAACTAGGAAAACAGGAGAAAACCCAGTAGCAACAATTCGCATCTAGTTAAATATGGGAAAATTGTCCAAAAAGTTCTAAATCTATTGCACTTTTATCAACTCAATCCCAAATCTTTTAATTTTGCCAAATCGGACGAGGGCATCCCTTGCCCGAGGCCGGTGACCTCCGCCGACCATCGATGAGACCCGACAATAGTTGGTGGAGGGAAAAAAAAGGAAAATAGAAAAAAAGGAAAAAATATTAAAATATTATTTAAAATTGTCTACGTCAGTGCCGACTGTGACACGTGAGATGATCGACGTCCACGTCATTAAATTGCGGTTAAAATTGGTCGGATGAACTCAATTGATAAAATTAAAAAGTTTAGAACTGAGTTGGCAAAAATCTCATAGTTTTGGACTTTTTGGACAATTTTCGGATCCTATATAATCTTATGAGTCGGGTGTAGGACTCTCATTCAAAAGCATGGCTGATCAACTCCGCTTTGCGTTAGGTTAGAAATCTAAGAGAACTCACGTGTTTGGATTCCCGACAAGATCAACCGTCCCGAACCTGCCTAGGGCCCGTTACCATCCATGGTTCTCGGACCTTTACAATGGAAAAGGTGAACCCTTGCACACAAACCCTATCCTATGTTTGCAATCCCTAAGAACTCGTGGAACAATTTGGCGAGATTCGTTGCCCCATCATCCAACATGTGCCGGCATGTAGCTGAAACCTTTTGAAATCCTTATTTCGGAAGCAACGTAGTTCTTTCAATAAGAAAAAGACGAGTTCTATTTCATTAAAGAGGACGACAAGCACGAGGACTAGGAAACCTCAAAGGTTCATTCGACTTCGAGGCTTATTAAGATTTTATCTCGACATCGCCGCCTGTGTCGCTCGTCGCTAGTGCATGTATGCTGCTTGTACTCCTATTTCATCTGACGGAAGCTTGACATCGTGGCATATATACAATTTAATAGTTATTATAAACAATGTAGATACGTTATGATCACTAGTACAGGTACAACAGAAAAATTTTCCATCTGCATGTACACTGTAAAAGTCCTTAATTGAATCATGTTTCAATTTCGACCCCAAAAATAAAAATAAAAAAATTCACGTTTCAATTATTAAATTGATGGGGCTTTTACATTGGAATCAAAATCAGGAAAAAGTACCAAAAAAGTTATAGACCCATTAAATTCATACCAATTTATTCATAAACCTTTCAATTGTGTTAATTTAGTTTTAAATCTTTTCACATTTTACCAGTTGAGTCAATCCGGTTAATATTGACTGAAAATCGCTAATGTAGACATCAACTGTTCTATATGACACTGTCAACACTGGCGTGGACATTTTTTTAATAATATCATAACGATTTTTTGTTCTTTACTTTTTTTTTTTACTGAGAGCCAAGACGCCCTCACCGACTCTGGGGCGAGGGCCGCAATGCCCTTGCGGTGGGCGGCAAGGGCACACCGCCCCTCGTCTAGATCTGGCCAGGGCCCCGAATGCCCTCCCCAGATCTGGCCCCTATAATTTATGTTTTCTGCCTTCTGGTTTTCAAGCATTTTGTCAACCATTCTGTGAGCTCGACGTCATCATAGCAGTGTTTTGTTTTTGTCAATTATGCATAAAATATGGCAAGCATTTTCCACACCCCAACGCGATCTGGCCAGACAATGACATGACTCGCGGGGCAAAATCGACATTGACCTTTTCTGGTACGTCTGGGCGTGGGACATGCGATGACGACCGAGAGCAGCGGGTCAGCTCAATGCCAAATATATTTCGAAAACAAAAGGAGAATTCAAATCAACAACAGAAACTTAAAACTAAATAAAGAAATTGGGAAAAATTATAAAAAAAAAGTCTTAAATCTATTTTACTTTTATCGATTCAATCCTAAACCTTTCAATTTTACCGATTCAGTCCTAAATTTATTATAATTTTTTTCGATATAGTCCTAAATTTTTCAATTTTACCGATTCAATCCTAAACATTTTTATGATTTAAAAATTATAAAAAAGATTTAAGATTAAATCGGTAAAATTAAAAGGTTTATGATTAGATTAGTAAATCATAACAAAAGTTTAGGACCAAATCGATAAAATTGAAAGGTTTAGGACTAAATCAATAAAAGTATAATAGATTTATGACTTTTTTGATAATTTTTTTCGAAAAAATTGCCATGTCATGCATGACTTGACATGGTTGTCCAATTAAAACAGGCTAATTGGCCGGTTAAAACAATAAAGCAAAATTAGTCAATTTGCATGACTTAACACGGGCATAGAAAGTCTGCAAAAGCGTTGTAAAGAAGTTGCTGGAAATTAAAGCCTTTCAAGAGCATTTTATCTTATTAAAGTTGTTTAGACCTCGACCATCTTCGAAAATCAATTATTTTTTTTACAATTTAATTCGAGATCAACCCATTAAGACTCTCGAGCAGTGCTCGCGTGAAAAAGAAGCTTTTCATGTTACACGGGAGATACCGCCCTAAAAAAGAGTATTGTTGCGAGTAAATGTCAAGTTCTCTTGTAATATATTCATTTTCTTTAATGATACCAAAGAAGGCACATAACATCCGATAACTCAATGTTAATGTTATGCTTTCGGGGTATGTAATGGATTTTTTCTTTTTTTACCTTGGCACCTTTCGGATAAAAAGCCTGTTTGATCCCCAATACCACCATCGAACCCAATACGTAAAAAGTTTCGAATTATATAAAAATCTTGACAAACGCCTCAAGACTGCACATCTCATAATTATTTTTAGGGAAGTGATAAGCAGGCTTCAGAGCATATCAAGTGTCGACCAAGGAAGACATTAACGAGGAGGGGACCAACCTGGGTGGACGATTCGTCGGACGACTCTATTGGTCGGCTGTACTATGGTTTCCTGTCTCCTTTGTTAATGAAAAATGGGAAAAAAATAAAATAAAGTAATAAGTAAATTAATAATTAAAACTGTCCAATGTGGGTCACTGCCTGGGGTTTTCATTGTTGAACGTGCATTTGGTATGACTTAACTATTTTCAATGAGATTCTATATCAGTCCAAAGCAGGGGATTCCTTTGTTTCCCGGGTTGCTTCCGGTTTGATTTAACCACAGTTCTTTTTGTTCTTGATCTTCAAAATTAGTAGCGATAAAAATATTTGAAATGAGCAGGACAAGTAGTATAGATGAGGCGTCGTACAAATTTTGTTCTTCTCCCATCTCGTAAATAATAATCAACAATTATTTTTTAAAAAAATTTTATTTTCCAGTTCTCATTGGACTTATCACTGTGCAAGTTGCAAAACCACTAGCTTTGGATCGGACCGGAAGACGTAATGGAAGATCTCGCGACGTCTCCTTGAAAATCCATCCTCGGATTGATGTACTCGTGGAATTTTGTGGGTATGTCGGCTGCGTCGGTCTTAGAAGGCACCTCAATAAATGAAATTTTGTAATGAAATCTAGGAGGAAGAGCAAATAAAATATGAGATGCATCATTAAATTCAGAGTAGTACTAGAGATTCTAAGACACGTATGTTAAATGGGTTTTTTAGATGTTGTAAATAGTAAGTAAGTTATTTAAATTAGTGGACCCATTTGAGCACCCAACATGAATTTGGCACGTTATATAGTAAACCCATTTATCTCTATCACCTTTCTAACTTTTATTAGATCTGTTAATTATCTCAAAGGACACCAAAGCACATCCAATCTATCTTATAATCATTGTCCAAGTAAACTCGTCATTGGTCATCATAAATCTACAATCAATTTCTCAAAAATGACAGGGTTCCTTATGATGGTTAATTCTGTCAAAAAGTTTATATTATACTGGCGATAAGATTAAATATACTTATGTGGATACATAATCTATCCTTTCTTACTTATGAAACATAAAAATATAAGTACTTTATATAGTTTCTGGAATTCACAAATTGATGCTATCATTTATCGCAAGCTTACTCCACGTGAGAATTGCTCTTCGTAGAAATCCCTTAGGATTGGTGGTAGGATCTTGAGTTATTCTCATCGGATTGGAATGTTTTAGAGAATTTTGACTTGGTGGGTTTGGAGCAGGGTTTGTTAAGAATGGTTTGGCCTATTCCCTAATCTTTATAGTGGGCTTGGTGTTGGCCCATGTCCTCCTGACACACGATAGTCCATGATTAACTAGTATCCCCCTTGACATGTGATAGCCTATTTACCTTTGGTATCCTATGCTAGTATTGCTAGTTACATGGTGTAATCCTGTCAACTAGTCCTTTAATCCTCTTAGTATAAACATCATATCAATTCACTCATTGAAGGGACTTTTCAGACGTATGAACGTCTTAGATACCCAAATGACAGATTTAACGTTGTTGTTGGTAAGATGAAATGCAAGTTCGTTGGACTCTTTCATCCGTAGAAGTGAATTGACGAAATTTTCCTTGACGTCTCTATGTTCCTGGTTACTAAATCTCTCTCTCCTTTCTGTGATAATTGAGAATATAACTCGGAATTTGATCGAATCTTCACCGAACGCTGTCAAGCCTCCTTTTCCTCCCACTAACGTAACGCAGAATTCCGAGGGAGGGAAAGATATCCTAATGTGGACATCGAACCCTATCGAGGAGGAGGTGCTAGGGATCCGTTGGTCTATCCGTAGGCCCGATCACTCGAGCGAGAGTGAAGGAATTCAAACAAGCTGTCGGCATCATGGTTCAAGATATTTGGAAGTGAGACAATCTGGATTCGAGACTTGAAGATTCTGAAGTTCCTTGGCGTAACATGATTACTCTTGGTCCAGCGAATTCCGAAGGAGCTTAGAGTTTATGAACTCCGAATTGGCTCAAATTTGGATGGACGCATGGAAGCGGGCTGCTGACCAATATTCATTACTTTAGTAGTGATTGATGACGTTTTTTTAGCGATTTGATGTCGTTTAGATGAACCTTTAGGCCTTTTTCCGTTTTTTGGACGAATTTTTATTAATTAAGAATATTTTTGTAATTTTAATCCTAGTAGGGTTAGAATTACGGTTAACACCCTATATAAGATTGCTTATAGGTTTCTAAGGGATGGATATATATTTTTGAGAGAGTAATTTTCTTCTTTGAGTTCTCTTGATGACTAAATCTTATCAAGGCTTTTTTGTGGCGATCGAAATTCAACTTATCGAACAAGATCGCGAATTCTCTTATTCGTGGCGTTATAGCGTGGATTGGTTGACACAGGTTCGTCAACAGGTCGCGTTCACACCAAGGTAACCGATCACAGGTTTGATTGGGGGTCGAGATTAGCAATTCGCAACTCACGGATCTTCGTAGAACGATAACTTCCGTTTCAGATTTATATCATATTCGCGACGCAAAACCCTACTGGCCTGCTCGATTCTGTCTTTAAGAGCCGAAAGGAACTCCTCTTGGAGTTTGTAGCTTTCGCCAAATGCTGCCTTGGAAACTCAGACATTTAAGCACACGGAAATCTTGTTGCTGAGATTGAAAGGACAACCCGGCGATGAGCGCGCAAACTCAAACAGATAGCTCACCTCATCTACTCTTGTTGATCGGAAAGACCGCACGTGTTTGGCGCTCAGAAGTTCCGACGTGCAAATCGTGGGTAGCTGCCCACCAATATTCTCCATAAGGCACGTACACGAAGCTCGAACTCGCGTTCATCATCGCGATCTTTTAGAGATGGAAACAGCAGCTTTTGCGTGAAGTTGATCTTGTGCATCTTCAGGATCTCTTCGGCGATTTCACGAGTCATAAGAACGATGGGCGTAAGCTCGTTGACCTTGAGGTGGTAATTCAGACCATAGATTTTTGAAAGGTTATTCAGACTAAGGTGTGGCAGTTCGTGGCTCATCAACTAGTGCAAGTTTCCAATGAGCTCGCCCCAAAGCATTGGAGCGTTTTGCATTGAAGATTTTGACGAGCACGAGAAAGAGAAGACAAGGTAGGACGGATGGATACAGACTGTAATGAAGCTTTATTGAAGTTTACTCAGCTTGATTGATTAGATGATCAGGCAAGAAGATCTCGGAATAACCCTCAAATTTATGGCGATTTCAAATGAATGATCGGGAAAGCTTGATTTTTACCTGATTTTCGAAAAATTAATTAATTTGTTAGTCTACTAATATATCCCGTATTTTATTTTATCTCATATAGTTAAAATTAGAGTTGCCACGTGGCACTTCACTTTTACTTTTGTAATTGCCACATGGAAAGGCACGTTGCATATTATTGTCACATGACTCGTGTTCCGCCAAGAAAGTCCGTTTATTGACTTGTTATCTCCAAATTTGACCTTTTATCGAGTTCGTAGTTCAAAAAACAAAACAGATCAAGAGAAAGTATCTCAAAAGTATTTTTCAATGTTTATCTCTTTAAACTTGTTCCTTTGATTGATTAAAATTATCCATTTCAAATTGTATCTATTATTAATTTTAAAACTGAAAAATGTAAAAATATATTGATATAGATTCAGTTAATTAAAAATTAAGTTAGAAAGAGGGGCATATCTTATTAGATGAATTATATTTATATCTGGCGTATAACTTATTTCAACATGTGAATATGTACACAATTTATCTACTTGATTTAAAGTTGACGAATTTAATTTGAAGGATCGCTTTTGTTATGATTTTTTAATTAATATTCATTAAGTATAACTATTGCAATAACGCTAATTTATTAAAAAATGAAGTTAAGAAATTTAACATATTTGAAAGATGAATATTGACATTTCATTCACTTTTAGGTATCTATCCTTTAAAGCAAATACTATTCGATATAAAATAAAACCGAACATAATTTTATGTAACGTCATGTTTCGACAATTCTTTTTAATACTAAAATTCGAAGGAAATTGAGATAATGGATAACATGAGATGATCTCGAGTTTTGATTTTGACATTCAAAAGATTATATAGTTAAATAGCTTAAAAGAGTGTTGCTCATGAGATTGCCATGCTACGCTTCTTTTTGCTTTGTAATTGCCACATGGCAAGTCCCATGGCATAATTTTGACAAGTGGTGCACATTCTACCGATAAATATTAGTTTATTGATTTGTTATCTCCAAACTATTTATCTTTCGTTGAATTTTTAAGAACAAAATGGTTAAAAGATAATATATCAAATGTATTCTCCAAATATCTCTTTCCATTTTTTTTTATTGATTCCAAATTTTCAAAAAATCGAAAAAACGCAACATAGATTGGAAAATTGTAATTATTATCCATTTGAAAAAATTTTCATTTTCAACTTCTATCACTTAATAGTTTTAAAACGAAAAAAGAGGATTATTTATTCAGTTAATTAACCGTTAAGTTAGAAACTGATATATATTGTATTAGACAAATTAGAGTCATATTTTGAAGTATAACTTATTTCAACGTGTGAATAAGTTCACAATTCATCTACTCATTTTAAAATTATATTAACAGAATTGGAAGGATAAATTATATTATGATTTTTGACTTAATATTCATTAAATATAAATATTACATTGTCAATAATTTATAAAAAGAGAAGTTAAAAATATAATAAATTTGAAACATCCGTATTGAAATTTAATTCAATTTTAGGTCCTTCTTTTGAAATCCATTTATTTTAAATATAAATTCTATCCTTCGAAGCAAATCTATTTAGTAGAATAACAATGATATAATTATATGTCAAGTCCACGTAATTTGAAGTTGATTCATCAAAAGATAAGAGAGAATCTCATAATTAATACATGAGTTTGTTGTTTGATGGATCGTTATAACTACTGCAATTCAAATAAAAATAATGAATAAAAGATATGATCTCTAATTTTAATTTAGCGATTCAAAAGATCGAACGAAAGTGACATGACACTAAAATAAGGAAATCCACATACTCTAAAATAAAACAAAATTAAATATAAGAAGAAGCCAATAATATTCAAAATCTTCCTTTTCCAATTCTTTTACATCACATCTGTTTGGCAAAACTTCTGAGTTTAAAGTTTAAAGCTGCATTTTCTTGGTTCAATTTGTAAATTTTTTTGTTTGGTATTTTCTACCATCAATGGGTTACAACCCCAAATTAAATATACGCAAAAGTACATGTGAAAGTAAACTACCAGCATATGCCCCCACAAAGCGTGGATCACGTAACTAGTTGATCAATTAAAGCAGAAGGAGTCGATGAGCCACACTATTTATGGTTTTGTTAATGGAGTACAAATTCACCTAGGGTTATGGTTTTATTAAGGTGGCTGAGCTGCATTGCAATTAATTGCGAAAGATATTGTTTCGGACAAAGAAGCAATGTCAACCATCTACCAGAAGCCAAGGCAGGCAATTTCTTGCACCATTGGAGGGAAGACAAACACTAGAAATTGACAGAGAGAAATCCAAAGTTTTGGCGTACACATTTGGCAGACACATGCTAATATGATAAAAGCCGAGACTAACACAATTTGACATGCTTTAGCCCCTGTCCAAAGACTAGTTTCTTGGCAACGACATGGGACGAAATAGATTATTGACATGAGCAAGACGGAACAATAAGAATGGCCATTACCCTCCTACTCGTCTTGACATTTCCTAATGTCTCAGCGTGTGCGAGGCTTGTCTCTTGGGTGCTTTCCTTGTAATTGCTCTTTGGATTAGTATATACTTACCTTACCCAAAAAAAAAAAAAAAAAACAATAAGAATGGCCACCCCAACCAACAAGTTGTCTTTATCAGGCATGGCCGTGATGATGAGGGGTGGCGATCGCATAAAGATCACTCTTTCGCCTGACCGTGGCCGCAAATGCCTCGGCCATGTCCAGTTCTTCCGGAGTTTGCCCATTTGGAAGCGCCCAGTCAAAATGGTACAGCAAGATTGCTAGTAAGAGCTCAATATTTGCCATGGCAAACGCGATGCCCGGACACACCCTCCTGCCAAACCCAAATGAAACATAGTGATAATATGTCCCAGTAAAGTCTACTGATGATTCAAGAAACCTTTCCGGCTCAAATTTTTCTGGGTCTTCCCAGTGGTTTGGATCCCTTCCTAATGCCCCGGCATGAATAAGCACCCTTGACTTCACAGGTATATCATAGCCCTTGATCTTGCATGCTTTCCTTGCTTCTCTGGGGACTAATGGTACCGGAGGGTGTAACCTAAGAGTCTCTTTGATCACTGATTTTAAATACTTGAGATCTTCGAGATCTGAGTCTTGCACTCGATCCTTTCCTTTCAAGGACTTGCGTACCTCAGCCTGCGCTTTCACCATCGTTTGTGGGTTCTTGAGCAATTCAGACATCGCCCATTCTACTGTTACTGATGAAGTATCGGTTCCGCCACCAAAGATTTCCTAAAACGGTGCAAACAAAAAAAGAAACATGCGTTTAGTCTAAGGATGGGAGAATTTTGCTTTGGTAGGTCCAACTTAATTAGCTAGATTTCATAAATAGCACTGAAAGGACTTAGAAGGTGCACGATACATTTTTTCTGCTGTAATTTTAGCTGTGAAAGGAGTATTACCGTTTCTCAAGGTGCTTAACAAAAACCTATAACTACAGCAGTTTGTAGCAACTTGTAGAAAATATTGACACATAACTTTATGGTATTATAATGTTAAAACACGTATTACCAAAGGATCTAAACATACCAGGATGACAGATTTAATGTGGTTGTCGGTAAGAGGAAATCCAAGTTCGTTCGACTCTTGAATCCGTAAAAGAACATCGACAAAATCTTCCTTGATAGAGCGATCTTCCTGGGGACTTAAGTTTTCTCTCAGCCTCTTATGATCATTGAGAATACGATTCGAAATTTGATCACATCTTCGCCGAATGCTGTCTAGCCTCCATTTCCTGCCCCCGATGTAACGCAGGATTCTGAGGGACGGGAAAACATCAGCGACGCTAAACCTGCTGGCCTGCTCGACTCCATCTTTAAGAGCTGAAAGGTACTCTTCCTGGTGCTTGTAGCTTTCACCAAATGCTGCTTTGGATATTATGGCATTTAAGCATGAAGAGATCTTGTTGGTGAGATTGAGAGGGCAACCCTGCAACGAGCGCACGAACTGGACCAGATTGCCCCTCTCATCTTCTCTTATTGATTGGAAAGACCGAACGCGTTTGACGCTGAGAAGTTCCAAGACACAAATCTTACGAAGCTGCCTCCAGTATTCTCCGTAAGGCGCATACATGAAGCTTGAGTTCGTGTCCGACATCATCTCTAAAGACGGGAATAGTGGCTTTTGAGCAAACTCGATCTCGTGCGTCTTCAGGACCTCTTTGGCAATTTCAGGAGTCGTAAGAACGACGAGCATGATCTCGCCGACCTTGAGGTGATAAATCGGA
The DNA here is from genome assembly GCA_001662345.2 of Metrosideros polymorpha var. glaberrima. Classification (NCBI taxonomy): domain Eukaryota; kingdom Viridiplantae; phylum Streptophyta; class Magnoliopsida; order Myrtales; family Myrtaceae; genus Metrosideros; species Metrosideros polymorpha. The sequence goes on along the minus strand of BCNH02000004.1, from coordinate 12,291,266 downwards.
CTATAGGCTTTCGCTAGGTTATTCAGATGATGGTGTGGCAGCTCGGGACTTATCAACTGGTGCAAATTTCCGATAAGGGGCAGTTTCTTTGGCCCCGGGGGTAACTTCGAAGCATTGGAACCTTTTGCTTTGAAAAGTTTGATGAGCATGAACAGAAAGAGAAGACAAGGCAGGATGAAGGCAAAAGGACTGAAACGAAGCATCGTGGACACCAAGTGTTTAGGGCATAGATGATACAGGCATGAGCTAGACTTCACCCCATGCATATTTATGGTGGTTCCTCTGTTCGTGTCATTGGCTATTATGTCAGATTCCAGCTGAATGGCTATTGGGTGCGCACGATTCAACTGAGCACAAGCCATCACATTAACGAGATTATGTGAATGTACTTACGATCTGCTAAAAGTCGACGGCCGTAGCACCGACCTCAAATAATTTAGATGCTTTTTAAGGAATACGATGCCCCATGTGGGCACAAATAATTCAATGATTACCTCGGAGTCAACAAGAACAATTTGGCATGTTGTGTAATCGATGCCACGCGGTGTCGTTGGAGAAACAAGTTTTCATGTGGCCATTAATATAAACTCGAGATGATGACATTTCCTCTAACGTTAATGTCTAGAACTATGATAGACGGCCAACCGGAAGAACGCCAGATTTGTGTGGGGTCTTGGTGATGACTAAGGTCGCACTTAACAAAATTTCCGTTCTAGAAGTCAATTTCTGGAAAGAAATTAATTTTTCTATGTTTGTTTCAGAAATCAATTTCTAAGAAAAGAAATGTGTTTGATAACGACACAAAATTTTTATTCCTGAAATAAAAATTCGTTTGATAATAACATAAAATTTCTATTTCCCAACGTCCGGCGTCTGGCGATGGTGGGGGCGACCGGTGGGCGGTGACGGCGATCCGCGGGAGGTGGCGGCGATTGGCGACGGAAGGCGATGGGGGCGACTGGTGGCGGTCGGCGGCCACTGGCGAGTAGCAAGTGGCGGCAGGTGGCGATGGGTGGTGAGGGCGGCAACGGTTGACGGCAGTCGGCGAGCAAGTGACGGATGGCCAGCAGCGGGGGAGCGAGCGGGCAAGCGGCGAGCGGCGACAACACAGAGCCATGAGAGAGAAGAGAGCGAGTTGTAAAGAGAGAGAGGAGAGAGAAAATTTCTGATTTCTGTTTCAAAAATTAAGAAGTTGAAAATTTTAACTTCTGATTTCTATTTCAAAATGATTTCTGAAACAAAAGGTTGTTTCAGAATGATTTCTGAAACAAAAAGTTGTTTCAGAAATAGAAAAATGAAGTTGCGTTATTAAACGGATTTCTGTTCCAAACCTGTTCCAAAATGATTTTTGGAACAGAAATTATAAAATAGAAGTGTTGTCGTGTGCACCTTAAGCCTCTAGACTTCAGAGGCTCGAAGTGCAAAGAGATCCATCCAAAGCCAATAGAGGACATGTGATGAAGACTTTGAACTTAACCTTGACATTGTTAGCTCTTTCACTTTGTCAAGACAACATTTAAGTAGATAATGATAGTTGATTGTTCCCTTCAGTTTTATACTTTTGGTTAGGGGTGAGCAATTTCAGGTTTCGTACAAATTTTACTTAAAACTTGAAACCTATCCGTCAAAATAGGTTTCATATTTTTTAGAACTTAAAATCTACCCTACATACCATGAAACTTAGAACTTACCCTGTCACAGGTTTTAGGGTCAGAATTTGAAACTTACGGGTTCCAAGATCTACTTAGGTTCCGCTTGCATTCTTAATTGAACGATTGTAGTGAATCATCACATTTAATGGCTACCACTTGTCGCTACAATCCATTAATCACAACTTATATTTAAACACACGAAAAATATGAAATATTAATAAAGTAAAAGTTCTAGTAATAAATATCGTCGGAAATTGAAGCTTAGACTAGTGAATATCATAGGATAGCATGAAGACATAAACTAAGAAAAAAACATAAGTTTGTTATAGGTTCCAACCTACCTAGAATTTGAAACCTACTCGTTTGAACAGGTTTCCCAATTTTTGGAATCTAAAAACTACCTTATATATATTGGAGCCTCGAATTAATAGGTTCCCATCGAACGAGATTTCAAATTCTATGCTGAAATCATGCTCACCCTTACTTTTGGTGTCGATCTAGCGGTTAAATGATACTTAGGCTTTATGGCAAATCAATTTCGGTCTTGCCGACCACGACAGCTCTTTTTAGTTCCGTACTGTCTAGCTGCTAGAGCCTATAAATTTTATTTTATTTTTTATTCCGAGGGAAAGCGCTAAAAGTTATGGAAATATTGGCTAGTAGTACCTAAAGATATCTTTTTTCTGCCCAACAATCCATACCATTTGTTGGTAGTATTATTTGTTAGACTCTGAGTCCCAGGACTGGCCCATTTGTTTACAAGTTATGGGTTTTGTAACATGAATTAATTTCATAAGCTTAAGAAAGAATAAACAAACACACGCATATTCACATTTTTGCATTGAGTAATGTCAGAGATTTGAGATTCATATGCTAAATAGGTTTAGGGAAAATGACACAAAGGGTCCCTGAATTTTGGCCCAATGTATAATGTGGTCTCTAAACTTTTAATTTGTTCAATGTGGTGCCTGGACTATTAGTATATGTTCAATGTAGTCTCTGAACTATATGAAATATTCAATATTGTCTCTGATTTTAAATTAATGGAAGGACTATATTGAACATTTTCATATAGTTTATGGTCTACATTGAACATGTATCAAAAGTCTAGGGACCACATTGAATAAATTCAAAATTCATGGATCACATTGAACATTAGGCTAAAGTTCAAAGACTGCATTGGAAAAATTAAAATTTCAGGAATCGCATTGTATATTGGGCCAAAATTTAGGGACCATTTGTGTTATTATCCCATGGGTTTACTATATAATGTAGCAAACATTGAGTGGTTGTTTAAGTTAGTGAGCTCATTACCATATAGAAAATATTCCAATGATATAATAAACCCAGTCATGATGTGTTTGAGAGAACATCTACAAGTAGTTTTGAGCCTCCAAACGCCCTTATACCAAAGTTTTGGCGTTTGATTATACCATTTCAAAGACCTTGATGCAAAGTTTTGCTTTTGAACATGTTGGGCTTTACCATTTTCGGAATGCAGGTTCAAGGGTTTAATTAAGTTTTCTTCTTCCCGTTTTGCCCTCACGAGAACATTAGTATTCATGTTTTAATACTTTACTATTTTTTTTTCTTCCGATGCAAGTTTAAGGATTTTCATGAACTTGTAGTGGCTGGGTAGCTTCTCGGATGAGGTTTAGGTGCGGGAGACGCCGGCAAAGCTTTGCCAATAGGCGCACGTCACTAGCAAGCTTCGTGAAGGGTCGCTCAATGTTGGAAAGCTTCACCAAGGATTGCATGATGCCAGTTCTAGCTCGTCAAGGGTCACGCGACACTAACATGCTTCGCCACGTGTCGCTCAATGCCAAATCTAACTTGTCGAGGGTCACGTGTCTCCGGTAAGCTTTGCCAAGGGTTGCTCGACGCTAGATCTAGTTTGCACAAGGTCGCTCAACACTAGATCTAGCACGTCGAGGGTCCAGCCTCACATTCCCTAATCGTGCAGCCCTAGCGTTGTGCCACTAGGTGTCGCGTGTCGCTTGCCCTCGGCAATGTGTCACCTTGGATCATGGGATGTCAACCCCGGTTATACATTTGTGTTGCCCGCCTGAGCTACAATTACAAGTTCCTTTTTTCTCCTTCTATTAATTTACTTATTCTTAAAATTTTCTTCACAAAGTATTTTACACCGTGTTTACCAAACATTATTTACTTATCATGAAAATCCTTTCAATTAATGTCCTTTCCTTAAATGAAAAATTTTAAAGCTAAAGTCTGACGCCCCAGAACATCACTGCGATACAAGCTATTTTGTTAAATTATTTATTTCTTTTTTAAGCACGTGAAAGCATAATAAAATAATTGTTCTCTAAATTAGTAACGCAAGTGTACGTATCGAACAAGTAATAAAGTGATAAATCAAAGTATCGTTCCACAGAGATTGTAGACAAATCAATCAAATTACTTACTAAAGGTGAACAATTCTCAAATTTATCTAACCAATTAAAGATTTGCTAAAGTAGTTGAAATTCTAAATAAAACTAAATTAACCTAGGCAGCAAATCAAAACCAAAAATAGAAATTCACAAACTAAACCTAGACGTTTCGAATATAAAGACGTAAGGAACAAAGAATTTTGATCAAGAGTTAAAAACGTTAGAGCATCCGATTTCACTTAACTAATCAAGACTAATTAACCAATTCTCGTTATGCAATCAAATTGAAATTATAGTGTGATGGTAGAACTTTCTAATTTAAATCACTATCCTTGGTCCGATATAGCAACTCTACTTAGATTTAGCAACCTACACTTAGTCCATGTGAATTTAAGTAAACCTAAGCGCATTAAGATCTATGAATGTTCCCGGATTCAATAAACCACCCTCGATTTACTTACTATCGAAACCACACAAACAACCTAGTATATTTCTATCTAAATTAAATTCATGGCTATATATCATAACTCACTAGCATGGAATTTCCTTTCGGTCTCAAACAAGCAACATAAATCATTCAAGTGGTGATTAAGCACTTAAAAGCATTAAAAACATGATATATAACTCACACATATGAGATCTAAAATTGCATAAACAAGTCTTGAAAATTAATCAATCATCGTTAAGCTACATCGTAGCCCTAACAAAAGAAAATTAGAACATAATAGAAGAAGAAACAAAAATATAAATAAAACCAACATCTTCAATCAAAGAACCAGAATTTCGTCACCACTTTGTTTTCTCTTCAAAGGATTGGAAAAACTCTAAGAACGATGAAAAAACAATCTAAAAAATTCTCCTTTCTAATTCTCAATAGTATCCTATAAATAGGATAATATCCAAGACTTTAAAAATAAGGCAATTGCTTATCTAAAACTTAAAATTAGGGAACAAATCCCAGAATTCTTGATTTGGCTCTATCTTCTAATGTTTCTGTGGATGGCATATTCCTTTCATTGGGTAGCATATTCCTTTCCTTCTTTTTGCCCTTTTTTTTTTCCTTATTTTCTTCATGTTTCATTATGCTGCATAAACAAGGAAAATTTGAATAATTAAAAGGAAATCCAAATATTTTCTCATGAATATCACATTAATTGTTGTCTAAAATAAGTGAAATAATTCTATTTTTATAGACTTATTAATAATCACATCATAATAGAACGGAAATTGACAAGTTAGGTACGCATCTTTCTTTGAGAGTCCATCTTCCAAGTATTAATACAAGCACCCAAAAAGAAATAGATCAAAACACATAAACACTAGGAAGAGGGTCTGGTCATCTATTGCCGCTATACCCATACTTAATTAAAAGCAAGCATGTACATCATCCAAATCACATCTAACTCATGGGTTGATGACCTTTGGTACCATCACATCCCCTCCATCATCATGCCTAAAGGGACCATCGAACCTTTTAAAAGTTCAATTGTCTCATCATTCATATAAGCGTATCAAGCGATGAAACGGTGGGGGAGAAAGTCAGGTAATCCCACATCCACCTAAAGAGTAGAGCTACACTCAATATACACTATCTCGAATTCCGGTATGAACACGTCTTGATAGTCCCATTATATATATACACAGGTACTCCGAAACCTACTGGTGGAGGGGAATCAGATGTACCTTCTTCTTCTTCTTTTTTGGGGCAAAATTGGCCAAAATAGGTACGCCTTTTGCCTTGTTGGGTGCCAGGAGTTTGAATTGTTGGGGCACGAGCAGATTGAAAGTAGGCCATATTAACCTCAGCTACAGGGTCTCTGTCTTCTTTAGGGACAAACCTCCTAGAGGCAGTAGATTGTTCAATAGCCCATCCATCACGTATGGCTATCTTAGTGCGTTTCGCCACGGGAATTAATTCAGCCAGGGAATCGAAACCAGATCCCCAGCATTCGATTTTGGACTCAAATGGCAAGAGTTCTCACAGAGTAGTATATTTCTCGGTCAGCTTCGGAGTAACTCGCACAGCTAAAGCCATCCATCTTGTGGCATAGGCTTTGAAAGTCTCAGCCTTCTTCTTTTCGGTGCGGATCAAATCCTCAAGTCACTGCCGGAGGAAGGCATTAGATAAATCCTCCCCAAGTTTCCAGCAAGTTAGAGTTCGTTTGATAACCTACCGGAATTTTTAATTCTCTGCCAGAAGTGATTATGGAAGAAAAATGCGTTTAATAAAGAATGACTTCTGGAACAGTTTTCTACTTCTGAATGAGATTTGTGTTTAGTAAAGAATTGATTCTC
>BCNH02000004.1:12223068-12284862 GCA_001662345.2 Metrosideros polymorpha var. glaberrima | reverse complement strand
CTCGCCAGCGCTGGGCAAGGGCCGACGAGCCTTGCCCAGCGCTGGGCGGAGGGTCGCGCGTGACCCTCACCTAAATCTAGGCAAGGGTCGCCGAGCCCTTGCCCGCCGCTAGGCGAGGCTCGCTGAGTCATCGCCCGAGGCCAGTTAGGGTCGCCAGCCCTCTTCGGCTACGGGGTCGGCGGCGGCAAGGGCCTCCACCCAGGCCTCGATTTTTCTGTTATTGTTGTTTTTTATAAATATTTTGAATATTTTTTTAATAAAAAAAGTGAAAAAAAAATTGGGGGTAAATGCATCACACAATCATAAGTTTGAGGTTTTTTATTTATTTATGATTTTTTCCCTTTTTATTTTCACTTTTCATTTTCCTTCTCACGCTCGTAGGCCGCCGATCCCCGAGCGTCATTTGGTAAACTTGTCAAAAGTAGAATGAGAATGAGGGTGCGTTTAGTAAATATAAATTTTGATTCTCTGCTAGAATTGATTCTCGAAAGAATGAATTCTTGTCAGAATAAAAAATTCTGGCAAGAATGGAAATCATGTAAGCCCTTAATCTTCTTCATGATATAATACTGGACGGCAGCCCAGCCAAACTCTCTTGAAAAGTATGACATCTTGACCAAGTAATATTACATGTGGACCTTAAGACAAGTGAGGCCGTTGTACTTGTCGAACTCAAGGGCCTTGAATTTCTTAGGCACCCTGACTTTGATGATGTACGAGAGACTTCTAGGGAGCTCATTATTGTAACCCTAATGTTGACGAAGTTTTTCCTCAAGTGTAGCAATTCGCTTGTCCTCATGAGTCTTTCTTGGAAAAGGATATGCCGCCACCTCATCAGCCGCGGCTTGAGGGGTGCGATCAGCTTGCGTTACATCATAAGCAGTTGAAGGAAGTGGCCATGAACTTGCTTTTCTCTGTCTTGTGGATCAGTGCCAGGGGAATGTTGCGGTAACACGACCGTCGACTTATGGTTGAGTAGGTGCAGACAACGAGGTGATACTCGTCTAAAGAGAATAAAATTGTTTTGAAAGTTGTTCAAGCACATTGAGAACTTGTTTCATGTCGATCTCAAGGGTAACAATGCGACTCTATTCGTCCATTTTATCCATTGTAGCTTTAGAGCGAGTACGGAATGGTGATCTCTGGCGAGCCGTGATGCGTGTGAATTGCATAGTACAGAGTGTAGGAAACTTACTGGACCAACGAAAGGTAACAAACACGGAGACATTGACATGTACTTGTAAGGTTTGATGCTTAAAGGTGAGTTGTATTAACAGGTCGGGTCTTCTTGACACCAGCTCAACTGAAAGGTCCCCTTATAGTCTCGCAGTCTCGTGGATAAAGACGAATACTTTCAACACCAAGAAGAAGACTCGAGGTTGAAAAGGGCGGCCCTTAGTCTCGCAGTCTCGCGGACAGGGTTGTATCCTCTTAACACCATCCTAAGGTTTTCTTTAATTGCGATCCACCTTCGATGGCAAGATGTGTGTACAGAAGCGTAATGATAAAGTATATAGAGCATGCAAAACAAATTAAGATGCAAATACCACTTGATATCAAATTGAAATATTCATTCCAAATGCCTCTCTACAAAACAAAGGATTAGCAAACACTTCACCCCTTGTAGCTCCCATATGCAAAACCATTTAACACCTAATGTTAGTGGCATATCTTGTTTCCACGTTGACCTGACAAAAGCATTTTTAAAAGAGAAATTCGAGGCCTAAGTCCAGTATGAGTCTTAACTCAATTCCCTAGTGCAGTTGCCATGCTGTCGCGACCTTCCTCGAGGTGAACCACCAACGGAAAGTTAACTAATTACTAAGTAAACACTTACTACAAACTCTCTCAAGCCCATACCAATTGCAACTTTTGGTATTTAATTTAATCAATTAAACATGAAATTTAATTGAACTAGGAGTCACCACTAATCTATTATGGGTCGATTAGAAATCCAAGCAAAATGTGGGAGAACATCTTACTTTGCAAACAAGAGATTTCATAGATACGGGGACTTGATTACGCTAAACAAATCTAACGCCATTTTGGTACATTTTCTTTATATTTCAAAAATTCATTGTAAGTAGTCTTGGTCAATTTTAATCCTAAACCACTATCATCTAAGAGGTGATTGGGGGGATCATGAATTTAATACTCAATAAATTAAAATGATAAAGTGCAAGAAAATAATCTAACCTCAAAACTTTAAGAAAGTCAAGTCAAAGTTTCACCATAACGGGGTTCCTACCTACCACTAATGAAAATATGAGTGCAACATGATGCATGAACTAATTATTAACATAAAAAATATGTTACCAATTTTTTAATTAATATGATGCAATTTAATCTAAATTCTATGCATACATGAATTCCAGTTTTATCATGCTTGAATTATTAAACTAATAACGTGTGACATGGATTAATTTGTTCCATTTTTTAGACATAACTCGGGCTTAAGTACAGTAGAAGTACTATAATTTGGCACGGGTGGACACTTTAGTGTTATAATTTCTAAAAGGTACACTTAAGTCCCAAAATTGGAAAATAAATGGACACTTAAGTGCCAACGGCGAGTTTTTCTAGCAAAAATGCTGACCTATCTTTTTCCGACAAGTGATTTAGATAATGTGGCAATTTTTTTTTTTTATAAATGCAAGCCATGTAGATCTATCAAACGATATCGCTTCAGTGTCTTGTAGCCTGGGAGATTGGAACAACTTCGTTTAGACGTCGTTAAACATCGTCATTTTGGATGTCTAATGTTAGACCTCAATAAGCGACGTCGTTAAGGGAGGAGGGAGGGACCATTTCTAAAATCGGTTGAGGACCGTCGTGAGGGGAGCTAAAGTGACTGAGTTCATAGCCGTACTGCTTGCTGTTGACGGACGCTCGATCACCACTCGCTGTTCACTGAGGCTCGCTCACTCATTGGTCACCCTCGTCAATCGCTCATGGTCGCTCACTCAGGTTTGTCATCTTCTCTCCATTTGGCTAGTAAAATTAGGGCTTGGATGGCAAAATTAGGGCTCGCATTGGAAATTTAGGGCTCCGGTTGGAAATTTAGGCTCAGAGGGTGCAGATGTGGGGATGAGCACTATAAGCTGATATCGTGGGGACCATATCTTGTGAAATAGTGAAGATGATGTTGTCGGCTGAGGACTTATATTTGTTTACTTTTCACTAAACGACACCCGCGACACTTGCTCATTGTTTATGCGATTGTGGGGACCTCCATGTGTAATTGTTGCCCACATTGATGCAATGTGGTCCCGAAAGTTAATAATTTTGTTTTGTTTTCCTTGGTTGCAGCGTCGACATGTTGGAGAATAATATAGCTGTTATTGTCTGCTATGGTGGGGACTTTGTGATTAGGGATGAGTGGGAGTATGAAAGAGGAAACGAGGGCACCATCTTTGTTAGTGTAACCAAGCCATCTTACATTGCATTTGTTAGGGATATAGTATATTTTTTGCGATACAAACTAAAAAAATTGTTTTATTATGTTCCTGGGAAAGGGCTGAAAGGGGGGTTGAGAGTTTTTTCAGATGATAGTGGTTTCAATGATGTAGTGTACCATTATCTTCATGGTGAAGAAGCGACGGTGTACGTTGAGGAGGAAGATGATGAAGATGATGATGGAGAGAGCACCCACATAGGAGAAGTGGGAGAAGATGGTACTCAAGTTACTACTAAGGTTGGCCATGAAGGACAATAGGAGAGGCATGACGGGGAAGAGAGAGACGTAGAGCAAAGTAGTGATGAAGAAATCACTGGATTAGATTGGGAAATTGCTCAATCCAATGATGATGATGCTGATGAAGTTTTGACTCTTGGAAATTTCCCAAGTGATGATGAGAACGAGGAGGTAGTCAAGAAAAAAGCATAAGGAATTTGTGACAAATAGGTTTGCAGCTTTGCATATAGGTGGAGAAGGTGTAATCAGAGGCGAAAGAGCTGCAGCTACTGGTGATGATACTGACAATGAAGAAAGTGGCGACAATGCTAGTTCCTAGAATGAGCTTGAAGGAGATTAAGTACCTGCGCGTAGAACGAAAAGTAAGTTTCCTTCGTATAATCCATCTGTTGCCTCTCCTACTTTATCCGTAGGTATGAAATTTCATGATGCGAAACAATTCAGGGAAGCTATAGTAAAGAACTCCATTGCTGAACAGAGAACTCTCGAATTTATTAGAAACACTAAACACTTTGTTAGAGCAAAGTGTGTGCAGCTTGGTTGTCCATGGAAGATCTATGGTGCGTTCATGAGGAAGAGTGGGTCCTTCCAACTTAGGGCCTTCGAAGATCAGCATACTTGTCCTGTTAACTTTGACAACAAAAGGGTAACAAGTGTATGGTTGTCAAAGCACTTCTTTGACACGATAAAGGTGATGCCTGGCATGAAGACTACTCAGTTAAAATAGTTGGTGAAGGAGCATGTTGGCATCAATGTGTCGCGGAATTAGTGTAAAAGAACAAAGTAAAAGGTGATGAGGATACTCCTTGGTCAGTATAAGGAGCAATATGCCCAGGTTTGGGATTATGCTTGGGAGTGTAGATTTCAAAACCCGTCAAGTAGAGTATATGTAGAGGTCGTGGAGAGGCCACTTCCTGATCATGGGACTAGGTTCGATAGGTTTTATGTATGCTTCGATACATGCAGACGAGGATTTTTATCTGGTTGTAGAAAGATTATAGGATTGGATGGCTGCTTTTTGAAGGGTTTGTGTAAGAGAGAATTGTTGTCTGCAATTGGAAGAGACGTGAATAACCAAATATTTTCACTAACTTGGGCTATTATGAAGATAGAGAACAAGGATACTTGGTCCTGGTTCCTTAAAAATATAATGGCTGACTTGGAGATAACTAATGGGGAAGGTTGGTCGTTCATAAGCGACCAACAAAAGGTAATGTCATTGCCAAGTTTTTGCTTTTTAATACAATTTGTCTATTTTTTACTTACATTTCTCTATATGAATTATTGTAGGGACTTGTTCCAACAGTAGCTGAATTGATGCCCCATGCCGAACATAGGATGTATGCGAGGCACATATACGCAAATTGGAAGAAAAACTATAAAGGGAGGCAGCTGCAGATGCACTTTTGGCAGATAGCCAAAAGCACGAACATGGCTGAATTTAGGCTAGCCAAACAAGGATTACTTCAGTTGACCAAGGAAGGTTTCGACGCATTATTCCAGACAGAAACGAAGCATTGGTGCAGGGTCTTCTTCAGCGAGGAATTTAAGTGTGATAGCATCGACAACAACCTTAGCGAAGCTTTTAATGGAACTATAATAGAGGTCAGGTGTAAACCAATTGTTGCCATGCTTGAAGATATCAGAGTTATGGTCATGACTCGGCTGCATAAACAAAGAGATTTGGCTGCAAAATGGACTACGCAATGGGGTCCTAATATTGTGAAGAAATTGGATGTGAACTTGGCTGCAAGTAGATTTTATCATCCATGTTCGAATGGAGATGAAGGGTACAAGATCATGAGGGGTGATGATAAATATGTTGTGCACTTACAAATGAAGAAATGTTATTGCCGAGCATGGCAACTAAGTGGAATTTCTTGTAAACATGTCATATGTGCTATCCAAAATAAGGGCCACAACATAGGCGATTACCTTGATGAATGTTACAAGAAACCTAAATATCTTGCTTTGTACCAATTTATGATGCAGCCTCTTAGAAGTGCGAAATTTTGGGAGCCAACCGATCATGAAGCACCTCAGCCTTTGCCACTGAAAAAGGCCATAGGAAGGTCGAAACGGAAAAGAAAAATTCTGGAGGGAGAGGTCTTAACTCATAGAGGGATTGGCAGGACTGGTGAAAAGAAAATGTGTTCCTATTGCCATGTGGAAGGGCACAATAGTAAAGGTTGTCTATTGAGGAAGCACCAACAACAACAGTCCTACGGTGAAGCCCCTGCTGTAGACCCAACAAAAGGGCCATATGAGTCAATTGTTCTTCAGCTGAGGAGGAGAAACCCAGTAAGTTCAAGAATTTTTTGTTTTTTGTTTTTTTATGTTAGTACATGATTTGAATTTGCATTTGAAACTGTTTTATCTCTTTATCAAGTGAGACGAATGCCAGCTAAAGGACTAGCCGAAGGGACTGCTGTGGGGTCAGATGAAGGGGTCACTAAAAGGCCAGATGAAGGGATGACTAAAAGGCTAGTTGAATGGCCAGTTGAGTCAACTACTGTTCAGGCGAGAAGAAAATTACCAGTAAGTTGAAAAATTTGTGTTTATGTTTTATTTTTGTTGATATTTAACTTTGTAATGTCTTTGTCAAATGAAAAAAAAGCCAGGTAAAGGACCAGCTGAAGGTCCTACTGTGAGGTCAAATGAAGGGGTTAATCAAAGGCTAGCTGAAGCGCCAGTTGACTCGACTATTGTTCAAATGAGAAGGAAATACCCAGTAAATTTAAGAATTTGTGTTGATGTTTTTTTTTTATGTTCAATTGTTTATTATCTTGGACTATTGTTCAGACGAGAAGAAAAAGGCCAGTTGAAGGGCCAATAGAAGGGTTAGTTGAAGGGCCAGTTGAGTCGACTATTGTTCAAACGAGAAGAAAATACCTAGTAAGTTGAAGAATTTATGTTGATATTTTATATTTTTTTATGTTTAACTTTGTAATGTCTTTTACTATTGTTCAGATGAGAAAAAAAAGAGTCAACTGAAGGGCCAACAGAAGGGCCTACTGTGGGGTCAGATGAAGGAGTTAATGAAGGGCCACCTCAAGAGTCAAGAGAAGGGCCAACTCAAGGGTCAACAGAAGGGCAAAAAAAAAAAAATCAGGGATTCTGTTTTTGTCATTTTTTGTTGTTGAAATATTATGGCTAAAATATGACTTTTAAACACCATTCTCAAGCGAAAACAAGGCCAAAGCCAAAGCGAAGAAGAGGGGCTGAAAGTGACGCTGAAAATCAAACAAGAGGAGTTGAAAGTGACGCTCCTATGAGAACAAAAGGAGCTGTTGGAAGGAGGCTAAGGCAATATGGTTATGGCCTTTATATGGATGAATATACTGGAATAGTCATTTTACATGTAAATTTCGTGGGACTTAACAATTTAATTTATCTTATTTCATTTTGCTAACAATTTGGCTATGTTATTTGTAGCCTAGGAGAAGTTCAGAGGTTGTTATCTCTCAAGGCCCAACGCAAGAGTCAACAGCTGCACCAACAAAAAAGAAGACATTAGTTGCAGTTCAAAAACAGCCACCAAAACAGCCGCCATCAGTTCATTCTCCTTTTCATTCTATTGATCTAGGGATAGTGGGAAGGCAAGTTGAAGAAGAAGTTGCATGTCCAATTAAAAAGAGTGCGAGGATAATGAATCGAGGACCAAAAAGAGTACGAGTTAGGGGGGATTTACATATCGACTGATGGGATGGTGTAGCTATTTAGTTAGTTTTTGTTTGGTGGGCTGAAGTTTGTGTCCCCGCAGATTGTTAGTTCAATGTTTTGTTTCTGTTTCTGGTGAGAAGAACATAAATTTCTATGGATGATGTTTCCTTTGTTATGCAAATTAAGTTCAATGTTGATGGAACGATAAAGATCTTTGTTTATTCAATATTTTTGTCATTTTCATATTCATGTTTTGTTTTGTTTTTCATTGATAGTGGTGGTTGTGGATTGTGGTGGTAATGGTGGCTGGTGGTGCTGTTAAGTTGCAGGGAAGGTGCAAGGTGCAAGCTGCTGGTGCAAGCTACTGGTACCTTGTACCTTCAAAGTTACTTTGTGGACCAACACCAGGTCAAGGCGATAAATTTGGCACTTACATGCTGGCTTGTGGTGGCTGGTGATGGATTTTGGTGGTAGTGGTGGCTTGTGGTGCTGTGAAGTTGTAGGAAAGGTGCTGGTGCAAGCTACTTGCACCTTGCACCTTCAACAAAAATTATGTGATCGTTGTCTACAAAACTTGACACTAAAGTGATCACATTTTAACCTGACTAGCACTTATGTGATCCCTTTTATCAAAACTTGATACTTAAGTGATCACTTTTTAATCACGACTGACACTTAAGTGATTACTATTCACAAATAATGGTACTGAAATAATCATTAGTGTATTTGTTATCACTTTGTCATTTGAACAGCTATTGCAACAAATCTCGCAGCAAACCAGCAAACATTGCAGTTGTAACAAGTCATTACCAGTAGCAAACTAAACATCTGAAGCAACAATTGAACAAACCAAGATGGACAACACACAATGGGGCAACAGCACTTGTAAGTGCTCAGAAACAATCAATTACAACCTCCCATATCCAACCATATAGCCAGCAAACCTTTTGTTCTATTCAAAATTTGCAGCAAGCCGAAGTCCCTACTGTAGTTACAATTAACAAATACTAATACATATTTCACTAATTATCAACTATAGAAGACTTAGAAACTACTTCTCCTCACTCATTTGATATGTCGCCATAAAATAAGCTACAAAGCATAATAACAATACAATCAATGCGCGATAACACGTTCTTTCTATTTGCATCCTCGAAACTTTATTCTTCAAATGGTTGGCCAAAGATGCTAAAGCTTTCATTTTAGCTTGTATTGAGTCGACATCGTCCAACTCGTCCATTAATGTAGGTAGAGGTTGATGTCGTCCTTCAAGTAGCTCCAATATCACCTCTGTTGCTCGACCGGAGAATTTCGCATCAACCCATTTGAAATACTTGCACTTTGACCCTTCTTTATATCTGCTGCATCCATGAAATCTTCTCCCAGGATTCAATCGAGTCCACGATGTTCTTCTTGGACTCGGTAACCCACAATAACATAAACGCTCACCTTCTCCTTCACTTTGTTGGGAGGAATTTGAGCCGCTGTTGAAAGTGCTTCTGTCCATTTCCAAGGTTCGGCCATTAAATTTGGGGGCAAATCCAAATGGGGCATCAATTTGGGTTGAAGGGCTCAATTAGGGTTTGAAATTGGGCGTTTTCTTCAATTTGGACAATTTAGGGTTCTTATTTGGGAAGACAACGGCGAACAATGTCGTTTGAGGTTGTAGCAAGTTAAACGACGTCATTTTACCATGTAGAAGCTAAGTCAGCCTTCAGGCGGGCCACGAAGACTTAAAAAATTAATAAATTAAGGCCACGTCGGATTTCCGGCAAGTTCGCCGGAGTTGACACTTAAGTGTCCTACTTTTTCAAAAAAATAGCACTTAAGTGTACCTTTTAGAAATTGTGGCACTAAAGTGTCCATCTATGCCAAATTATAGCACTTCTAGTGTACTACTCAAATGGACAAACCAACTTATTTCTTACCACAACACAACATTAGATATTGACATGAGCACGATGACAGAAGAAGGAATCCCACCCTAATCCACAAGTAATCTTTAACTGGCATGAACATATGAGGGACATGGCAAGCATGAACAAATGGAACAAAATGGTACCCTGTCCCAATGAATTCTATTGACGATTCGAGAAGCTTTTCGGGTTGAAGTTTTTCTGGGTTTCCCCAGTGATTTGGACCTTTATTGTGCTGCATGGATGATTGATAATGCATGCTTTCCTTGATTCTCTCGTTGCCAATGACCCTGGAGGGAATAATCTAAGACCAGTTTCTTTGATAACCGGTCTCGTGTACCTCGGCTTCTGCCTCCACCGTCAGTCGTAAATTTCTCAAGCGATTCCGACAGTTACCGATGAAGTGTAGCTTCCATTGTCAAAGAATTCCTAAGTAGGTGGAAACAAAAGAATCAGGAATATGTAGGTTTAAGCATGGGAGAGTTTTGCTATGTCCAAAGCAATGAGCCTGATGCACGCTAAGAGTAGGATTGATAAGCCAAGCTTGAATCCGGGTTCATCACTACCCTCTTCTCCTCGTCCACTTTGGGCTGATACTTTTCCATGCTATGAGAGTAAGATGGAGATGAGCCATGAGGTTACTCTCAGAGATAATGAAGCCAATCGAACAATCTTCGATGAACTATCCAAATATGTTGTACATAATATCAGATCAACTAATACCTAAATCCTTGCATAAATATGTAGAATCATTGCAGTGATATGAAAGTCTTACACAATATCTTCGTACCATGAAAATATATGCTTGCTGACACCCAAAATTGCCTTAGACTTTGACCGACGACTCGGGCTGAATAAGATCGAGCAAGACATGGTGAAAATAAAATTTGCTAAGTCCTTTTCCTCGACAATTACAGATAGTCGACAAAGGTGATGAAGAGTTGCCGACAGGCGATATAAGAGAAAACCACTAAGTTTTGAGCCACAAAATGTCGGTAAGTGAAACTTGGTTTAATCAAGGAAAAAAACCGAAGTTGAAGCAAAGGTTGACCAATCAAGAGTGAGGTGAGTGTTCGAATCATGAGGCCAATGATTTTTGTCAACACGATCACTAGTTCGTAGAGTCATAAATCTCGAAAGCCACCAATGATAATGGCTGAGAAAGATGGGTGATTATAATCGTTAGGAAGAGAGTTTGCAAGCTGTGGAAGAAATCGCCGATGTGGTGCTAGTGATGAGACCGTGATCGTTGAGTAGTGCGTCTTTTAGTAATCATTTGTATATACACATTGTTGAATTCTAGGAGTCACATAGAATATTATTTTCTTTTTTTTGTAATTGTTGTTAACAGTTTCTAGTAGTTATAAATATTAGGATTGTAATTCGAGCAAGGTATTGCCAATCAATTAATGAACACTAGTTGTTCTGTTTTATCATCCTATTATCTTTACATTTCAGTACCCTTTTACATGGCTAGCCATGATTGCCTCCAATCTTCGTACCTATAATTTCTCATCAATCTGTGTTTCCTGTCCAAGAATCTACAAAGGACCCTTCAGATCCTTTGTCAATTTCCACATCAATCTATATTTCAAAAGGTGCTTTGTCGACACTTTTCGGCGAAACAATCATAATATTATAAAGACGAACAATCTTAATGTAAACTCATAAGTAATTGAAAGCTCACATCTTATCATAAGGTATAAACTTAATAAGAAAATAAAGAACGAAAGATAAAATAGCTGATTTCAGAATAGGTATTCAAAACAAAGATAATCAGCATAATTTCAAAATAAACAACGGAGTTCAGAACAATGTTCTAAACGAAAAAGGTTTCAAGTCTCGGAATCTTATTGCTCAGTCTTATTCTTCGGCCACAATTTGCCATGCGTAAGGCCCAAATAAGTTCAATTCACATTATCCGGTGGCTCAACTCACAAGTAGCCCCTATAGCGCTTTCTACGAAACCGGGCTCCGAGAAGAGGGTTGCCAGATGGGGACATTCCGAAAAATCAATTGAAATTTTGGTTTTGGAAAAAAAAATTCAAATTGAATGGAGTCGCCACCAATCATTTTACGGAAGACAAGGTTGAATGGACATCTAGGTGCAAGCGTGGAGGTAGAGATCGTTTACGAAAATCAAATAACTGCTGTCCAGGGTTCTGTTATTCAAGTAGAGAAGGGTTTAGCGTCGGCAGAAATGGCTTTTCAATACCACATTCTTTAATTATTCAGCACCACATTCTTTTATTAAGTGCTTAAATGCAATTATCAAGTAATTTTCTCAAATTGAATGCAATTTTGATTTTTCCGGAAACGTAATAACTAATAAGGTAAAAAAATCCGTTCTTCATTTTATGCACCGGCAAAAATACGTGTGCGGTGTGTGTGACTTCTTTTGAAAATATGCAATTGACATGCAAATATATGTATGAGTCCGGATTCGGGAGTGTACGTATGCGCAAGTGACTGGATGCCGCGCTATTTAATGATGTTTAATTTTGAAGTGGATGGAGCCATGTTATTATTTGGTATTATACTGGTTTTCGAAAGCTGAAAACAGTTTTAGGAAAATTAATTTAAACTAAATTTCCCTTTTTGAGCGAAACATCTTTTTTAAACGCCGGGTAGAACCCTTGTGGTTAGGGAAGAGCCATGGAGAGAACCAAAAATCGACAAGAGCTTGACAAAACCGCTGGTAACAATCCATTACCACAAGAAGGCATTGACAGGGCAATGCATCCCAAATCTTCAGCCGCTTAAGCAATGGTGGGTGGGTGAGAATCAAAGAGGAAAGGTTGATATCCCAAGACACGTCGTAGATGAACAAATGAGGGAGATGGCACCACACCCTACCATTGTGTCATCCATAAGGAGGTTATTCGAGGAACAACAAAACGACATGGTAAACTGCATCGTTGGCACATGTCTGATGTAATCAGGCCAATGGTCATCAATGCAATCATCGATGCCGTCTCAAGGCTAGGATTGTCCAAGCAGCCATATCCACTTCCAGGAAATCTACCTATTTTGGGGTGTGTTTCTTTTGCATCTGGCCAGGCCAGATATTGCAAAGGCCTGAGACTTCTAACCAAGGTCAGAATAATTTTAATAATGAAAACTAGGTTGGCCTTCTTAATGAAAATAATCAGAATAATATTTGTCAGAATAGTCAAAATATGATTGGTCTTGTTAATAACCAGAATAATGCAGGTCAAAATAAGTAAGATGGGATCAATAATTTGGCAAATCAAAATGATTGACAAGTTGGACAATTGCCAAATGCTCTTGGTTCAGTCGTACCACCAAATGTGGTAGATGTCCCTTATTAGCCAAATGTGCCGATTAATCCCAATATGGAAGATCAGGCAATTCAACATCTCCTCCCGGGGGTAGGAGGCAACTTTATCGACAGTGGATCTCAAAATAGGCCGCTGAAGTTGTTCTACAACCGTTACGAGTAGATAGAGTGTTGTTAGGCCTCTCTATAGAAACCATATCTCGGAATCGTCGATAATTGACCTTTTCCAAGAGGATTCAAAATCCCCGACTATGTCATCTTACTAGCAAAGAGGACCAATCGACCATCCAACATATTCATCGATTTGTGGCTCAATGTGGTGAAGCAGGAATTCATAAGTTCTCAAGACTTATGCTATTTTTTTTGTCTTTGTCAATAACTGCTTTTGGCTAAGACGATGCTCGATAAGATGCAAGTTTGTCGAGCCTTTAAACCTACCAAAGTAAAGAAACTACTACGATCAAGGCTAAGGACATTCAGGTTTACTCATTCGACAATAATAGGTTGGACGTGATCTTCAATTTACTCCTAAAAGATGGCCTAATAAAACTAACAAAAAGGCCAAGTTGTTCCAAGTAAAGAGGATTTGGTAAAAAAGAAATATCGTAAATAACACACTTCCCGAAGCCATAACACATCTAATTGCATTGTTTTCAGGAAGACGATTCAAGAGGCTATTCAGTAAGGAAAAATCAATCTCTGTCGAGGACAAAGGAAAAGCCAAAATGGAAGTCGACGCCAATCCATTCCTTGAAATCGTTAGTATGGTATCGGCCAAGTTTAAAGGAAAACAACCTCAGCAAATCTCTGCCAACGATATCGACAGGAAATTAGCCGAAATTCTTATGGCAAGGCGAAAGAGAAAATGAAAGTAGAATGCCATCCTGGTCGAGGTGGAAATGTTAGTTATTATCCAAATCCTATGGGTCAGTTGTAACGTTTGAAAGTTTTCGATTGAGTAATTGTCTCTACCAAAGGTCCGATAAGGGAGTCCTTCAAGCAACGATATGAAGAAGTTGATCTTCAAATTGGCACACTAGGTCAGCCCAGTGGCAAATACAAGGGAATTGAAGCTCTTGAGGTGCGATTTTGAGGAGATTGCCCGTACTCGTGGTGGAACTGCAGTAATAAATTGAAGGCGAACACAGAACTCTCTGCAAGGAGCAAGGGCTAGAGTGAGAGTAAGTGAAGAGAGAGAGAGGCCCTCGCCTTCGCCAACCATTGCTGAGCCCTAGCAATCGATGTAAAAATCATCCACAACAGCGTGTGACTATGCCACATAAGATGATTGACATTAATTGGATCGCCACCTAGCAATTTTCGACCTAAAACCGAAATGATGGCATTCAGCAAATTTAGGAAAAGGTTTAGCTAGGCTAGCAATACCGTTACACGGAATTTGTAACGGTGCTTTTATAGCCACGATCTTGCATTATGCTAGTTGGACTCATTTGGGCAACCAGAGTACAAATTTCCAAAATTAATTGTAAAAGGTGGCCCTTATTCTGCAAAATCACAAAAGCTAAACCGGATGAAACAGGAAATGCTTTTGTGATCAAGAGTTGACCGCCATTCTCCATAAAATGACAGCACCGTCAGGTGATCATTTTCCTTTAGGAAAAATGTTAAAAAATTTCTAAATTTATTATTCGACAGCCAATTTTCATTAAATAAGAATTTGTGCTAAGCAAGTCACCGTTATTCTGTAGCAACGTCCCTATCTAAAATTTTTGAGTGGTGTGGATAAAATCTGCTTGACAGGACAAGAGGTGGGGACATCGTGAAAAAAAAGTCAGAATGGAAGACCCAATAAGTTTAGGAAAGTATACGTTTGAGATCGCTATATATTACTGGTTTGATTGCATATTCTTGCTTGGATCAATTATTATTCACCCAAACACCAGACCCAAACAGCCTTCTGGCACTCGGTCTTCTAAAAAAGATATCAGACTTCCTTACTATACGAGGACACCTAGCTAGATTCAAGCTCTCCTCCCAAGGGAGAATGTACAGTCCACTTCCGTAGAGCATCTTCGACGAAAAGATTTTAAAAAAAATAGCCAAAATCGTCAATGTTAAGCATGCAGTCGTGGTACGTAGGACAGTCAGCACTTACTAAACGTTACTTGACCGATTTCCAACTGGATGGACTATATTATAAAATCTTCAAAGGATTTAGGATAAAATCGATTGAATTGAAATTTTTTTTTATTGAATTGGCCGTTGTACAATAAATTTATGACTTTTTATACAATTTTCATAATTTTGTTGCATGTTATCGTTTCGGTTGCATTTCCCATCGAATGGCAATTTGTGATCTGCAGGGCACCGTAAAACTTTGAGTGGTTAGAACTTCTTGACAAGACAAGAGGTGGGGACATCGTGAAATAAAGTCAAATGGAAGACCCAACAAGTTTAGACAGGTACACATTTGAGATTTGCTGTAAATTACTGGTTTGATTGCATATTCTTGCTTGGATCAATCATCCACCCAAACACCAAGAGGCGACCAAAGTGTTCACGATGGTTCATTTGAGCCTTTTGGCCACCATCTTACCTTGTTCTCTCTTTCTGTTCATGCTGATTAAATTCTTCAATGCACATACTGCGAAAAACTCCAACTATAATCTGAACTTACCACCGGGGCCGAAGAAATTGCCACTCATCGGAAATTTGCACCAGTTAATTGGCCCCGAATTGCCACACAATCGACTGAACAACCTAGCCAAAGTCCATGGTCCGATCTACCACCTTAAAGCCGGCGAGCTCACAATCATAGTCCTTTCGAGTCATGAAGCTGCCCAGGAGGTCCTGAAGACACAGGAGATCAACTTCGCGCAAAGGCCGCTGTTTCAATCCATTGAATTGATGATGGTCGATGTGAATTCAAGCTTGATCTTTGCTCCTCATAGAGAATACTGGAGGCAGATCCGAAGGATTTGCATGTCGGAGCTTCTGAGCACCAAACGCGTGCGGCTTTTCCGATCGATTAGAGAAGATGAGATGAGAAATCTGATCGACTTTGTGCACTCGTTGCGGGGTTGCCCTTTCAATCTCAGCAGCAAGATTTCTTCATGACTAATGGCCATAGTTTTGATGGCCACATTTGGCGAGAGCTGCAAGCAAAAGGATGAACTCCTTTCGGCTCTTAAAGAAGGAGTGAAGCAGTCCGGTGGGTTTAGCGTCGCGGATATATTCCCGTCGTGTAGAATTCTGCGTTACGTGGACGGCACGAAACGGAAGCTAGATGGGATCCGGCGGAAATACGATGAAACCATGGATTGTATTATGAATGATCACAAGAAGCACAGAGAGACCATGAGTAGTGCCCGAGAAGAAAGTTCGGTCAAGGAAGACTTTGTCGATACCCTCCTACGGATGCAAGAGTCCAACGAAACCGGATTTCATCTTACTACGAACAACATCAAAGGTGTCCTCCTGGTACGCGACTTAGAATACTGTCTTTTTTTTTATTCTTTAGTAGTGGTTTTATTGCTTAGAGAGGATAAGTACATCACAAATATCATAACTTTCGTATAGCGCCCACTTAAGTATCGTAACTTTTTTTTTTTTTTTTCTGATCCCTTGAGTGACATGAATTCTAAAAACCGTTTACTCGAGTTACCATGACTTGTAAAAAGTGTTTACCTGAGGGCCATATCTTTCAATCGATCAATTGAACACCTAAGTTTTAAAAACATTCACTATAAGTGGGATGCCACATTTGATTTCTGACATTTGTGGTGAATGTTTTTTTAAAATACTATGTCATTCAAGTGAACGTTTTTTGAAAGTCATAGTACTCAAGTGATTGAAAAAAAAAAAAGTTATTGCATCCAAGTGAGCGCCATACGAAAGTTATAGTATTTGTGGTGTCATTTTCTCTTGCTCATAGTATTGTAAAGTTTGGACGTACAAAAGCAAATCCTACCATTCTTACTAAATGATGCTATCCAGGATTTGTTTGCCGGTGCAAGCGATGCTCCGGCAATAACCGTGGAATGGGCAATGTTGGAATTACTCAAAAACCCGGGAGTGATGGCGAAGGCGCAGGCCGAGGTGCGTGAAGGCCTGAAAGGGAAGGGCGATGTGCAAGAATCGGATCTCGAAGAACTCAAGTACCTGAAAGCAGTTATCAAAGAAGTGCTTAGATTACACCCTCCGGTGCCATTAATCCCTAGAGAGCCAAATGATGGATGCAAGATCAATGGGTACGATGTTCCCAAGAAGTCGAGGGTCATCATCCATGCCGGGGCAATGGGAAGGGATCGCAATTATTGAAGAGACCCGGAAAGATTTGAACCAGAGAGGTTTCTCGAATCTTCAGTTGATTTCGTTGGGGCGAATTATCATTTCGTTCCATTTGGATCTGGCAGGAGGATGTGTCCGGGCATTGCATTTGCTAATGCAAGTATGGAGCTTCTGCTAGCAATCTTGCTGGGCCATTTCGACTGGGCACTACCAAATGGGCAAACTCCGGAAGAGCTCGACATGAGCGAGGCATTTGGATTATCAATCAGGAGAAAGAATGATTTGCCGGCGCCTGATGACGATAACTTAGGGGTTGGGTGGCGACTCTTGTTGTTTAATGATGTTCCAGTATTGTAAAGTTTGATGAGTATCTGTGCTTTTTGCACAAAAGAGAGAAGGAAATGGAAGGTTGTCTGAATGAGTCGAGTTGTGTCGGTATCAAGTTAATCTGTGTCCATGAATGGTCAGTTATCTAGGTCTTGTCCATGACATCGTGGGCTTGATCTTCGCTAGCATTCGCCCACTTCTATCTACTTGACGTAAGTTTCAATAACAAGATAAAGCAGTTTTGAAGAAGGATGTCCATTTGACCTCTGAGTATCCATCAGTTACTTTTGTCCTGTAAGGGCGATGAGCTCTGATTTCCTCCTTACCTTATACATTACATTTCGCACCACTCTTAACAAAGATTTCGCCGTGCTACTTTCATGCCCTAATCTCCAATCACGAAGTAGAAACCATGCTCTCCAGTATTTAGGGTAATCTGGGGCACCTATATTTCATTTAGAGTGTATTTATTTTGAAAGGAAACTTCATGATAAAAGAACATATTTTGTGAGAAATCATTTTTCGGAAATATGTTTTCCCCTTTTCAGGTTAAGAAATTCGTTTTCTTAACTTTAAGCATACATTCTTTTATTGACCGTAAATGACTAATCATTTTCAGCAAACCAATCGTGCAAAAGTTCAAAAAACTAATTCACGAAAAAAAATTCTTTCATTCAGACAAACAAGCCCATTGCAACTCTGGTGCGTTTGAGCAAAAATGAAACTGTTGAACTTTTGAAGTTCAGTTTTGCCAATCGATTCCACCAAATGAGAAATCATGAAAACGTATTTGATCATACATTGGAAAGTGAAAACTTAATACAAATGTAAACAAAAGAGATTCATCTTCTTTTCAAGCTTCAACTATCTGGAGGCAGCTTAGGTGTGATCACCTAACTGCTACATCTCAAGGAAGCCATAATCTCCATCAGCAACATAGTTTTAACCATGATCCACAATACCATCACCAATAATTATTGCCTATAACCAATAACCATGCAGATCATGCCAGTAAAAAAAATAGCTAGGGTGACTGCATATTATAGGCCTAAGAACCACCAATTTCTGCCACAGAAACTACCATAAAGAGTGGCATAAATTGATCGTGGCTTGATAGCTGACAGACAGAAAGAGAGAGAAAAATCAGAAAATTGGAAAACATAAAGGAAAAAACATATTTCTGAGGGCTCTAGGAAGAAGATGCAAAATGCAAGGGGATCCATACAACTAGCCTCACTTCATGGGACAAGTCTTGATTGTTGTAGATGATGTTATTGCTATTGTGATTGTTCTGAGGGTTCTGTTCTCCAATAATATTCACGTACAAAGCCGATATACATCTCCACATTTTGGGCCATAGTTAGTATGACTAGTTTAGTAGTAATTGAAGCAACCATAATGCTGTCGTTTCTCATTTTATCGTAACTAAAAAACAAAAGGACGGAGAAGGGCCAAGGCACACACCATGTCTCTTCACACAACTATTCAAAAGCAAAAAGAACAAAAACCATGAAAACGAAGCACCATGCATCTGAAATATTTATCTAAAGAATCAACCTTCATAACACTACAGCAGTACAACCCATCACCTAATACGGTACAATAATGGATTACGAGCTAGCAAGTAACCAACCCCACACTGGGCCAAAGCGAACTGGCCAACTCTACATCTTCAGATTTCTCAGATTGCAGGCACTGAGACTGGACAGACTATAAGCATATGCAACCATATAGGTTAAGATAGCATCTGAAAGATAAAACTGAGATAAGTTTCATCCTCAGTATGCTCCAAGCAAAGTAACAAGACGATGGAGATAGTGAAGTAAAAGACTAATCGAAATATAAGGCTGATGGCATCTGCGTAAAGAGCGCACGGTGCCAGAATAAAATGTACTCAATAATTTCTTTGTATCAATAATCTTTTGTTGTTACTTGCATAACGATTTATCTCGCAAGGACGTTAACCAAAAGCAGGCATTGCAGAGAGGCATTTTAACATAATGGCAGTCACCATATTGACTGTTCCTATAATGACAAAAAATATGCATCACCAGAAGCTCAAATTGAAATCCTACAGCAAACCACTGGGCTTCCATTACTTCAGACAATGCTAGACTCGCAAAAGTCTGAACTCAGCATATGGAATGCAGATGAATTGGCAATAATTTTTCATGGGTAGTTTATATTCTCTATAAGTACAAAATAGGTAGATATCCTAAACTAAAATGTAAGCATACCAGCTTTCACCCTAATTTCTTACTTTCTACAAGTGAATCCATTTAAAGTGATGAGTCTGTATAGCTAGTCATAACCAATTTAATGGAAAACGCAATAAATTTATTCTAGAAGAGAACTGCTGTACTAACAGATAAGCAGGTCTTTCCGAGTATACTCAATAGGCAAGGGATAACCAGTAGCTTGGATGTAAGAACAATAAAGGCGCTCGCACATGGGCACAAACAAGGAGGCAGAATATGTGAGAGCTAAGAGCAGCAACCTAGCATTTTTTTTTTTTCGTAGGAACAACCTAGCATTTTAAAGGACAGATAAGTGCAGCTTGCTTACTACCTTTGGTCTACAGCATACAACAGTCATTTCAATACAGCAGGATATGTAGTAAATCATGGCCACTGATCAGTATCTGTTAACACATATGAGTTTACATGTCTAAGTTTTGCCTAGTGATATATGAATCAGTTGTTTAAAAGGTAATGACACTTTTTAAAGACAACACAGTTCTGATTATTATATACACTTCCTTTAAGAAGACAACAGATAGAGACAGGAAAATGTTCCAGGACAGGGTATGATATATTAGTAGGGTTGTAAATTTTACAGCAGACATCATGTCCCTGGAAACTATGATGAATGGGGATTGACAAAGGAAATTATCTGCCAGGGAAACCAAATAATTTGCCATGTATGCTAGGTATAGAGAATAGGGTAAACAAAATGGCTGAGGAAAACATGAAAATGAATGTTCAACTATGTAAACTGATATTCGGATAAGATGCTCCTCTAACAAATACTTCCCCAACACAGCAGAAACACATTTTTGTTTCAACACTCTTTACACCATCAACTTCAAATTTGGGATTTCTACTCTCCAACTATCATCATCACACAAGAATTCCCAAGATGTCACTTGTTGCAAAAATTCAATCAATGCCTATGAGCCTTCCACTCTTCGAAAGAAAGGATCCACATCAAGAACGAAAATTATTCCCACCAGTTCGTAGAGATGAATACTAGCTTGGGATGCCGAAGATGACTAGAATGTTGTACATGAAAATTATCATCCCAACAGAAGATCATTGACTAAATGTTGCCCAAACTTCACCACAGTCAGAGTACATCTCAAGTTCTCAACTATGTCGATGCAGCTTAGATGTGGATACCTAACTGGCTGCATCTTAAAGAAGCCAAAATCTCCACCATTTACAGAGTTCTCAAGAGGACCTCATTATCATCCACTAATAATTAGCACTGCTAACCAATAACAATGCAGACAATGCCAGCTTAAGCATATTGAATCAGGTGACCGCATATTATAGCCCTATGAACCACTAATTTCAATCACAGAAACTATGGTAAGAGTGGGAGTAAATTGATCAGGACTGGCTAGCTCACAACCAAAAACAAAAAGAAAACACAGAGAAGGAAAGAACATATTATAAGGGCTCATTAATGAAGATACATGTTAAAAGGCCTGGGTGAAGGCTTACAAAGATGTGCAAGGGGACCGTTAAGCTAAAATCTTGAGTATTTGGAGCTCAATGAAGATTGAACAACGCGATATGCAAGACAATCCGTGCAACTAGCCACAATTATTAGGATGAGTCTCAGTTGTTGTTGTTGTTATTGTTTGTTATCATTGTAAGAGCTCTGTGTCCATATTATTCAAGTACAAAGCAGAAATACAATCTGCACATTTTGTGCCTTAGTTAGCATGACTAGTTTAGCAATAATTGAAACACATCGTCATAATGCGGTCTTTTCTCACTTGATAAAACCCAACAAGGTACAGCATGTCTTATACAGACTGATTCAAAGAGAAAAAGAAAAAGAAGAAAAGAGAAAACAATAAATAAGAATCACCATGCATCTGAGACATCTACATTAAGAGACCCATCGCCCAAAGCAGTAAAGAAGATAAATTACAAGCCAGCAACTAACCAACCATACACATATTGGCATAGCCAAAACAAACTAACCAAATCAAATCTTAAGAATTTATCTCAGACGCAGTCAGTAAGACCGATTTTGAGCATAAATAACAACACATGTTGGAATTAGCTCCCAAAGAAAAATCCCATATGTATTCATTTTTAGTTTGCTGCAAGCAAATAAATAAGCAGATGGAAATCACATAAATTAGGGAAAAGAAAAAAGGAAACAAAAGATAAAATAGAAATACAAGGGTGATGGCATCTGCGAAAATAGGCAGTGCCAGAAAAGATCTTAAACAAATATGAATATGCAACGATTTCTTAGCATCAAGCGTTCTTATTGTTACTCTCCTATCAAATTTATCTTGCAAGGACATTAACCAAAACCATGAATTGCAGAATGGTTTTTTCCATATCATAGCAGCCACCAATCACCATTTTGACTGTTTCAGTCCTGACGACAATTTGCATCACCAGAACTTATACTTTTTTCCAGTAGTTCATTGACAATACGTACCAGATTGGAAAACTGAAGATATAAAACATTGAATATGAAAAATGTGACCCAAACAGAAGATCATCAACAAAAAGTTGCAACACTTGCAGTAATACAAATGACTTAACTGGAGAAGTGACATATAGCAATAAAATGTTGAAGTTGAGATTTCTGAAGTATGTTGTGTCAAATTTAGGGACAGAAAACCATATCCTACCCATAAAGTAACGGCAGGAATAGTAGCATTGCAGAAAAAAAAGTCTACTCAAGCACCAGAATAAATTGCAGAAACCATAATATATATCATCATATCACTTGTGCAATGCAATAGGTACATCGATCTGAGATTTACCACATCAACTATCTAATGAGAACAAATTTTCACAGCAAATTATTCATTTATTCACCAATCTAGTACATGTAAATGTTTCAAAGAACAAAATTCTTAAGCCATATATGAGATCACCAAAAAAATACCCTTTTCAGCTCACATAATGTGGTGCCCTGGCAGCCATGCTTGCAACCTGAGCTTGCATCTGCACCGCTCGGACCTTAATCCCAGTCGCCCTGTGGAAAAACTGCTCGCGGGACAACAGCCTCACACTCCTCAGGTACTGATCAAATGGGATAGCACCTTCCTGTGCCGCCTTATCCATTGAGTAAATTACATCTTCAATCGCCAAATCCGCAGCTGTGCAATCGAGCATCTGCTTTGAGAGTGCGTCAGTGCACTCGAATGCATCCTCAGCCTCCAAGCTCCCCGGCTTCTTGCCTGCATTCTCCCTCAGCCAAGCCTCGAGCACATCGCTGTTCATCAACACCATCTGCAACTGCTGCTCCAAGGCCTCCTTCTCGTCCTGCATCTCCTTCACTCCCCGGCTCAGTACCTCCTCCCTCTGCCTCAGAACTCCCTGCGCATTGAACATCCCTTCCATCTCTCCCTCCCGCGCCTTTCTCAGCGCTGCCATGTCCCCGTGCACCGTCTCAATTAGCTTATTCACAGCGTTCCTCTTATAAACCTCGCTCGGGTCCTCCGTCTGGATCCGTTGCGTCGCCCCACCCGCGGCGACCGGCCCATAGGGCGAAGGCGGGTAAGCACGAGGCGGGATCGCGGGCCTCGGTGCATAATTCCCCGAACCCGGGCTTGGCGTGAGGCCGAACCCTTGCCCAGGGCTAGGGCTAGGGCTCGGGGGAGCAGGCGTGGTGGGGCGGCGCTGGGAGTAGAGCGGGGGATCGCGGCCAAAGACGAGGCTCAAATTGCGGACGAGGTCGACGAGGTTGGAGCTGGGGTAGACCCAATTGTGTAGGTAAGGGGCGGAGACGAGGCCGGAGGGGTTGACGTGGGGGTGGGGGCGCTTGATGACCATGTCGCGGGTGGGGTTGACGTAGACGCAGGGCGGGTGGCGAGGGTAGGACTCCATGAGCCAGATGACGACAGGGATGTTGTAGGTGACGCCCTGGAAGGGCATGGGGATGGTGCCGTCGGCCTGGAGGAGGTTGACGGTGCGGCCGTCGTTGTGGGTGAAGGAGGCCGTCTTGGGCTCGAGGGAAGGGTAGGCGGTGGCTAGGGCGAGGAGGTGCTGGCGGATCAGCCACTTGGTGTCCTCCGCGTAGGGCAGCGACGACGGCCCCCGCTGCGAGAGGACGGAGCTGAGGAACTGCTGCGTCAGCTGCGGGTTCGCCGGCGACGGCGAGGGGCCCGGGTGCACCATGGATTCGAGGGTTGGGCTCCGATCGATCGATTGGATCGCGCAGAGAGAGAGAGAGGGATGGCGGCGGCGGCGGCGGTATCGTCGTTTGCTTGATCGGAGAGAAGAAGTGGGGGAAGCGTCTGCGCGTGGATGGGGGGCGACGAGACGATGGTACCCGAATCTATAGAGTTCAGACGAGGCGACCGAGGAAATTCTTTTATATATCTTCCCTTTTTCGCAAAAAATTTCCCCAAAAAGAAACGCTCAAGCGGGGCATTTTTGTAAAATAACCCTCAGAATGGCCTTTGTCTAAAAACAGCCCCTCATATGAAGGCGAGATTGGCAGTATCAAACCGTGAGGGGTATATACATGCTAAGAATTTAGTGCCCTGACGTAATCATCTCAGAGGATTTTTAAAGGCGAGATTGGCCTCTCGTATGCAAATTGATCGAAAACTAATACCATTCTTCTAATGATTGCTATGATAATTATATTAAAACAATCTAATTGTTTTTAAAGACTAAATATCTGAATTTAATTGGACGTGCTATGATTCTATATAAGAACACAATTCGTTATATTGTTATTGAAAATGATCTATTGTTGGCACGGGCTCACACTTTATCTTTTTCCAAAGACGGGCTTGTACTTGGCACGAAAGTTTTCAGCTCGTGACACTAGGTATTACAATGCCATTATTATTAGGGAAAATTTCGATTAAGGACTCGAAGTATCTTCGTTTTTTCAAAAAATGACCCGAAGTGGACCATGTTTCAATTAAGAATTTGAAGTGGCAAAAAAGTCTTAAATAATGACCCAAAGTGGACCTAGTTTCAATTAAGGGTCTAAAGTGGCCAAAAAGTTTCAAATAAAGACCTGAATATATAGGTATTTTTATCTTTTCACATTATTGATTAAATAAAAAAAATGAAATTTTTTTTTAAGGAAGCAAGCAAGGGGCTACCGCCCCTTGTTGCTGTCGCCCCGTCGCCGGCTCAGCCAGGGCCGGCGACGGCTCGGCCAGGGTCAACAGGGGTCGCTGGCCGGGGCGAGGGCCCGGCGACCCCTCTAGGCGAGGGTCCCGGCAACCCCTCTAAGCAAGGGTCCCGGCAACCCCTTGCCCAGATTTGGGCGAGCTGGGGGACCCTCGCCCCGACCTGGGCGAGGGTCGCCGGGGTCGCCCCTTGCTTGCTTCCTCAAAAAAAAAATTTAATATTTTTTTATTTAATCAATAATGTGAAAAGACGAAAATACCCTTATATTCAGGCTCTTATTTGAAACTTTTTTGCCACTTCAGGCGCTTAATTGAAACATGATCCACTTCGGATCCTTATTTGAAAAATCAAGACCACTTCGTGTCCTTATTATTATGAGAGGTATGAACAGGGGCAATTTCGTCCGAAATTGTCTGAAACTCTAATTTCCTCCTCCCAATATCCCTGAACCTAAACCCTCATCCTCAAATTCCCCTGTAACTCCGACAAAATTCTCACATTTCGATTCAATCGAAGCCAAAAATCTCTCGAAGTTCTCTAGCTGAAACCCAAGGCTGTCTCACTTCGAGCTTCGATCCGCAGGGAAGGGAAGCTCGGGCCTCGGAGCAATGGCGGGCGGGTTGCACGGCGGATGATGACTCCCGACTACTTATTCAAGGCGGTGGTGATCGGCGACTCCGGCGTCGGCAAATCCATGCTTCCGCTCTGTCTGAAATAGCGCCAAAATGTGTTCTATTGAACTTCTTTAGCTCCACCCTTCAACATGTCAAGCTTTGTATGCAATCTGTACATAAGACAGCCTGCAATCTGTACATGTGACTACCTCCTCACGTTCTGGATCAGAAGGCCAGTAGTCATAAAAACTGGAAAGTCTTCTTGGGTTCTCTCCTCTTCCAATTCTAGCTGAAGTAATGCATAAGAGTGATCTGATACAAGCCCTGGAGATACAATCTCATCGATAAGTCCTGATCAGTGTGCTTTTGCTGAAGGGAGGGAAATTGTAGAAAATGTGTTGCTTGCTCATGAAGTGGTAAAGTATTGCCACAGGCAGAACAATTCTTCAAGGAGTGCTATAAAAAGCAGGCTTGATTGAAGCTCTTTGGCCTTTTATTTTCAACATCATGCATGCTATTGTCTTGCCTGTGACCACATAACAAAATGGGGTCAAATGCTGCATCTCTTCTCCTCAGTTTTCCATCTCTAAATGTTGGGTTAGAAAGCTATTTCTCGTGCGAAAGGTTTGAGACAAGGAAATCCTCTCTCATCCTAAGTTCTCCAGAATGAAGCTAAACCCATTTGTGCTTTGCTGATGACACTTATATTCAAAGATGGAAGCCTGGAAGCTATGTAGTGCAGGAGATTTTGAATATTTTTCAAGCATTGTGTTTCATGTCAGGACTGTACTGAGATTAAGTCCTGCTAAAACTGAGAAATATGACTCGTGTGTTTCTGATGAATTGTTGAGTGAGGTGGTCCTGAGAAGAAGTGGTTTTGAGCTTGGTGATCTTCCTGTGAAGTGTCTTCCTCTAATACCTGGTAAGCTCTCAGAAAAGGATTTCAAGCCAGTCGTTGATGGAATTCTAAGTAGAAACACAAGCTGGAACTCTTACAAGGATTGTCCTTTGCTTGCACGTTACAACTTGTTGATTCTGTATTATATAACATTGTTTCATATCGGTGCGGCATGTTTGCTTTACCAATAAAGGTTATTAAGACCAGAGAGAGTTGCTGAAGTGCCTTTTTGTGGTCTGTTTCTGATATGAAGACAAGAAAATGCAAAAGTAAAGTGGCTAGATGTTGCTTGCCAAAGGAGGAGGGAGGTTTGGGATCACAAAGCAGATACACCAATGTAATAAAGCTGTCATGAAGCTAATGTGGCTATTGCTTGTGGATGCTGGTCCTTTGTGGATTGCTTGGGTGAAAGCTTATATAATTCAAAACATAAGAGCTTTTGGCCAATTCTTTTCTTCTGGTTCTTCTTCTTGGATTTGGAGGAAGCTTCTTAACCTCAGGGCAGAGATAAAGGCCCCCGCGTCTTCCGTTTTACTGGAGGGAATTTCAAAGAATTAGATTCACAAGAAACGTGTACACATGCCACGTACTCATGGACATATTCAGCCCCGAAAGGAGTAGATCCGGACAAACCGATCAGTGTTGCTCGAAAAATCAGCTAGGAAAAATTGTCAAAAAAGTCCTAAACTTAATATAATTGCATCAATTCAATCATAGTGTTTTTTTTCATTGCCATTTCAGTCATAAATCTATTGCATTTGTGCTGATTTAGTCCATTTGGCTAGAACGCCATGGACTTTTTTTTATTAATATTTTGAATTTTTTAATACTTTTTTTATACTTTTCTTTAGTTTTTTTTTTTTTTGGGTTCTAGTCTTTAGGGTCGGCGACCCTCACTAGCACTGGGTGAGGGCGTTGCGGCTGCCCACCCTTGCCTAGATCTGGCTAGGGGAGGGCATTGCGGCCCTCGTCCATGGCTGACAAGGGCCGGCGTGGACATCTCGACCCTTATCGGCTTAGAACAAAAAAATATATGTAAAAATATAAAAATATGAAAAGTTCAAAAAATTATGAAAATATTATTTAAAAAGTCCACATCGACAATCCCATGTTAGCGTTAGCCGGTCAAATGAATTGAATCGGTATAAATACAAAAGGTTTAAGACTGAATAAACACAATTGCAATAAGCTTATGACTTTTTTAATAATTGTTCCAATCAGCTATGGCCAGCATATACAATTAGTGATTGTAGTATGAGCTTTACTCAATCACATCCAGCGCATGAAGCCCGTGTTTTGAATGGGACTGGCCCATGTAGGATGCTATGGGTTTTCGCAAGCTTGCGGAAGCCACCATAATGAAATTAGAGGCTTGAATTACTTCTTTAATCACGAGAAAATAAGCTTTACATAGATGAATTACGTGATGCAGGTTGCGAGAGTAAATGGGAAACAAGTCGTGGGTTTGAATCGTGGTTCTCGTGTTTTCTCTTGGAGACATTTCTAGGAGTATGAGTAATCACTCGGCATAAATTCGATACTACAAAATCGTCGCTACCACATTAGAATGTTTAGCAAGAAGAAGTGCCGCATCGAAAATCCATCTAGTGCTCACTATAGGGCATGTAAATGATTTCTGTCATGACTAGCATTACGTTTGAAGTCACGTGAATTCGTGTCTATATAGACCATACATTGGTAGAGAGACAAGAACCATTGAGTTTGAATAAGCGGGTCGTGATTTTTCGATTTGGACTTCATTGAGCATATACATGAATGGCATGATCGCCTCTGTGCAAGATTGCTTGTGGCCGTGCCCGACTGGTTCTGGGCCATCATCTTCTTTTCTTCAGCGGCATCAACTCCATTGTAGGATCTTTTCTAGTCTGGTTCACCGTCTGCATCATTCCTTCTTTTGCTGACATCTTCCCCTCGAAGTCCGTTGCAACCCATGGCACATTGTCGAGTTGCATCCTTTATTACCTCACTTAACTTTTTACTTTTGATGAACATCGTAAGTGAACGGTTCATTTCTCAAATTTCTTAACAATCTTTACATGTCCGCATTTTGTAAAAAAAAAAAAACCAAGAGTTGGCCTTATGTCTTGTTTGATAATTCCATGTTTGGTGACATTCACTAAATCTAACGGAAAATATTTAATCAACTTGATGAAAGTATGCTAACGAGGTGCTTGAGACCATTTTGCTAATTGCTTCATTTTTATGTTTAGTCGATCTCTCCTTTGGCCGATCGTAATTTACTAAGATCAAAGATCATGGCTTGATTCATGAAATGCCATGATCACTAAAATCATGAGATTATTATGCAAAGTGCTGTGGAGCAATAGCCCAGATGTCTGGGAGATGAAATCTTAGTGGTTAGTTAGGTGCACGTGGTTACTTGGTTGGTTCGGATTCGGTGGACGGGCAAGCGCAACAAATTTCAGGCACCAAATAGACATGTGAAATGTTACTCTTGACCCTTCTACCGCCAGTCTTTGGCGACCGGCACCGCCACTTAATGTCATCAGCGCCACCTCCGTCGTTCCACCACCTTCATGGTCGCCCACATTCCCAGAAAGTTGCCCAATTCAATGAGAGACATTGAAATGCTAGGCATAAGCTTCCAATGATAGATTATACATCTTTTCACCCGTTATTGTGCAAATATAGCTAGAAGCAAATGACAAGAGGACAAGAACATGAGCCAACTCGCCATCCAGCATTCATATTAGAGTGGGACTCATTTCTGACTCACTATAACTCCTGCCATCAACATCTATAAACCTAATCTACTCATGGGCTTTGAAATGCAGTCCCCGAATCAATTAATACACGAGAGAAAAAAAAATTGCACTCCACCAAGCAAGGCTGAAAGTTTGAGTGAATTTGCTAAGGACCAACATTGGGAAAACTACTAAAAAAGTCATAAACCTAGTGGCTGTCAAGGGACTTTAAGCTCTTGGCCACCATCTCGTGCCAATCTCATTCGACATTCGAGCCATTCAATAGAGCAGACAATCAGCGAAGTTCATTCAAT
The DNA here is from genome assembly GCA_001662345.2 of Metrosideros polymorpha var. glaberrima. Taxonomy (NCBI): domain Eukaryota; kingdom Viridiplantae; phylum Streptophyta; class Magnoliopsida; order Myrtales; family Myrtaceae; genus Metrosideros; species Metrosideros polymorpha. The sequence goes on along the minus strand of BCNH02000004.1, from coordinate 12,255,806 downwards.
CGAACTAGAATTCGATTCGAGAAACACAACCTAACTCATGTGATTTGATTAACTCGATAACCATCTAATTCAACTAAGAATTTAGATTAGTGATAATTTACCCTCACTTGCGTTTCACAAAGCAGTAGGCTATCTCACCAATCCCTAATTAAGCTCTAATCACCCTTCTAACCTACCCGTTGAAAAGAACGCGTTGGGTACCTAACATTCATCTAAGCATTCACATGCAAACTCAAATAAAACATATGATTAGGCGAACAAAACAACCATCGAACAAACAAAAGTACCAAAGGCACTTTCCTAATCAAATTTATATATATTTTTAAATATGTAATCTTTTTATTTTTTAATATTTTTTATTAAAATACTTTAACGTTATTATATTAAGGGTTATTACCACAAAATTTTAAACTGATACATCTTTAACAAATTTACCCAAAACTATTTTTTTTTACCACAAAAAACTCAAATTAGTATATTTGTGACAAATTTATCTCAAATTTTAGGCTTTGTCGGAAAAGATGAACTAAGCTCTATCACTAGAAAATGAGCTAATTGAAGAAACGTCAACTAAGTTATTATTATTATTTTAAAAAATTAAGTTTGTGATAGATTTGTCACAACTGTACCAATTTATGGTTTTTCGAGATCAAGAAATTAGTTTTGGATAAATTTGTCGCAAGTATACAAGTTTGAGGTTTTTTGTGATTAAAAAATTAGTTTATGGTAAATTTGACACATGTGTACCAGTTTAGGGTTTTTGTGATATTAACCCTTATATTAATACTGTATTTTTAGTTTAAAAACCAAACTTGTGTCAGGTTCTTAGACCAGGTCTCACGGAGGACCGAGCTTAGGCCTGCAAAGCCGGACGAGCCCGCAACAGGCGGCCATCATCGAGCCCAATTCGACCAGGCCTTCTCTGATTTACAAAAGACTCGCTCAGCCCAACCCATCTCCAACTCTCATAAATTAGCCCAGTCCGATCATGGCTCAGTTTCTCCAAAGCCTCTAAACTAAAATCCAAGCCCAACCCTTATTTGCCATTTGGACCAGCCCAAGCCCAGGGTCTCACAAAACTAAATCCCAAGCCCAAACTCAATCAATATAAGCCCAATATACTCATCTAAGCTCTAAACCCATTAGACTAACCTATACCCCTTAAACTAACCTAGGCCAAAAAAAAATTGGCCTTTAGCCAATTCACCTTGTCCCCCAGTTGGCCATGAGTAAGGTAAAATACCCAAACAAGCTCACCTTTAATCATGCTGGACATTCGCCTCCGATCGCCGTTTTACAGCTGTTGCTCTTAACCTCATTTTCGCCACCGTCCGCCATTCTGATTGCCACCAAGACATCATCAAGCATATTGTCTTCTCCGACCCGTCATCAATCAATATCACCAACAATCAAACATGTAAACCGTACTAACCACAACCTCCATATATTGTCACTTTTAGGAACGAAATGAAACTTTCCGAGTAGGTTCAATGATGATCGCAGCACTCGACAACGAACAATTGGTTTATAATGAAGTGAAACTTGCCTGCATGCACTCAAGAACCAATGTATATTATTATTATTATTATTATTATTATTATTATTATTATTATTATTATTATTATTATTACTACAAGAACCAATGTAAATCAGCAATGTACGTGCAAAGACTAACTCAGAGATATTATCAAACATATGGTGAGTGTTGGTCGAGGGGAAATTCTAATCCATTTGGTCACGAACATCCCCCTTCTCTAGTTCTCTTCCTCTCTCCCTCGACGACACCCTCACCCTCCTCTTTCTGTAGGTTGTTACGAGGAAATCAAGTCTTCACCAATTGTGTGTCGAAGCGTGTCGCCCTCTAGTTGGATGCTCACTTCACGCCCCCTTTGCTTGTGTCATGGGTCGGCTATTGAGGACGATACCCATGCGGTGACTTAGGCTTTTTGGATTGAGTATCACCTAAGCCAAGCTTTTCTCAAGAATCGATCACCCACTCGTGCGCTAACCCACTCGGATCGTAGAGAGAGAGTAGAGAGAGAAGCTATTGGGAGAGAATGTTTAGATTGCTCAAATGTTTGGTGAATACAAATGAGGAGAGGATACCCTCATTTATACTAAAGTTCCCCTCATTACAACCATGGACTTGCCTTAGATCTAATGATGAAAATCGTACCTCCCTTTCTACCAATCGAATTGCACCTCCCTATCGATCAATCTTACATAAAGGAATTCTCTAGAATGTGGTACAATTACTGTATTGCTCGTCCCTAGGAATTTTCTAGAGAGCTCGAGGACTTTAGGCCAGTTTTCTTGCATTATATATAGTCCTTTGCTCGTAGGAAACCTCGGGATGGTGACATTCTCCCCCACCCAATCAAGCGACGTCCTCGACGCTCTCTGCTTAGGGTGGTTGGCTTGCTCGACTGCATCCTTAGCTTGGATCTTCGATTGGTTATTTTTCCACTCTTGGTGCCACTTCTTCTTGGCTTGATGGCTAGACAGTTCGTGCATTGCCACTTAATGTTCAAGCAATTCCTTTTTTGGTTTGGCTTCCTCCATGTTGTGTGCTGAGTTCTCCACTTCCGGGAAAAGTACATGAATCAACATTATGCTTTGAGTCGGCATTGGTTATCTCGACTCCACTTTCGGTTCACCCAAAGGTCATGGCTTTGGTTTGGCTAAGAGCTCCTTGACACTTGGCTCTTCATCCATGAGTCAAATCGTGGAGATGCTCTTGGTCCCTATCAACCCTTGGACCATAAGTATCATTTATGGACATTATGGGTTGGTGATGACAAGTGTCTTGGTTTTGAGGTCTACCATGGCCCTCGCATCGTCGAAGAATTCCATACCTATAAGATCATACCTCGAAAGAGAGCTTTCCCTTCCATGCATCAACTTGTAGATCTACATCCTGAGTAACGCCAACAGCTAGTATATCCTCTAACTTGACCGCCTTATACCGGTGTTTGATTAATTCCATGCAAAGTTCCAAACTTTTTGCCGCTTCGCTTGACAAGAATGTTTTCGATGCACCCCTGTTCACTAAGGCATAGAGTGTCAAGTCGTTTACCTTGACTTCCACAAATGACAAATGTGATCTTGTAGGCTTCTTCTTGGGCGACGTTTTAGTCCTCACGGAGTTGAGCGTCTTCACGGTTCCGAGCCACAATTTCTTCTTTTCTTGCTTTAGCTCGTCTTCTATGGCGAGCAAGGCATTGATCTTGCCCTTTTTTGGGGCATTTTTGGGTCCAATGAGAACCGTTGCAAATGAAACATGAGGATAGCGGTGGATTCTTGAACCTATCTTTGTAGAAGTCCCCTTGGGATTGGCTCCACCTCGAGTTGGGTGGTTTGGAAGACACTTCTCCCCATGATCTTCCTTGTTGATCCTTTCGATCATGAGTCATCTCACTTTCTTCGTCCTTGTCGTGGTCATGGTGGCGATCCGCTCCCCCACCATTTCCTTTGAATTTGGGCTCTTTGAAACTGATGGAGGTAGATTAAGGACTCGGCTATGACAAGGGTTTTTGATAGTTCTTGTACTCCTCAGCGTTCCAATTCGACCTTCGCCCAAGGCTTAAGCCTATCCCATCCGTGAATGTGAATAAGGTCTCGAACTCGATTGTATCTGAAACTTTCAACAATAGCTCAGTGAACTCCCACACATACTTGTGAATGTCTCCCTTTTGAGAGAGACGGCGTAACTTGCTCCTGGCCTCCTTCTTGGCACATTCCAGGAAGAGTTACTCACGGAACGCGACCACAAACTCAGACCATTGGGTGATTAGTTTGGTTCCTCATCGTTCATCACTACATTGGCCATGCCACCAAAGCAAAGCAATATCAATCAAGTACATGGTAGAAGTTCGTACCTTGATCCTGTGATATCCCGAAATTTAGACTTTATGAATTAATCGACGGACAATTATCGATTCAAATTGAAAAAAGTGTACAATCGGATTTTCTGACGTTTTCACACTATCAAGGCAATAAATTAGAATTCGATGGATGTTATATCATGAATTCAAATCCAATTAAAGGTTTTGGACGTTCCGTTTCCGATAATTCAAAATTTATCGATAAACCCTAAATTTTCACAGAAGAGTTGGTAAGTCGAAAATTAAGGAACGAAGAGACGTTTCGGGCTAAGCATGAACCAACGGGCCTACTTTCTATTATTTTCGGATTTCAAGAAAGCCTATAAGGGAAAATGACCATTTTGCCCCCGAAAGCCCTTTTTAGGCCCAATTAAAGAGCCCATTGGATTTTTTACCTATTAGGCCCATCAAATTCAAGCCCAGGCCCACGTGAATAGTGCAGCTCATGAATAGTGCCGAATGAATAGTGTCGAGGGTGGAAATTATCCTTTTGCCTTTCTTGAAAGTGAGATATTTTGAAGATTGCTTTATGGACTTAAAACAAAGCTAATTAAAGCTTTTGTCTTGCAATCTTCAATCCCCCTCCTCTTGGCCAAATTCCATCCCCCCTTGCCCCTCTCTCTGTCTTTTCCTTCTTAGTCCAATTATGGATAAAGTTGTCTAGAATGACAAGAAGCCAAGGTGAGATATTTTTGAAAAATTGCATAGATGAGAAAGTTGCAATCTTGAAAAGTTGCAAGACAACTCTCACTCTCTCTCTTTCACTCATTTGCATCTTGTTCTCTCTCCCTTTCCCTTATTTTCCTTACCATTCGACCACCACCACCACCTTGTCGCCACCTATCCAACCTTGCCGTCCACCGCCGTGCCTTGACCTAGCTGCATCTTTGCCACCATGAGGTTCGTCGTCATTGCCGTCACCAAGCTTGAGTTGCACGTTGCCATCCATCGCTATGAGCCGCGCCCTCATCAAGCTAGTCGCCTAGCTTTGCCGTCGGCCACCTAGCCGAGCCAAGCCATCGCCGCCGCCCCTCAAGCCGTGCCGCCGTCGTCGTCGTGGTAGCCGTCGCCGTTAAACAATGAGTTAACTCCCTAATCCTTGATTAGGTTGTTGATTGCACTTAGGGTTAGTTTAAGGTGCAAATTAGACTTTTAACTATGGTTAAATGGATTAACTATGGTTAGTTTAGTTAAATTATGGTTGGGTGACTTAACCATGATAGGGTTAGTTAACCATGGTTGGGTTAAGTTAACCTTGGTTGGGTTAGTTGACCTTGGTTAGGTTAATTAACCATAGTTTGGTTAGTTAACCATGGTTGGGTAAATTTTTCTATACATGTTTTAGTAGGTTTTTAAGATGATGTTTGTCTTGGAAAAAAATAATGGTATCATGTTTTGTGAGTTTATAATAGAAAAAAAATGCATTTGACATGAAAATGAGAATTGTTGTAGTGCTGTGCTGAAATACTGAGTGTTATGCTTTGGAACCAATTATTTGACTTGAAAGGTGAGGCATGTGAATTTTGGCATGAAATACACGTCTGTGTGATCACGTGTGATTTTTATTATGAAAATGGCAATAGATTTGATATGTGAGCACGATTATGGCATGAGCATGAAATAGGTGGCATTGACTAGCAAAATGAGAAGAATTAGATTGGCATGCATGATTGAGGTGCTCGTGTGATCACAAAAGCGTACGGACCCCCAATGGTGATTGGGGATGATGCCCGTGTGATTGAAGTCCTAGTAGGGCAGGATTGGGTTCCAGCAGGGTTAGGACGGTGAAGATCTATCGGATGCCTGACAGGGTTGGATGACGGATTGCGGTAGAGGCCAGACTGATTCTCCTTCGAGAATGCTGTTTGCCTATGGGGAGGGGACGTTGCCGCGTCTGATGGTTTTGGGGCGATGCCCGGTCATGCCGGAAGTACCTTGCATGGAGAAATCCATGTGTCTTGGTAGTGCCTTGCGAGACTGATCCGTGTGTCTTGGCAAGGGCTTTGTGCGGACTGATCTGTAAGTCTTGGCGGGAGTCTTGCGCGGACTAATTCGTGGGTCTTAACATAAAATTGGACTACGCTTGGAAACATTGCATGTGTGAGATGATGATATGCGTGTCCTGATTGCCTTGTTTGATGCATTGTTTATATAATGTTGTGATTGATAACATGCAGAGCGTGTACATGTCCCAAGGCAAGGTAAGAATGCCTGTGAATTGTCTATTGATTAGTGAGAGTCACCCGAACCTGTTATAGGTTTTATAGAGCGAGAGTTGCTCGCTATTGATTTGCCATCGACGTCGAGTTGCATGTTTAGGGTATGCTCTGAGTGAATTGCTATCCTATGCGAGGCTTAGGTGTTACCTTACTGAGATTTTTATCTCATTAATTGTTGTTAACCATTTTTCAGACCGTTAGTATGAACACGATAATAGTACGTTTCAAGGTTCCCACAGATGAAAGCCTCGAGATTAAGACGCACAGGATCCCTGATAAGGACTACTTTTTCGAGCTTCATATCACGACCGTCTGGGTCGATGAGGGGTTGATGCACTTGGTTCCCCACTAGTTCAAAGCGTGGTTTCTGCGTCATGGTGATGTCCTTCTTGGCCCACTGAGAGGCTTTGACAGTCCTAGCGGAGGTGGACCTGGAGGAGCAGCGTGGGATTCTGCAGATGTGGCGGTCCCTGATGGCGCCGTTGAGGATCCGGAGTCTAATACGGATGATGATCCGGAGGAGTACCTCAACTAGGCCGGACTTGGAAGGGCCAACCTCTTTTTGACGTAACCTTGTAGCATAGCGGAGATAGGTTAACTCGACCCCCAACCTCTTTTTGTTGGTCGTGTAGGAAATGGCCTGTAAGTAAAGGCTTGTAAATATAAACTTTCTAGGGTTAATGCGTATATAATAAAAAGACGTGTTTTTGTAATGTTGTTTGTTATGTTGTTTTTCCTTCTATCTTTGCTGTCGGGTGTTGTTATTCCTTTCCGTATGCACAATTCAAAAGATAAAATGAATGGGTCGCCGACGCGTCTTAAGACGTCGCATTTATTGACCTAAATGATAAGTGTATCTGGATGGTCGCGTGCCTGAGGGCTCGGGGCGTGACAGATCCCGTCATCCTTGAATCCCATAGCATCGAAGTATTACTCCATGCTCTATATGAAGTTGTCCACCTCTTTGGCAGACTGGTCTCCCTTGAACTCTTTTGGCTTTGGGTACATCCACTTTTGGACCCAGCATCATGGTGACCACTCCTTGTGCCATGGCTGCTTTGCAAGCCTTGAGTTGGTCTTTGACCATCTCTAGCTCTTGTGCCATGTATGCTTGGCACGTTTTGAACTCGTCGACAATCTCGAGCTTTTCTTGAGCATTGCCGGTCAAAGATTCAAGGGCATCACACCTATCATTTATCCAACCAATGACTGCATTCAAGGCACTCGAAAATTCGCCATGGAGTGATTCTTTGACTTTGTTGAGTTGTCCTTTCTCTTCTTCTAAGAACTTGTCCAACATTGCTTTCATTCGGCAAGTCTCTCTTCAAAGAAGGATATGGCATCTTTTGAGGAATCTCTTTCAGTCTTCGTATGGACCACCTTCTCTTGGGAGGTCTCCTCCATAACAAGTGAGGCAAGATCTTGGTTCGACACTGTCTTGAACACTTGGCTTGCACCACAAACTCCTCTCAATCACGTTATCCGCAACTCACTTTGATACCACTTGTTGTAGGTCGGCTGTTGAGGACGAGACCCGTGCGGCAACTTAGGCTTTTTGGATCGAGGATCGCCTAAGCCAAGCCTTTCTCAAGGATCGATTACTCGCTCGTGCGTTGAACCACTCGAATCGTAGAGAGAGAGAGAGAGAGAGAGAGAGAGAGAGAGAGAGAGAGAGAAGCTCTTGGGAGAGCACACTTAGATTGCTCAAATGCTTGGTGAGTACAAGTGAGGAGAGGGCACCCATATTTATACTAGAGTCCATCTCACTATAATCGTAGATTTGCCTTAGATCTAATGGTGAAGATCGCATCTTTGTTTTTACCAATCAAATTACACCTCCCTATCGGCTAGTCACGTGTAAATGAATTTTCTTGAATGTGGTACAATTACTGTATCACCCGTCCCTATAAATTTTTTGGGGTGCTCTAGGACTTTGGCCTAATCTTCTTGCATTGTGCACGATCCTTTGCCCAAAGGAAACCTCTTAACCGCGACACTTGCCTTAGACTTTGTCTAGTGTCTTTAGGTGTGTGCTAGAACATGAGAGAGAGAGAGAGAGAGAGAGAGAGAGAGAGAGAGAGAGAGAGAGAGAGATGAGAGGGAGAGGGGGCCGGACCAAAAGAAGGGAAGAAAAAGGCCGGACTGGAAGGAGAAAGGGCTAGGCCGAGAGGGGGCCAAGCTAGACAAGCTTTCATCTGATTGGGTTCTCTCTCTCTCTCTCTCTCTCTCTCTCTCTCTCTCTCTCTAATTTTTGAATTAATTTTTTTTACCTATTTGTCTATTTTTGCTATTTTGGCTTTTTTTTTTAAATAAATGACGACTTATCGAACCAACAAAATTAGGTGTTCACACCACTCACATGTCAAGCCCATGTTTATCGACGATCAGATTAATTTTTTGTGTCAACACAACTATACTGTGTTTAATACAAACATTATGATGCAAGGTTATTAAAGTCCCAATAAAAGTATTTTCAAGTTTAAACTTATAAAAAAAACATCACATAAAATTTCAATTTTAATAGGATTATTATTTTAAATAAATTGAAAGATCCAGAACCAAACTTTAAAGAAAACTCCGCTACATCAAATCTTGGCAAAGAAACTAAATTGCGGGAAAATGTAAGTACATAAACTGCTCAAAACAAATTCAAATAAATGCATAGTATCTCAGATTAATTGATAAGTGCTAATGCAAATAACTGGAGCTTTGTTTTTATTCCCCATAAACACATAGTTATTCACTTAGCTAAATGGTTTGGATGGTAACGAATTCCTGCATTGTATTTGAAACATGAGTGATGGCACCAGAATCAATGCATCAAGTATCACGAGAAATTTCAATAAAGTTTGATTCAAAATATACTAAAGCACAAGTTTTTCTTTTATTTTCAAACTAAGCTTTACGTTCCGAGCAATCCTTCTACAAGTGTCCAAGTTTATTATAATAGTGACACTTAATAATATTGCGTTCCTTTTTGTGAATCGGAGAAACCTTAGAAGAGTTATTCATGTTGTATAATCCTTTCTACTTGCTCTTGTAACCTTTTCTTTTGGAATTCTTTTAAGCTTTTTAATGACTTAAGAAATGAATATAATGAGCCCTTTGACTCTTTATCCTTGTTTCATCTTGAACAAACATATTATTATTATTCATTTAAAATGGCCCATATTATTCATCTATGTTCATTTCGAAAGTCCTTAACTTTGCTGCTAAGTTCGTCATCTCAAGTACAAGATCATGCACGGTATATAAATCATCATATTTCATTATGGTTAAAGTGCTCATTAATGTACTAGCAAGTGACTTATTAACAATTTGAAAATGCTCTTCCACAAAATTCATAAATCCCTTCGCACTGTTAGTTTTAGGAAGAGTAGTCTTTGAGTTGTTTGTAACTATTATTCGCATAAACATTAAGCTTAATCTATTCAATCTTTCTTAAGTTTTATGGAAAGACATTTCATTATTGCTATTTTCATCAGTAATAGTAGTCGGTTTGAAGTGCTAAATCAAGATCTAGGACACCTAACTGAAACTGGGCTTGTTCAAACCAATCAGAGTAATTCATTTCATTGAATAAGGGAACAGATGAAGAGAAACAAGTGCAGTTACTACAAATATGCAAGAAAATATTCATACAGTAATGCTTTGAAAATATCACATAATCATATTCAAATTAAACAATATATTTACATCATAGTTCTCCTTTGGGTGATCCTACAACATACATTAAACAATAATGATGCTAATAACTTTTATTTGGTAATTATAAATACACCTCACTAAAATTTATTTTCTATCTTTGGATATACAAACAAATGCAACAAGACATATTAATTACCAACTATTACGTTTATGAATTATAAGAAATTGATTAACCTTTGGGTGAATCCCTTAGTTATTATAATATACCCATGACACCAATAAGGATATGTAATATATCAATTTCAATCATAGCATTAATTAACCATGGGTAATTGAATTAAAAATTATATAATTTTAAAATTTAAGAGACTTTAAGGTTCGGCCACTTTGGTGACTAACACACCAATCATAATTGAATTTAAAATATAAAAATACAATAATTGCTCAAAAATTCAAGAGACCTTAATGATCGGCCACTTTAGTGACTAACAAGCAATTCATAATTGAATTTTTGAACCCTTAAGAATATATGTCGTTCCTATATGAATATATGAATACATATATCAAAACAATTAACATGCTGGAAAACATGAAATTATATACACCAGCACTAAATCCAAACTACAATTTATTAATAAGAAAATCATGAGATCCTAATCCATGCTCTGATACTAATTGTTGGCTAAAATGTAATTCAATTATGTGGAAATTCATAATCAAAGGATCTTAGATCTTCATGATTTATTAAGGACAACAGGGATTAAGACATACCTTTAGTTATAGCAATAACCTCGGGAAAATGATTGTTGCAAAAATAGGAAAAATGAAGAAATTTGATTTCTCTCCCTCAACCCAGTTTACTCTTGATGTATTTTATCTAATGGAGGATAGAATACAACTTTCATTATTAAAGGTGGGGAGAGGACCAGACTTTTTATATAGGCTATCAATAAGTACTTTTAATATGTGTCTTCCATCAAAACACATTCTATCTTCATAAAAGTTGCAACTTTTGATATTCCATCTTCATAAAAGTTGCAACTTTTCATAGTCAATACATTTTTATTTTTAGCATTTAAATAATTATTAATATTATGTGGGCCACAATTATTCTTTCATTGACTACTCATATTATTCTGGCACCGTGCCCTCTTTTTGCATATGCCATCAGTCTCTATTTTCATTTGGTCTGTTACTTCTCTATCTCCATCTTTTTATTACTTTGGTTGGAGCACACCTAGGAGGAAACATCTCTGGGTTTTTCTTTTAGAATATGATCTCAACATATGTGGTGACATATGCTTAAAATCAGTCCAGTCTCAGTGCCTGCAATTTGAGAAATCTTAATATGTAGGGTTGGTTAGTTCATTTTGGCCCTGTGTGTGGTTGGTTTGCTAGCTCGTTATTCATAAGTTGTCTTTTGTACCGCATTAGGTGATGGGTATTACTGCTCTAGTATTATGAACTTTGGCTTCTTTAAATAGACGTTTAAGATGCATGTCTTACGAGCCGAAAGTGTTAGGGTGCACGTGTGAGTTGTGTTAGAGAAGTCTCTTATTAGAGAATTGGTGTGGTGTTGAGTAGTTAATATATCCAAGTTAGCCCATAACTCATTGGCTTAAGCTTTTGAGTGAAGATTGGTCTAACTGAATATGTTGAAGGGTTCAACTTAAGCTCTCTCTTGGTGATCTACTTAGGTAAAGGTATCGGACTTCTGCTGCACATTTCAACAGAAAAAATGCCTAGTTCTCTCGTACTTGAATGTTTTTGTGAATGAAGCTAGCGGTGTCATCATGAAGAGTTTAAGATTCGAAAGAGGGATGAATACAGCTGATATGTGGGAGTGACATTAGGGTGGTTTGTGCTAGGAGTTTTCGATTGGAATAAATATACCTATAGGAACTCTAAAGGCAGGATTGGCCTCCCGTATACAAAATGGTCAAGAGCTGATGTCACTCTCCTGATGAGGCTATGACAAGCCAAAACCAATTGTCATACCTAAAGAAAATCACGTGTCTTGCTTGATGGATTGGATGCCCGAGCTTAACTGGGCATGGTACCATCGATATAAGGAAGCTATTTGTCGTATTATTCTTAGGATCAACTATAGAAAAGAAGGTTGGCCTGATGTGTCTCAGCTTGCCAGGCGCCACGCACACTAATCCGTGACCAAAGATACGTCGGCCTGTGACAGACGGTATCAGAGCGGGATCCTTCCTGTAAGTGAGTTAGAGTCAGAGAAAACATGTGGTCTACTTGGTCCTATAAGGGCGGAGAGTGAATCAACAGTGTAAATGTGCTTGGACAAAGTGCAGCTCTCGACCAGCTTCTAGGATGACAATGGGGGCATAGAAAGAATCGAGTTCCTCACAGTATAGGGAAAACGTTCCTAGATCAATAGGCGAATCTCAAGATAAGTTTTCTACCATGTCTTCAATAAGGAGAAAAACCTTCATTGGTCGGCTGAGATCATGAGAAATTGAATTAGAGAAAGAAGGTGCTGTCAAAAGGTGCAGTTGGCCCAAATGCCACAGTTGCCGGGGAAAAGCCCAAATGACTTGCCCAGGCTCTGATCAGAATAAGCTTATGGTGTGCTTCAATTATTACAAAACTAATCGTACTACCTACGGCACAAAACGTCTAGAAAGTATGTCGGCTTTGTGCGTGAATATTATTGGAGAACAGAACCCTCGGTACAAAGACAATAGCAATAACATCATCTACCACGATTGAGACTTGTCCCATGAAGTGAGGGACGTATTCATGTGGAGAAAACGCGGTACATACTCCATGGAATTTTTTTTTTCCGTAGTAGTTAATGCTACCTAGCGTCTATATTAGAAAAGATCAAGTCTTAAATCTTGGAGAACAGAATCCTCAGAACAAAGACAATACAATAACATCATCTAAAATGATTTGATTTGTCCCATGAAGTGAGGGACGTATTCACGTGGAGCAACCGTGATACATACTCCATGGAATTTCATTTTTTTTTTCCGTAGTAGTTAATGCTACCTAGCGTCCATATTAGAAAAGATCATGTAGCAAATCTGAAGTTATTAATGTTTCAGTTGACTTTTATGTTCTAATCCTCGAGTTTCCCACAATTCCCTTCCTTTTTGGATATTATACTTCCTAATACTTCGATAGATTCCTATTGAAATTAATAATTGATAACAAAAAGATAATGCAAAGCTAACACAGTCCTCTGAACATTTTTTTAGTCCAGTTAATGATGTTTCTTCTAACTTTCTATTGAACAAGTACGAGTGTATTCCACGTTACTGTTCCTTTTGCTTTGTTCGTGCATGACTCCATCTGTGCTTTTTGTTTACTATTTTATTCAATCCTTACGTACTCGTTTAAGATGACATTTTGTTGGGCATAATGTGACATTTATATTGTGAAAATGATGAGATGATAGAAATAAAAATCACTTTTGTTGGTTAGTATGATAAAAAAGGAAACAATAAACTGAAGAGAGAGAAGAAACGTATTTCGGTTAATCAACTAACAAAAAGGAGTGTCTTATGCAAATTGCAAGTGGAAATAGCGTCGCCCATTACAATTAAGATATCTCTTTAAATACAATTTATCCCTTTTGTTAAATTGTGTTACTATAATGCATCTAATATAAGATGGGGATTAGTCCTCGTATGTTTTTTATTTGTTCGATTTTGTCCTTGTACATTTATTTTTGTTAATATGGTTCCTAAACTATATTTTAACAAAAAAAAGCTTACATAAGGATGCATTTAGTTCAGCATTTGCAAAAAGCTTTCGGCCTCTAAAGCCCTTTAGGGAAATGTTGGCGCATTTGGTTCGGCATTTGGGTCCTCTTTAGCCAAATGTTGGTCTTGGGAATGATATTTCTAGAGATTTTAATGACTTTTTTCTTTTCCCACATTGCCCTCACTAGCTTTCTCATATTCATCTTTTACCCTCATTTAGGCCAACCAAAAGGAAGGAGTTTGGGGCTGGTCATCGACAAGCCAGGCCACCTGAGGTTGCGCATCACCAACTGTTGTACGACCATGGTGGTTGGCGGCAACGACCACTGAGCTCACGTGACCTTAGGCCTCCTTGCCTTAGGTCGTGCAACCTTGGCAAGGACTGCCTGAGGTCGTGTGACCCTAAGCGACGATCGCTCGGGTCACTGGACCCCAAGGTCGCCTAGGGTTTCGTGACTCAGGTGGCCCTTGCCGTGGTCTCTCGCTTGGGTTGCACGACCCTCACCGGGGGTCGCCTGATCCTAGGTGATCTCATCCGATGGTTGCTAGCGCCAAATTTGGCTCGTTGGTGGCCTAAGCCTTTCGTCGAAACCCGTGAAGGGTTTGATTTTATTTTAATAAAAAATAGAAATATTGTAGCCAAACATAGTTTGTATTTCTCTAAAGGGTTTTGGGCTTTCAACATTTGTATTTTTCAAAAGCCCATTTGGAAAGCCAACCAAACACAGCTTAAGTGCTGTTAAATGCTAATTTGGCATCCTACATGGCTTTTTGAAATTTTGGAAATATAACTAAGAATAAATACATATATTAAAGGTAAATAAATAATAAAATAAGAGAAAACAAAGTGAAAAAGCAATAAAAGTCTCATCTACACCACATACTGCCTGACCGCCTGCGCCCGCCAAGCGTGGTTACTCATTGCCTTGATTGTGCAACCCTAATGACTTCTGGTCGAGGTCGTGTGACCCCAGCCAATATCCGTCTCGCCTGGGATGACACGACCCTAAGAGATCTGACTTGAGGTCTCGCTACCTCAGCAAGTGGTGGCCTAGGTTCACACAACCCTTTGTCCCCCTGGTGTTTTCTTACCTTTGCCCTCTGCTGATCGAATTGAAATTTATTTCAATCTGATCAGCAGTAACGCGGCGCTGATGTTATAGTCCATTTCATCATTTTCTTTGCATTTTTTTTATAGAAGGACTGAGCCAAAGAACATATAATTTAGAGACGACATTAGCATAAATATATATGAGGACAAAATTGAACAAATTGAAAAAGTATGTGATTTAGTGATGCCTTTATCCCTAAAATATGGACTTTCACGTTTTTTTTTTTTTAAAGGTTTGAGGTTAAAATTGCTGTTGAATGTAAATTTGGCATCCCACATGGCATTTCAAAATTTCAAAATATTAAATAGAATATGAATATTTAAAGTACAAAAGGCATAAAATAAGAGAAACAAAATGAAAAAGCAATGGAGGTCTCATCGACACAGCTTATAGGAGGTCCCATGCTTGCCGGTTCCGTCCACCAAGTGCAAGTGATGAGTTGCAAGGATTGAGAGTCTATTTGGCAACGATTTTGATTCTCTGATTCAACTCCTCGGAGCAGAATTGCATTTGGTAAAAAAAAATGATTCTAATCCCAAAAAGTGTTTTCAGAATCGCGTTTGGTAAAAAAAAAATGATTATAATCCCAAAAAGTGTTCTTAGAATCAGTTTTGAAACAGAAACAAGAATCATAAAAAAGATAATTCTTTGTTCTAGAATCATTTTAGAGAAATAAGGGAAAATTGTAAAAAAAAAAAAACCTAAACATATTACACTTTTGCCAATTTAATCTTTTTTGGCTTGCCGGCGCTGATGTAGACAATTTTTAATAATTTTAAAAAAAAAATTTTGCTTCTCTTCTTTCGCATGAGGAGACATACATATACAACTAACATACTACATTTATATAACTTCTCCTTTTTTATTCTCTTTCCTTTTTTTTTTTTTTTGGTAATATTGGTGTAGTAGGGAAGGATGAAGGAGAATGTGAAGGTGGTTACTTTTTCTGCAAGGGGATTTGAAATGCTTGAAGTTGATTAAATCTTTCTTTCTGTTGTTGTTGGTGCTTTTTGTGAGGGGAGGACTAAAATTAGTGAAGGTGAAGGTACCACCATGCAAGAGTGTTTCTTGTTCCCATGATTGCATCGCAATCCACAAGGTACACCTTCTGCTCTTTTCTTGTCATGCAGTTACCAAGAGTCACCTCCTTCTTCTATCTCTCCTTCCCACACCTACACCTACACACAACCTCACCTAATTTTTTTTAAATATATTTTCTTTTATATTTTTCATCATCAACAGTAACCCTTCATTTCCCTATGATGAATGTATATATGTATATTTTTATCACTTCTTTATTTAATATGTTGCAAAAAATCATTTTTCTCTGGGATTGTATTTGTGTGATGACATAGGTACTTTATAGTTACAAGATGTAATTATTTGACTTTAATGAAAAATTAGGAAGATAAATTGTTTCTGGGAACCAAAATTATATGTAGTTACCAAAGACGTTTCTATTTCAGGAATAGAAATTTTGTGTAGTTACCATATGCGTTTCTGATTCTCTAAAACTTGTCCAGGAATCAGAATCAGAAAAAATCACTTTTGAATAGAATTATTTTTTTGGATTAGAATCGTTACTAAATAGACCATGAGTAACCCGGACGACTGCATTTTGCAACGTGTATTCACGTGTAGGAATCGTGATTCATAGTCTATAGAATTTCTTTATTTTTTTTCTTTTTCTTAGCAGTTAATGCTACCGAGCGTCTACGTTAGAAAAGATGAAGTCGCAAATCTGAAGTTATTAATGTTTCAGTTGACTTTTATGTTCTAATCCTCGCGTTCCCCACAATTCCCTTCCTTTATGGATATTAAAATTCCTAATACTTCGATAGATTCCTATTGAAATAAATTAATTGATAACAAAAAGATAGTGCAAACCTCACACAATTCTCTGAACATTTTTTTAGTCCAGTTATTGATGTTTCTTCTGACTTTCTATTGAACAAGTACAAGCGTATTCCACGTTACCGTTCGTTTTTTGCTTTGTTCGTGCATTACTCCATCTATGCTTTTTGTTTTCTAATTTATCCAATCCTTACGTACTCTTCTAAGATGATATTTTGTTGGACGTAAGTCACGTAATGTGGCATTTATATTGTGAAATGAGAGATGATAGAAATAAAATTAGTTTGGTTGATTAGCTTGATAAAAAAAAGGAAACAATACACTGAAGAGAGAGAAGACGGGTGTTTCGATCAGTCAACTAAAAAAAAGAGTGTCTTAGCCAAATTACAGATGGAAATAGCGTCGTGTGAAGAGAATGTACACTTTCATCAAACAATAACAATCGTAACCACCTAATTGCACCTTTTCAAATTAGGGAAGTGTAAAAGAACCCCTAATCTCTCTATCGGTCTCTCCAAAAAAACCCTCCCTCAAAGAAACTTCTCTTAGATGCTCTTAGCTTCAATTTATGAAGCTCGGAGCCTACTTTGCTCCCTTTTTTTTATTATATTTTAGGCCTTGATCTTTTTCTCTTTCGATCTAATCTGGAAGTCTTTTTTCGCCTCGTTTGACATCTTCTTTCGCTCGTTGTTGATGCTTTTCTTCAATTGTTGTGGTGAATAAATCTGCTTGCAGCTAAAAATTTTGTAAGAACGTCATCACTAGTCCAGCCAGCAGGATGTCAGATACATGTTTTTATGACTTATTTGAGATTCAGTGGAAGCTCTCTTCTCCCGATTTAGGTGTAGATGTAAATCTCGAAACTTTTTTCTCTCGATCTAAATCTAGATTTGAAAGTGTTTTTAGAGGCGTTTGATCTTTAGTGGTTCAACATGTTGTTGTTGTCGTCTCCATATGGCAATAGTGTTAAGAACGCCGAACCTAGGCATACACTACAAGGTATAGTTTCTAGAGGGGAAGATCTCAGCGTATGCCTATCATTGACAATTCAGGTGATCGATTGTCAATTATTTTTTGAGGCTGTGACAAATCTAGTCTTTTGGGATGAAAGCGTGCTTATATACTCTTTGTCTTTTGGGTTTGTTTCTATTTTATTTGGCAGCGATTTTGGGATTTGCTTTACTTGGAAGGTTTCTATGTTCTCTCATGTTTGATTGTGATAAATGAATGAAATATCCTTTTATCCAAAAAGAAAAAAAGAAGAGAATTGTACCGAGCGTCTCTACCCAAAAAAGATGGCAAATCTCAGGTTATCGATGTTTTTGTTGACTTTCATATTTTAATACTTACATACTTCCTATAAAAGTACTTCCTATAGAAATTAACAAATTCGCAACACAAATTCTCGGGGAAAAGTGTAAAAAAAGTCATAAACCTATTTCATTGGTGCCAATTCAATCCTAAACTTTTTATTGATGCCAATTTAGTCTTAAACTTTTTGCATTTGTGCCAATTGAGTCTTTCTAGCCAATTTTGACCGGAAATGGATGATGTGGACGCCGGCTGTCCTACATGGACATTTTTAATATATTTACTATTTTTTTAGTTTTTTCTTTTCTTTGCTGTTTTTCTTAAGGGGCTCGGCAACGCCCTCACCCAAACCCCGCGAGGGCCGCAACGGCCTCGCCCACTACTGGCAAGGGTTGCCGATCCTCACTTGTGGTCGGCGGGGGTTGGCTGGCGACCCTTGCCGATGCCCTTAGCTAGAAAAACAACAAAGAAAAGAAAAAAGAAAAGAAAAAACTAAAAAATTATTTAAAAAATAAAAAATATTAAAAATGTCCGCGTAGGACGGCCGGCGAATGACCGGTGTCCACGTCATCAATTTTCGGTCAAAATTGGCCGGAATGACTCAATTGACACAAATGGAAAAGGTTTGAGACTAAATTGGCACCAATAAAAGGTTTAGGACTGAATTGGCATCAATGCAATATGTTTATGACTTTTTTGACATTTTTCCCTAAATTCTCGACCAAATCTATTTACACAGTACAACACAAAATTGAATATTTCCTGTTTGGCATGAATTTGTGAGTGCCGTTAATGGGATGACACGAGACAAATCGTGTATTACGCAATCGATTTGCTTAAACCACTTAGACAAGAACCGACATGTTTAAATTCGTTTACGACAAGACAAAAATTGTGTCTTACGCGAGTTGACACGTTCAAGCCTCCCGTTCATGTAGCCCTTATTGGTGAGTATATTCTAAAGTCTCCGCAGGCCCCACGCAGATCATTTTACTTGGAGGTGTATAGATACCCCCGCACTCTGGAATCCCAATGCACACTTGACGTTCCAACTCCTCCCACATCTTCCTATACCTAACGCGAAACAGGTACGACCATCTCCATCAGAGAGGATATATGCAACTGTTTCGTTTTGGTTTGGTTTTTTTTGCCCCAAAATGAAAAATAATACACGCACGTAAAATGCAATAGTCGAGGTTGAAGGAAGAGAGGGGGAATGTGGAGGCTAAAGATTGCACAGGGCGGGGACAGTCCGTATATATATAGCACCAACGACTACGTCGGGAGGCAGACATGGGAGTTCGATCCCGACGCAGGAACTCCCGAGGAGCGCGCCGAGGTGGACCAGGCTCGCCTTCATTTCTACAACAACCGCTTCAAGGTCAAGCCCAGTGGAGACCTCCTATGGCGAATGCAGGTAAAGTGCTTGCACGCTCTCTGTTTTTTCTAATAGGGTCAAAATGGTTCAGAGGCCGGTCCGGACCTCCTTCCTGTTTGGCCTAGGACACGGAGTCAGCTGCTAGATTCATTTCTCCAACCTCATCATGATGTGGTTTATTAACGAGGAGATCATTTTAGAAAACGAATAAAATCTATGGTATCGTTTTATTTACAGACCAAAAAATATGACTTGAATGAAAGACTAGACTCTATCACCAGATATAGAATTACGGTGTCATTTGTGACGGACCATCTCACCGATTGTGTAGAGAAGATAGAATCAATTACTGAGCTTTCTAAAAGTTTTTTCGTTCTGCAATTGCAGTTTGTAAGAGAGAAGAACTTCAAACAGACTATTCCTTCCGTGAAGGTAGAGGCTGAAGAAGAGATGACACATGATAAGGCATCGGTCACATTGAGAAGAAGTGTGTACTTCTTCTCAGCTTTGCAAGCCAGCGATGGCCACTGGCCGGCAGAAAATTCTGGCGTTCTCTTCTTTCACCCTCCTATGGTTAGCCATCTTCAGTCTTCTTGGTTATTGTCTGCTGTTAGATTAGGATATGTTTCTGAATGTGAATATATGAGAGGGACACAACTGAGGATGACGAACAACAAACTTTTGTTGCGGTAATTTGTTATTTTACAAGTACAAGAAGCGTCGGATTTGATGGCCATAGTCTTTCTGGACATCAAAGAACTGAACACTGGAAGCATGTTTATAGCCCGTCTTGGTTATTGTCTGCTGTTAGATTAGGATATGTTTCTGAATGTGAATATATGAGAGGGACACAACTGAGGATGACGAACAACAAACTTTTGTTGTGGTAATTTGTTATTTTACAAGTACAAGAAGCGTCAGATTTGATGGCCATAGTCTTTCTGGACATCAAAGAACTGAACACTGGAAGCATGTTTATAGCCCGTCTGCACCAATTTTAGCCACCAAATATTTCTGCCATTCGGATAGATAACGGCTAATGTAATTCTTTGTTTGAACATGTGGTTCTATCGTTACCCCTTGTAAACTATTACGTTTCTTGAGATGTTATTATCAACTTTGGTTATCAACCTTGTCTATTGAATCGAGTCAAACCAATATATTCTCCTTACTCAATGCTGAGAGCCCAAGTGTTGCAAGAAAGGTATTCTAATTACTTCTTCCCTAATAGGACACTGATGAATGCAGGCCAAAATATTATTAGTCAGACAATAACCATACTTTGGTCCTACTGATTGTATGCAATTTATGGCCCTTGACTTGTTCGTTGACAACAAAATGCAGGTGATCAGTTTGTTCATTACTGGGCATCTCAACATTGTCTTCTCTGCAGAACATCGAAAAGAGATCCTTCGATATGTGTATAATCATCAGGTACTTCATTTTTATCTATTTTGCATAATCCTAGTGTAGATTTTGAGAATGCAATTCCTGTCCCAAGTTGAATAATCATTGCTGGGTATTATATATTGTATTACAGAATGAAGATGGTGGGTGGGGCTTACATGTAGAGGGTCACAGCACCATGCTCAGTACAGTACTTAACTATATATGCATGCGTATACTTGGAGAAGGTCCTGATGGTGGTGAGGACAATGCTTGTGCCAGAGGGAGAAAGTGGATTCTTGATCACGGCGGCGCCATACAAATATCCTTCTTTGGAAAGATTTGGCTTTCTGTAAGAATTTTTTTTCACTTCTAGTGACAATTAATAATCGTTTAATTGATCGGTCACCTCACTAGATGACATTATTAGATTACAAGCAGACATCAAACTGAACCATTTAAAAGAACTTGGAGCCTATATGCTCCCTGCAAATTCAAAACAAATTTAAACAATACGTCTAACCACATGTCGAGTGCAACTAACATACCTTTTTCCTTTTATGGTAGATACTTGGCATTTACGATTGGTACGGGACCAAACCTGTGCCTCCCGAGTTGATGATGCTTCCCTCATTTTTCCCCATGCATCCAGGTTTGGCAAGACATTCCTATTTACCGCCCCAGACTGATTGCTTGAGCTCTTAAGATTCTTAATGCATATTCAAATTTGTGAACATAAAGAAGAGAATTCTTTTGTTTCGATTTCCTCTTGCAAGATGTGCCATTGCCTCATTGAGAATCTGATGTGCCATTGCCTCATTGAGAATCTATGTTTTATGAATTTGCTAGGAAGTCTAGATATTCTCGTGGGAACTTCGAGCATTGTACATAATTGTGTGCATTAGATTTTGTCTCGTTGTCTCAAACTTGCTGTTTATTTCCTCTCCAATATGCAGCCAAGTTGTGGTGCTATTTTCGGATTGTTTACATGGATGTGTCATATTTGTATGGAAGAAGGTTTGTAGCACCGGTTACTCCTCTCACTCGACAATTGAGAGAGGAACTTTTTACACAACCTTATTGCACCATCTCTTGGAGAAAAGCTCGACATCTGTGTGCCAAGGCAAGAGCTAGCTCGCATGGAATATTAATCCATGCGTTAATAGGATTCTAACATATCATCCTAATTATTGTTCTAGGAGGATCTCTACTATTCGCATCCTTCAGTAATGGATTTGCTATGGGATGTTCTTTACATACTGTCAGAGCCTTTTCTCAACCGTTGGCCGCTAAACAAGTTGCGAGAGAAGGCTCTTAAATTGACAATGAAGCATATTCATTACGAGGATGAGAATAGCCGATACATCACTATGGTATCTTTGGGAAAGGTAATGAGAAGATAGATTTCAGATGACCGTGTCTGGACAGCACAACTTAATGGGAACATATATGTTCTGATTAATAGGCATTCAGTATGCTTGCTTGTTGGGTGGAGGATCCGAAGGGCGAATACTTCAAGAAGCATCTCGCGCGGATTCAAGATCTTACGTGGGTTGCTGAAGATGGAATGAAGGTTCAGGTTTGTAAGACGATTCATCACATTCAAGCGATTTTATGCTCGTTTTGTAAGGCAGAACCAGCCTCTACCAACTCCCTAATCGAGGGAAAGAAAAAACTGAGTCTGGTGGTTACATTTCCATATGTAGAGTTTTGGAAGCCAACTGTGGGATTCAAGCTGGGGAGTCCAAGCTTTGCTTGCTAGCAAACTAATTGACCAAATAGGTCCAATACTCAAGAAAGGGCATGACTTCATCCAGAGATCACAGGTTAAATCTCTATCTCTACTTGAGGGCATCTCCTAGCAATTCCTTTTGTTGAACTCACATATATATTTATTTATTTCTTGGAATTGAAGGTCAAAGATAATCCTTCTGGTGACTTCCAAAGCATGTACCGTCATTCTTCTAAAGGATCTTGGACATTTTCTGATCAAGATCACGGTTGGCAAGTGTCTGATTGCACCTCAGAAGGTTTGCTGGTAAGATTCTTCTGAAGGCCGTGAATAGTCCGCACGTCTAAAATTGTTCTAGTGCCTAAATTCGATCTCCTTCCTGCTCATGCAGTGTTGCTTGCTTTTTTCGCAAATGCCACAAGAAATCGTAGGTCAGAAGATGGAGCCAAAGAGACTCTATGACGCTGTCAACATTATTCTTTCCCTACAAGTAAGTGTTAATCCTAGGAATCAATATAACATCTAGTTTGGCGAAATAGCCAACTATGCTTGTGGTGTTCCAAAAAACCTCAGATACATACGAAATACATATAATATCTCACCTCTATTCTTTTATGTTTCCAGTGTTACACCATCATTCATGGATACATCACTGATTTGTAGGGTAAAAATGGTGGAATGACAGCATGGGAGACTGCAACCGCCCCAAAATGGTTGGAAGTACGTACTTCACCAATATATATGTATATAAATCTTGGCTCTTATTTCTATATACACCGCTGAAAACCTACGTATCAATTGTTTATGGTGTAGCTCCTCAATCCACTTGAATTTCTCGAGGACGTTATCGTCGATGAGGAACACGTGGAATGCACTTCGTCGGCAATCAAAGCTTTGGTTTTGTTCAATAAGTTGTACCCAGGACACAGGACGAAAGAGATCCATGAGTGCATATCCAGTGCCGTGGGATACCTCGAAACCTCACAAATGACAGATAGATCATGGTATTTTCTTCTTCTTTTTCTTCATATTTCCTTATGGCTGATTAGTATGGATAATTCAGACAAGCAAACAAGATGACGACTCGAAGACGGTATATGTAGGTATGGACAGTGGGGAGTTTGTTTTACGTATTCAACATGGTTTGCGCTCATGGCGCTCACAGCCGTCGGCAAAACCTACGATGATTGCGCCGCTGTTCGCCAAGGCGTAGCTTTTCTCCTTCGAACACAGTTAGAGGACGGTGGCTGGGGGGAGAGCTACCTTTCTTGCCCAAGAAAGGTAATTATGTTGGGAGCACTTGGAAACTGGTTGATCGAACCATCAATTGCAAAAACAACTATTAGAAGGCCCTTTATATAGCTAGGAATTGCACGATGAAATGAAAACTAAATGAATTACAACTATTAGATCTAAAAAGACTAACATTGCCAGGATAATAAAATTCTTGCAATAGCCAAAGATAAACCTTCAACCAACTATAGAACTTGTGAGCTTATTTAGGGGGTGAGCACTGGGTCCGGTTCAACCTGAGAATTGTACCAAACCGGTTCAAGACCGGTTTTAGGGAGAACCGGTTCGAATCTCTGTTCAGCGAACCCCAAATCCGTCTAGGACCGATTGGGTTCCTGGTTTCAAGGTCGGAATCACTAGTTCTATCCCGCAAATCAGGTTCAACCATTTCGATTTCCGGGTGGAACTAGTTCTAAATCGGTTTTGAAGCCTCTTTTAGAAAAAAAAAAAAAAAAAAACTTTCGCATGCATCGAAGTTGAAGTTTGGCCTTCGACATGAAAAAACAACATAAACACTTAACCAATAAATGTTTTTTTTTACTGCGATAGTGCAACTTTTTTATTTTATTATACGAATTTTGTTTTTCACCCAAAACATAAAAATGCACTAGTTTTAGAATCGGTCGGCTCGGTGCCTAGTCCCAATCTTTTGGAAGCGGTGGTCAGAGCATTGGTTCTCGATTTTAGGCAGGGAACCGACCTACTCGGAAACCAATCACCCATAATCTCTTATCCCTGAGACTAACTTGGAAACAAAATAGAAGAGATATCAAGTATGTTATTTGGCATATATTCAAACCGCTCATATTATAGCCATCCTACTAAAATAATGGACTTCTGTAATGGTTCTTTGATTGAGGCAGGAATACATACCTCTTGAAGGAAATAGATCAAACTTGGTTCAAACTGCGTGGGCTATGATGGGTCTGCTTCATGCTGGGCAGGTCTGTATATTCATACCACTCCTATTTGTAACTTCAATCATTTCAAGTTTTCCATTGCAAAATTGCATGGGCACAAAAATAATCACACCTTATTAATAATTTGTACAACATTCTTGATCTCGAAATTTCTTCTTATTAGGCGAAAAGGGATCCAGCTCCCTTACATCGAGCAGCCAAGCTGATAATCAATTCCCAAATGGAAAATGGCGATTTTCCTCAACAGGTGATGTCTCCCCATATTACATCTCAATAAAAAAAAATAAAAAAAAGTGCCTCGAAGTTTTTAAACCACCTATAAATTGATTGGTTTTGTACATAATTAGTACCGTAAACGTTTTTCAAAATTGCATGGGCACATTAGTTTAATTAATCCTCAAAATGTCAGTTGGGTTGACTTATTTTCTTCTATACGTATGTACACATTGCTGACGGTGAATGATTTTGCATGACAGGAAATTACCGGGGCTTTCAAGAAGAATTGCATGTTGCACTATCCAAATTATAGGATTATTTTTCCCATGTGGGCACTTGCCGAATATTGCAATTTGGTACTTTCGAATAGTTGAAGAACTGATGCTGGAGCATTCCTTGAAGTTACGGATTGACAAGAGAGTTGTCGATTTTTAGGTTACCAATCGACTTCCACGTTTCCGATTCACAAGCCTTCTTCAATGCCGAATCTACTAATTGATCACTTCACGTTGAGAGTTGTTAATATTCATTGAAGGTTATTTATTCGACTACTTTGGAAATAGTCAATATGGAAGGACGATAACCAACTATATTTATGCCGCTCTTTTGATGATTGCCATGATAGGTCGCTTTAAGGACTAGATGCTTGAATTAAATTGAGTGCGCTACGATTCTATATTAGAACATGACTCGTCGTGCTGTTCTTGAAAACAATCTGTCGTTGGCACGGCTCGTACTTGGCCAGAAAGTTTTCAGCCCGTGACACTACGTATTACCTACCATTATCATTATCAGAGGTATGAACAGGGGCATTTTCGTCCGAAACTGTCTGAAATCCCTAAACGGAAACCCTAATCGCCAAATTCCCCAAATTTCCCAATAACTTTTACAAAATTCTCACATGCGATTCAATCGATCGAAGCCAAGAATCTCTCAAAGTTCCTTTGCCAAAACCCAAAGCTGTCTCACTTTGAACTTCGATCCGAAGGTAAGGGAAGCTTGGAGCAATGGCGGGCGGTCGCACAGCGGATGACGACTGCCGACTACTTATTCAAGGCGGTGGTGATCGGCGACTCCCACGTCGGCAAATCCATGCAACTCGAGACTTCTGGCTGTAATATGCCTCCTCTGCCAAAGCTAATGTTTTAGTAGGATCAGTCCTCATGGAATGCTGAACTGCCTTTTAACTCCAATTACTTAGCGCTTTCGCTCTGTCTGAAATAGCACCAAAATCTTTAGCTCCACCCTTCAACATGTCAAGCTTTGTATGCAATCTGTACATAAGACAGCCTGCAATCTCCCTGCCTCCTTACAGATTTGACTGCCTCCTCACGTTCTGGATCAAAAGTCCAGTAGTTATAAAAACTGGAAAGTCTTCTTGGGTTCTCTCCTCTTCCAATTCTAGCTGAAGTAATGCATAAGAGTGATCTGATACAAGCCCTGGAGATACAATCTCATTGATAGGTCCTAATCATTGTGCTTTTGCTGAAGTGGGGGAGGGAGAGAGGGATTGTAGAAAATGTGTTGCTTGCTCATAAAGTGGTCAAGGATTGCCACAGGCAGAACAATAATTGAAGCCCTTTGGCCTTTTATTTTCCAACATCATGCATGTTATTGGCTTGCCCTGTGACATAAAATGGGGTCGAATGCTGCATCTCTTCTCCTCAGTTTTCCATCTCTAAATGTTGGGGTAGAAAGTTATTTCTCGTGCAGGAGGTTTGAGACAAGGAGATCCTCTCTCACCTTATATCTTTGTGATGATATTGAAGTTCTCTTTAAATTGTTGAATCAGGCTGCAGGGCAATGGAGGTTGACATATCATCCTAAGTGCGCCGAAATTAAGCTAACCCATTTGTGCTTTGCTGATGACACTTGTATTCACAGATGGGAAGCCTGGAAGCTATGCAGGAGATCTTGAATATTTTTCAAGCATTGTGTTTAATGTCAGGACTGTACTGAGATTAAGTCCTGCCAAAACTGAGAAATATGCCTCGTGTTTTTCTGAGGAATTGTTGAGTGAGGTGGTCCTGAGAAGTGGTTTTGAGTTTGATGATCTTCCTGTAAAGTGTCTTCCTTTAATACCTGGTAAGCTCTCAGAAAAGGATTTCAAGCCAGTCATCGATCAAGTTTCAAGTAGAATTAAAAGCTGGAGCTCTAAATTATTGTCCTTTAATTGCAAGTTACAACTTGTTGATTCTGTCTTATATAGCATTGTTTCATATTGGTGTGGTGTGTTTGCTTTACCAATGAAGGTTATTAAGACCAGAGAGAGTTGCTGTAGTGCCTTTTGGTGGTCTGTCTCTGATATGAAGACAAAAAAAATGCAAAAGTAAAGTGGCTAGATGTTGCTTGCCAAAGAAGGAGGGAGGTTTGGGATCAAAGCAGATACACCAATGTAATAAAGCTGTCATGAAGCTAATGTGGCTGTTGCTTGTGGATGCTGGTCCTTTGTGGATTGCTTGGGTGAACGCTTATATAATTCAAAACATGAGAGCTTTTGGCCAATTCTTTTCCTCTGGTTCTTCCTCTTGTATTTGGAGGAAGATTCTTAACCTCAGGGCAGAGAGGAAGGCCCCTGTGTCTTCCGTTTTACTGGACGGAATTTCAATGAATTAGATTCACAAGAAACGGGAACACATGCCACATACTCGTGGACATGTTCAGCCCCAAAAGGAGTAGATCCGCGACAAACCGATTGGTGTTGCTTGAATAATCAGCTAAGGCCGGCATATACAATTAGTGATTGTAGTATGAGCTTTACTCAATCACATCCAGCGCATGAAGCCTTGTTTTGAATGGGACTGGCCTATGTAGGATGCTATGTGTTTTCGCCAGCTTGCGGAAGCCACCATAACGAAGTTAGAGGCTTGAATTACTTCTTTAATGACTAGGAAATACGCTTTACATAGACAAATTATGTGATGCAGGTTGCTAGAGTAAATGGGAAAACAAGTCGTGGGTTTGAATCGTGGTCCTCGTGTTTTCTCTAGGAACCATTTCTAGGAGTGCGAGTAATCACTTGGTATAAATTTGATGCTACAAAGCAGTCACTATCGCATTAGAATGTTTAACAGGAAAGGTGCTACATCGAAAATCCAACCATTGCTCACAATGGGGCATGTGAGATGATTTCTATCATTAGTAGCATTACGTAAAAATCCAACCATTGCTCACTATGGGGCATGTGAGATGATTTCTATCATTAGTAGCATTACGTATGAAGTTACGTGAATTTGTATTTGTATACTCATATATCGGTAGAGAGATGGAAAGAGTTATCGGACAATGAAAACACAAGATCCATTGTAGGATCTTCTCTAGTCTGCTTCACCATCTGCATCATTCCTTCTTTTGCTCACATCTTCACCTCAAAGTCTGTTGCAACCCATGGCATATTAGGGTCTATTTGGCAATTATTTCGATTATTTGATTTTGTTCCCTAGAACCGAAAAAGATGAAAAACTTGTTTGGTAATATAACTGATTTTGATTTTTTTATTCTGTTCTCGAGAATAGATTTAGAGTAGAAACAAAAATAAATAAATAAAAAGTTAATTCTTTATCTCAGAATCACTTTTGAGAAACAATACCCGTGGCTTTTTGAAAACACATAAATTGTTTACGTCTAAAATTCTTTCAAGGGATAATACCACCAATTTTTTTTTTTTTTGTTATTTACACCGGTCATACACTTCATCTACACTGCTACATAATACAAAGATGGTTTTACTTTTTAGGGATCTCAAATCTTTTTCTTCCTTCCTCAAGTATGATTGTCTTTGGCATTTTCTAGCATTTGTACATAGCAGAATAGTTCCTCCTTTATCTAAACCTAACTTATGATTTCTTGGATGCATTGTTGTTGACATAACCTCATTAAACATTACATATAGGGGTGTGCAACCGGACCGGGTTCACCCAGTTCCCAGATTGGCCCACCCAGAAAACCTGTCCGGGAACCAGTTCCCATATAAACCGGTCTGGGAACCGGTTCCAAATTTCGGGAACCGATTCTAACCGGTCCGGGAACTGGTTCCTGGTGAAGGCCCACCCAGACCGATTTTATAGGACCAGTTTTGTAAAAAAAAAAAAATCCTAGAGTAGACTATTATAAATCCTAAAGTAGACTATACACCCGTATGCCAATCACTATGATTGCCAGAGTCTCCTTATTAATTAGTCCATTCGACGCTCGACAACCAAAAAAACACTGCTCGCTCTACATAAATCTTTACAGGATCAAGGAAAAATTATGTAAACAAGGTCGACCCTGTTTACCCTGTTCCTAGACAGGAAAAACAGGGTCGAGTCCAAAACAGGGTTGGGTCTCAGTCCCAAAAAGTGGGAACCGGTTATAACAGGGTCGGGAACAGGTTCCATGTCTAGGACCGGCCCACCCGGCCCATGCTCACTCCTAATTACATATATTAATGCTAGATTTGAGATCCTTCAAACATTACATCCATCTACGGTGTAATCCATCTTTTTAAATTTTTCCCGACATACTTTATTATTATTATTATTTTTTTATAACCGAGGATCCGCCACCATTCCCCGAGGACAAGCCCGCATAGGTAATCGGAGCGCCTATACCTCGAGGGAGACTAGCCCAGCAACCCACCGCCAGGCTCCCCCACTTAAATTACGGAACCGAGCGGGGATTCAACATACTTTATTATTATTTCCTCAGAATTCTTAAAATTAATTTGCATATACGTTGTATCTTTCCTAAAACTAAATTTGTCCATGAATTTAATATTCTTGCCATTAAACAAATTTCCTGCCCTAACAAAATTCTTTGGTACACGGACCACGTGACTTGGGTGATAATAAGATACAACAGGATTAATGATATGTACTCTTTATTCATATCTGTTACATTCAATTCTTGGATAGATAATACTTCCTAGCAATAATAGAATGTAGGGTAGGAAAGTTATGAAAAACTAAGTCCTTCTCAAGAAAATATAGCCTTAAATGGCATTTTTGTTGATATTAAGGCTGTGAAGGCAGTAGGATAAATGTGTCATGGTAGGTTTGATTTGGGGCTTTTGGTAGTATTTTTTATTTTTTATTTTTTAATATTATGATGTGGCGTAATTTTGTGTTCATGGATTGAGAAAACTATTGAAAAAAAAAAAGCCACGGATAATTGGAAACATGATAGAAAATGTCACATGAAGTTTAAGTGCATTTAAAACCGACAAAGAGATAAGCTACCATGTTTGCAGTGGCCATGTAGGGGCCGTCAGGGAAGGTGGAGATGACTTGGGAAGAGAAATTGTTTTCAGAAACATAAATTTTATGCAGTTACTAAACGCATTTCTATTTTGGGAACATAAATTTTTTGCAATTACCAAACGCATTATGATTCTCTAAAACTCGTCCAAGAAACAGAATCGGGGATCAGAATAGTTGCTAAACACGCCCTTATTATGTTGCATCTTTTATTACCCTACTTAACTTGTTACTTTTGATGTACATCATAAATGAACGGTTCATTTCTCAAATTTCTTAACAATCTTTACATGTCCGCATTTTGTCAAAAAAAAAGAAAAGAGTTTGGCCTTATGTTTTGTTTGATAAGTTTATGTTTGATGACATTCACTAAATCTAACTGAAAATATTTAATCAACTTGAAGAAAGTATGCTAATGAGGTGCTTGAGACCGTTTTGCTAATAGCTTCATTTTTATGTTTAGTTGATCTCTCATTTGGCTGATCATAATTGACTAAGATAAAAAATCATGGCTTGATTCATGAAATGCCATGATCACTAAGATCATGAGGTTATTATATAGAGTGCAGTGGAGCAACAGCCCAGATGTCTGGGAGATAAAATCTTCGTGTTCGGTTAGGTGCTTGTGGTTACTGTGTAGGTTTGGATTCGGTGGACGGGCAAGCGCAATAAATTTCACGCACCAAATAGACATGCGAAACGTTACTCTTGCCCCTCCTACGGCCACTCTTTCGCAGCCGGCACCGCTACTGAACGCCATCGGCGGCACCTCCGTCGTTCCACCACCTTCATTGTCGCCCACATTCCCGGAAAGTTGCCCAATTCAATGAGAGACATTGAAATGCCAGGCATAGGCTTCCAATGATAAGAGGACAAAAACATGAGCCAACTCACCATCCAGCTTTCAATTAGAGTATGACTCATTTCTGACTCACTATAATTCCTGCCATCAACATCTATAAACCTAATCCACCTATGGGCTTTGACATGCAGTCATCGAATCAATTAATACACGAGAGAAAAAAAAATTTCAACTCCACCAAACAAGGCTGAAAGCTTTAGTGAATCGGCTAAGGAAAACCATTGGGGGAATTACAAAAAAAAGTAATAAATTTATTGTAATTATGCCAATTTAGTCCTAATTCTTTTTTCTTTATCAATTGAATCTTAAATCTTTTATATTTGTACCAATTCAGTTCATTCGGCAAATTTTTGTCAAAGATTGCTGATATAGACGCCAGAAATCCTACGTAACACGGCTAATGCTAACGTAAATAATTTTTGTTAAGCTTTTTAATATGTTTCTATATTTTTCTTTTTTGGCCGGCCTCGCCGTAGGCAAAGGCGGCCATGGCCTGGCCCAGATTTGGGCAAGGTGGCCTTGCCTGTCACCGACGAGGACTTCGTGGCCCTCGCCCAATGGCTAGCAAGCTCCAGTGACCCTCGCCCAATGGTCAAAGTAGTCCAATTAGGATCAGGACTTGATTGGGTCAGGATACCGGGCCTGTCTCATCATTTCAATTTTGTCGGTGCCCACGAAAGGCCCAAATGTCCAGGCCAATCTGTATAGTCTGGGCTGAAAATCTTTTAAGTTAAGAGGGCCCATTTGAGAAGATAGAGCACCGTCATTGATTTGGGCCATTTCAAGGTCCATTCTTCTTCTGAGATCTTTCCACAACGAATGAAGGCCCAGAGTTTCTATCGCTCTTGCTCGCTTCGGTGAATTGTTACATTTCTCAAACTTTGGTTGAATTTCAGGTTTGGCGGGAGAAAACGCCAGTCGCAGTGATTGGAATCGGGCTGTCCGATGGGAATCCCCAGCATGAGAGTCTTGTGCCCGAAGCTCGTTCTTAGAAGAGACGGTCCATCGCAATCTTCTCCACCTTCCGGTGTTTACACTCCTCCTCGCTCGGAGACGTGCTCGCCTCGGATTACGCCAAGGAATCGGGTAATTCTCGCGTCCCTTTCTTTTTCAGGATCACCAAAGAGCGTGCAGCCCAAGTGGCTATATTGCGTGAGCACAAAATCTTTAGCTCCACCTTCAACATGTCAAGCTTTGTATACAATCTTTACATAAGATAGCCAGCAATCTCCCTGCCTCCTTACACATTTGACTACCTCCTCATGTTCTGCATGAGAACTCCAGTAGTTATGAAACTCGAAAGCCTTCTTGGGTTCTCTCCTCTTCCAATTCTAGCTGAATTAATGCATAAGAATGACCTGATTCAAGCCCTGGAGAAACAATCCCATTGATAAGTCCTAATCAGTGTGCTTTTGCTGAAGGGAGGGAAATTGTAAAGTATTGCCACAGGCAGAACAATTCCCCAAGGAGTGCTATAGAAAGCAGACTTAATTGAAGCCCTCTGGCCTTTTATTTTCAACATCATGCATGTTATTGGCTTGCCTGTGACTACATAAAAAAAATGGGCAAAAAGACATATGGAGATCACTTTAGTGTCTAAACTTTTTTCCAGCTCACTTAAATGTCAAAATCGAAGAAAAACGATCACTTATTAAGTGCCAAATTGGAGAAATTCCGGCCAAGCCCTCCACGTAATTTTTTAAATTTATTAATAAGCTAAAAAATTAAATTAAATTTGAAAATAAGCTGAAAATTAAAATAAAAAGGGAAAAGCTTTGCACATTGAATCAATGGCGAGGGCTTACAATCGTTGGCAATGGCCGGAGAGGGTGAGAGATGGCCAGTGGGGTGGTGGCAACTAGGACTTGTACAACCCTCGCCGTTGCTTCAACGTGCAAAACCCTCTCCCCCACCCCACCTCCCACCACCTTTTTTTTTTACTTATTTTTAAATTG
>BCNH02000004.1:12176916-12215150 GCA_001662345.2 Metrosideros polymorpha var. glaberrima | reverse complement strand
CACCTCTCTCTCTCTCTCTCTCTCTCTCTCTCTCTCTCTCTGTTTTCTTAATTTTCTAAAATTTTATAACAATTAGCGGTGGTGATGTAGTACTAATATGACAGTCCATGTCACCATTTTCATTTGCAATTTTTTAATGGGACTAACTTGAGCCAATAGATTAGGGACAACCTTAGCAAAAATATATATAAAACAAAGTTGAACAAATCGAATAAGTATATAGTCGGAGTGACGTCTATATTCCTAAAATATGGAATTTCATGATTTTTTTTTTTTTGAGGTTGAGGTTAAAATTCTTCAATTGGGATAATCGGTATGCATTCTATATATTAAAGTAGAGGTTATGAATGAAATGATGTTTCCGGACTAGAATTAGTATAGGAAAAATATTTGTATTTAGCATTCAACGCAGATTATATTTGAAACTTGGATCAATTGCTTCACGTGGGATGAGCTGGTAGTACCTATTCACGTGTGGCACACATAATACATCGTCTATGGAATTTCATTGTTTTTTCGTAGTTGTTAATGCTACCTAAAGTCTCTATTAGAACAGATCAAGTGGAAAATCTAAAGTTATGGATGTCTCAGTTGACTTTCATATTCTCATCCCAGCATTTCCCACAATTGCCGCCCTTTTTGGATATTGAAATTCTTACTACTTCGATACATTCATATTGATATAAATTAATTGAAAACAAAATGATAATGCCAAGCTCACAAATCATCTGAACATATTTTTGGTTGAGATAGTAATGTTTCTTCTAACTTTCTATTTAACATCTCCCACATTAATGTTCTTTTTGCTTTGTTTGGGTCCTTGTATGCTCTTTGTTTACTAATTTATCCAACCCTTACGGACGCCTCTAAGATGATATTTTGTTGGTTGTAATGGGATATTAATATTGTGAAACCGATGAGAAAGATGATAGAAATAAAATCAGTTTTGTTCGCTAGCCTCATACAAAAAAAAGAAACAATACACTATTGAGAGAGAAGAAGGGCATTCGTTCAATTAACTAGAGGAAAAAAGAATGTCTTAGCCAAATTGTGAGTGGAAATAGGCTCGTCCTAAATTTACAGTTAAGATAACTCTTTAAATACAAATTTTGTCCTTTTACTAAATTCTGTTACTATAATGCATCTAATAAAAAGTAGGGATTAGCCCCCGTATGTTTTCAATTTGTTCGGTTTCGTCCTTATACATTTATTTTTGTCCATATGATTCTTAAATTATATGTATTTTTTTCAAGTCTGTCTTTTCAATTAAAACAAGAAATGAAAATTCCGACATGGTGGTGGTTAAGTTGCTGTTAAATGCTAATATGGCATCCTGCATGGCTTATTAAATTTTTCAAAAATATATGTAAGAAAGAATTTGAACATTACAACTACAAAACGCATAAAATAAGAAAAACAAAGTAAAAAAGCGATAGAGGTCTCGTCTACATTCTACACCACTTACAGGAAACCACACCCAACCCCACCCACCCCCATATGCTTGCGTCCACCAAGTGTGGGCGACACGTGGCCCGGATTGACACAACCCTTTGTCTCACTTAGGCCAGGTTCTTAATTGCACCATTGTCTAGCACTAGGCGAACCTTATCGGTGCGGCCATTGCCTTTGCCACCTCTCTCTCTCTCTCTCGGTTTGAGGTGTTTTCTTAATTTTCTAATATTTCAATCCAATTAGTGCAAATGATCCGAACATCAGTTACAGAGCGCTGATGTGATGATCCATTTAAGCATTTTCATTTGCATTTATTATAGAAGGACTAATTTAAGCCAAAGAACATATAATTTAGGGACCAGGTTAGGATAAATATATATGGGGACGAAATTGAACAAATTGATAAATTATATGATTTAGTGGTGTCTTTATCCCTAAATATATGGAACTTCATGATTTTTTTTTTGAAAGGTTTGAGGTTAAAATTGTTGTTGAATGCTAGTTAGGCATCCCATATGGCATTTCAAAATATTAAAAAGAATATTATATTAAAAGTACAAAAAGAATAAAATAAGAGAAACATATGAAAAGACAATAAAGGCCTCGTCGACACGAATTATAGGAGGTCCCACCCTCGTCGGTTTCGTCCACCAAGCACAAATGACATGTCACCAGGATTGCGTGACCCCGACAACAGTTGGGGTTCTCACTGCTCCGACGAGTGCTGGTCTAAGGTTACACAACACTTTGTCTCACGTGGGCCAAGTTCTTATTTGCACCATTGTCTCTTTGTTCCCCTCCATATAGCAAAGCAATGACAGTCACATCGTAATCACCAGATATGAGTGAGCACTAGGTGGACTTTATCGAAGTCACAGCCTATGATATCCCGAAATTTTGACGTTAGGAATTAAGCAAAGGACGATTGTCGATTTAATTCGGAAAAAGTATACAATTGGATTGTCGAACGTTTTCACGTGGTCGAGGCAATGAAATGGAATTCAATGGATTGTTAATCACGAATTCCAAGCCAATGAAAAGTTTAGGACATTTGGTTATCGATATCTCAAAGTTTACTAGTAAATCCTAAATTTTCGAAAAAGAGATGGTAAGCCGAAAATTAAGGATCAAAGAGATGTTTCGGACATGGCACGAATTATCGGGCCTATTTTCTATTATTTTCGAATTTCAAGAGGACCTATAGTGGGAAATGACCATTTTATTCCCGAAGGCCCATTTTAGGCTCAAACAAAGAGCCTATTGGATATGAAGCCCATTGGGCTCGCTAAAATTCAAGCTAAGCCCACGTGAATAGTACCAAGCCCATGTGAATAGTGCAAGCCCGTATGAATAGTGCCGAGAGTGGAAATGACCCTTTTACCCCTTCTAGAAAGTTAGATATTTTGAAGCTCTTAATGGATGCAAGACAAGGTAATTAAAGCTTACAAGTTGTCTTTACCTTCTCTCTCCTCCCTAATGTGGCCGAATTCACCCCCCCTCTCTCTCTCTTGCTTTCTTTCCTTGTCTCATTATTAGCTTGCAGTGGTCTTGAATGCAAGAAGCCAAAATTGGATATTTTAGAAGTGCATTGATGAGATGCAATCTTGGTGAGAAAGTCTTGTAATAAGACAACTCTCACTCTCTCTATTTCACTCTTCACTTTCTCTCTTTTCCCTCTCACTCTCACGCTACTTTCTCTCTCTCACAAGCTCTCCATTTTCCTTCATTTTCTCTTGATTCTCGGCCACCCTTCACCACCACCTCACCACTGCCCATCACCAAGCCTCACCGCCATCCACCACTGCCGTGCCAAGCTCACCACCGCCCACCTTGCCGCCATGAGGATTGTCGTCGTCATCACCAAGCCGTGCCACGCCATCCATCGCCTTGAGCCGCGACATCATCACCCAAGCTGCCTATCTTGCCGCCGGCCACCTAGCCGAGCCACCACCATCACCGTCTTCGCGCCCTCGCCACCATCGTTGCCATAGTCGCCGTCGCCGTTAAACGGTGAGTTAACTCCTTAATCCTTGATTAAGTTGTTAATTGCATTTAGGGTTAGTATAGTTGACTATGGTTAGATTAGTTAACTAGGGTTGATTTAGATGACTATGGTTAGGTTAGTTAATCACGGTTGGGTTAGTTAACCATGGTTGGGGTAATTATCTTATATATGCTATTAGTATATTTTAATATGAGAATTGCTTAGGAAAGGTAATGGTTTCATGTTTAATGATTTCTTAGTGGAAAATAATGCACTTTTGACATGTAAATGGTGATCGATGTGGTGTCGTGCTTATATACTGAGTTTCATGCATTGAAATAATCTGGTGTACTTGAAAAGTGAAGCACGGAAAATTTGGCATGAAAAACATGTTGGTTTGAACACGTATGATTTGTTCATTACATTTTTATGTGAGAAAATGGCAATATATTTGCTGTATGAGCACAATCATGGCATAAGCACGAATCATATGGTATTGACTAGAAAAATAAGAAGAACTAAATTGGCATGCATAATTGAGGTGCTCGTGTGATCACAAAAAGGGAACGGACCCTCAATGGATTTCGAGAATGATGCTTGATTTATCGTAGTCTCGGATCGGGTCGGGATGATGATGATTTATCGGATGCCCGATGGGGTTCGGATGACGGATCGCGATGCCTTATGAGGCCGGACTGATTCTCCTTATGGAATGCCGTCTACCTCTAGAGAAGGTCGAGGTGTGGCCGCATCTCGGTCTTCTGGGAGGAGATGTCGTCGTGCCCGATGAGGCGGGACGATATCCGGTCATGTCGGATAACTGCTAATTTGTGAGAGGCGCAGTGGCCTAGAGAGATCGAGGTCGCCACCCTTTGGGGTCGTGCAATGCCCGAGAGCGGGCATAATCACTAGGCATAAAATTGAACCATGCTTGATTGCATTGATGTGAGAAATGGTGTTACATGGTCTGATGTTGTGCCTAGTCTGATGCATTTTTATTTATTTATAGAATGCTATAATTGATAACATGCAGGGCGTGTGCATGTGCCAAGGCAAGGTAAGAATGCCTGTGATTTGCTTATTGATTGAGTTGAGTCAATCGAACCTAATATAGGTTGTGTAGAGCAAGAGTTGATCGCTATTGATCTGCCATCGACGTTGAGTTACATGTTTAGGGTCTGCTCTAGGTGAATTAGTACCCTACGCGAAGCTTAGGTTGTTAACTTACTAAGATTCTTTTCTCACTAGTTGTTGTTAAATGTTTTTCAAACTTGTAGTATGAATATCAGGATAGTACGGTTTGGGGTCCCGATGGATCAAAGTCTCGAAGTTAAACCGTATTTGATCCCTGACAAAGATTACCTTTTCGAGTTGCACATTACGACCATCTGGGTTGATGAGGGATCGATACATTTAATCCCCCATCGGTTTGAGACATGGTTCATGCGTTATGGTGACGTTCTTTTTGGCCCACTGAGGGGCTTTGATGGACCTAATGGAGGAGGACCTGGAGGAGTATCATAGGATCCCATAGACCTGGCAGTTCCAGATGGCGCCGTGGAGGATTCGAAGTCTGATTCGGACAAGGATCCAGAGGAGGAGGACTACCCTTAGGTCAAGCTTAGAAAGCTGACACCCTTTTGAAAGTAACCCCGTAGGGTAACGGAGAGAGGTTAACCCGACCCTCTTTATCTTTTTGTAGGTTGTGAAGGAAGTAGCCCAAAAGTGAGGGCTTGTAAAATATACTTCCTAGGGTTAACATGTTTATAAATAAAAGAAAGCGTGTTTTGGTATCGATATTTGCTATGCTGTTTTTCCTGCTATTCCTACTGTCGGGTGTTGTCATTCGTTTCTGCATGCGTTAACTAAAAGATAAAATGAATGGGTCGTCAACGCGTCCTGAGATGTCGCATTTTTACTGACCCAAAGGATAAGTGATAAGAATAGTCGTGTGCCCGAGGGCCGGGGGCGTGACATAGCCTTTGCTACCTGTGTGTGTGTGTGTTTTCTTAATTTTTTAATCTTTTAGTACAATTAGTGCAAATGATTCAATCAACAGTGATGTAGCACTAATGTGACAGTCCATGTCAGCATTTTCATTTGCAATTTTTTAATATGACTAACTTGAGCGAAAAAACATATCAATTATATATATTTATATATATACACACTAAATTGAACAAATCAAAAAGATATATGATCGAGTGGTGTCTTTATCCCTAAAATATGGAATTTCATGATTTTTTAAAAAAGAATTGAGGTTAAAATTCTTCAATTGGGATAATCGGTATGCATTCTATATAGTAAAGTAGAGGTTATGAATGAAATGATGTTTCCAGACTAGAATTAGTGTAGGAAAAAATGATTGTATCTAGTATTCAACGCAGATTATATCTGGAACTTGGATCCAATTGCTTCACGTGGGATGAGCTGGTAGTACCTATTCACGTGTAGCACACGTGTTACATAGTCTATGGAATTTCATTGTTTTTTCGTAGGAGTTAATGCCACCTAGCGTCTCTATTAGAAAAGATCAAGTGGCAAATCTCAAGTTGTTGATGTTTCAGTTGACTTCTATATTATAATCCTAGCATTTCCCACATTTCCCTCCCTTTTTGGATATAAAAATTCCTAATACTTCGATATATTCTTATTGAAATAAATTAATTGATAACGAAAAGATAACGCAAAGCTCACACAATCCTCTGAACATTTTTTCAGTCAAGATAACGACATTCCTTGCAATTTTCTATTTAACAAGTAGGAGCGTTTCCCACGTTGCTGTCTTCTTTTTGCTTTGTTTATGCATGACTCCTTCTATGATTTTTGTTTGCTAATTTATCCAATCCTTAGGTATTCCTCTAAGATGACATTTTGTTGGGCGAAATTGGGAATTTTTATTGTGATACCGATGAGAGGGATTATAGAAAGAAAATCATATTTGTTGGTTAGCCCGATAAAAAAGGAAACAATATAGTGAAAAGAGAGAAGAAGGGTATTTCGTTCAGTTAACAAAAAAAAAAAGGAGTGTCTTAGCCAAATTGCGGGTGAAAATAGCGTTGCCCCATGTCTAAGTGTAGAGAGAGATTAATTTAAGAAAGAAAGCTAATCGATTGTACAATGAAAGATTTATATTTAATTATGAAAAGTGAAATGTTCATGGGATTAAATTAATACACGTGTCCTATTTACTAGTACTTTTTTTGGTCGAGTATTTACTAGTACTTAAAAAGATGGATTCTGCGTTACTCGAGATTTTAGAGGAGATCGATACCTAAAAAATTAGGAGTGGGAGCAGGCTGAGGATTCTTCCCACCTCGCAGGGCCTCAAATAAATTTGCTCGACCACATGTTGTAGTGAGCTGTGCATCCCGATCGAATTTCCGTCGCCGTGGGGCGAGATCTAACCGCATGTTATAGTGAGCTGCCCATCCCCTAGGAATTATATGATATGCATAATGCTGAATGGGTCACTCCAAACTGAAGCATGTTTCCCGGCGAAGTCAACGCGATTTTGTCTCCAACGAAGATACCTCCCTAAAGGGCCAATAATTTTAAGCAAAATGTCATATCTCCCAAATGTTATAAAAGGTTTTAATGAACGGCCGGTATTTGTTTTTCGGTGATCCAACGGCCACCAATTCACGAGGATCCGTCCATCCCTGATTTCGGTTGCACTGGATAGGATTGTTAAGAGATGAAATTTACTTTGAAAACGTAAGGGAATGGAGCCTCTGTGATTTAGGCAACTTTGAGATGTTTATAATCAAAATCCATTCAAAGATCACATTTTAAAACAGATTCCACTTACTGGAGAAAACGATTTTCTAACAGCCAGAGACCACATTGCCAACCAGTGGATCAGCAAACACAATAAATAGAGGTCAAATTACCATTTCTTGCATGCAAAATCTTCATCGAAACACAAGAACCGTCTATCATTAGCTTCTAGGATGCTTCAGCTCTCTGCCTTTACCTTTATCCTTTCATTACTTCTCTTCTTGTTCATTCTGATTAAACTGATCTCTAACAGACATGGAACAAAGAGGTTCAATCTTAAGTTGCCCCCAGGCCCGAAGAAGTTGCCATTTATTGGAAACCTGCACCAGATGTTCGGCGAACTCCCGCACCATCGCCTAACCAACCTAGCAAAAACATACGGACCGGTTTTGTATCTTCAAGTCGGCGAGCTTCCCATCATAACAATTTCCACTGCTGAAGCAGCCAAGGAGGTCCTCAAGACCCACGAGCTCACTTTTGCCGACAAGCCGCTGTTTACAGTAGCCAAATTGACAAGCTACGACAACTCGAACTTCGTCCCCGCCCCATACGGAGAATACTGGAGGCAAATCCGCAAGATCTGCGTTTTGGAACTTCTGAGTGTCAAACGCGTACGGTCATTCACATGGGTGCGAGAGGAGGAGGTGAACAATCTCATCAAGTACATCAAATCATCGTCGGGTCTCCCTCTCAATCTCAGCGAGAAGATCCTCGCCTGCACGAATTCCATCATTTGCAAGGCAGCTTTCGGCCAGAAGTGCAAACAGCAGGACGAGTTGATCTCAACTTTTCAGGAATCCTTGAGGCTGGCGAGCGGGTTTGGCCTAATCGAGCTTTTCCCTTCCCTAGAGTTTCTAATTTACATTAATGGGATGAAATTTAAGTTCAATAAGATAAAAAGAAAGTACGACGAAATTTTGAATACTATTCTTGCTGACCACAAAATGCAACGAGAACAACGCTTGACGAGGCGAGAAGATATGCCGCATAAGGAAGATTTAGTCGATGTGCTACAGCGTCTCCAGGAGTCTGACGAGATCGGGTTTCAGCTTACCACAGACAACATCAAAGGCGTCCTCTTGGTACGTTCTATAATTCTTTCTTGTAAACACATCCCTGGTTCTTAGTAAAAGTTCGACAAGGCAGATTCTCTTTGATTTGGTCATATTGCGATTTTAATGAAGAAATGATTATATCAAGTTGTGAATTGTTATCAAGTTGGCTTGGACATAATCATAAGGATGAATCTACAAAACCTAGAATGTAACTGACTTATAACATAATATCAGCAATGCAAAAGGTCAACAAAAATTAGGATTTGTTTTTACTAGATTTTTTGGGATTAGCATTGCGCAATTTTTTTTGAGAGATATGTTCATGTTTCTTAAAAGCTCCTTGCACGACAATTCTTCATGTCTTGCAACTGCCATCATTGGTTTTTTTTTTTTTTTTTTGTGTCAAATCTTATGTTCTTGTATACCCTTCAAAAAAAATTCTGTGAAGGAACATGAATGTCAAAGTTGTTAATGTATGACATATTATGGATTTCCTTGAATATGTAGCTCATAATGTTAAAATACTTTATTAAAAAGCATTTTGTACCGTATCATTTGAATGTAGAAGCTCATGTGCAGGATAATTAATGTTATGATGGTCGAGAGAAAATATATTTTAATATATTTTTTTAAATAATGGCTTTCATAAATCTTCCGATCTAACTTATATGAGATTAAAAAAGTCAAAACACTAAAAGCTTATACTGACATATTTTTATAATTTCCGTAAGCTACTACCTTCTACATTTAAGATTATGTGGACTTAATCACTCTTTTGACAATTATTTTAATCTTCTTGATACCTCATATTAAATATTATTTTTCAAGGAATTAAACAAATTTTCACCTTAATGTTCCATACAACAACTGTTCAAGTATTGTGAAAAGCAATAGATTAAATATAAATAAGTTCTATTAAAACTAAACATAACATGTCAATAGAGAAACTTGTCATCCTCAAGAGCCAATGTATTGTAATTTACACTTTACCAAACTCGAGTTTTATTAAATGTTTCCAATCTCTTTCAATATTCTATCAAGCATATTAAAAATCAAGACATAAGGCAACATAAAGATTGAAAATGTGTTTATTAATAAATTCATTAAATTATCTTTGCTATTTTTATTTTAAAAAAATGGGAATCTTCGTTCAAACTTGTTTGCCATAAAATTTTGTGTTATGCTCTTTTCAAAAAGATTCACTTTAATGAATAGAAGATAGTAATCTTTCCATTTTCTCAACTTTCTCAATCTTCCACTGTCTTCATTACTAATTACAAACCTCACGTAATAGACAGGATGTGTTAACTTTATTTTTTAAAACGCGAGGTGATTTAGCACTATTGCGGCGGGTAAACCCTTCATATTTAAATTGAATGGGGCGATTTAATTTGTGAATTAGACTTCCTTTGCTTCAAGGTCATATTAACAAACATTTCCTATACAACGGCAAATGAACATTCATTGAAATGAGATGTGCAAATTCTTTATAAATAACAGCAACATCTCATTTTGATAATCAAGAAAAATAAGTGGGTAAGAGCGCGAGTGACAGTTATTATTGGTTCAGATTGGGTGTGCCTACTCATTCTCTTCTCACTCTAGAAGCCCAAAGAGGTTGAAATCCACTAGTTCAGCCAAAGAGTGCAAATACTACCTTGTGTAGAAATCGCCTCCTTCTACAACTAACTTGTTGTAGATTCAATCGCTATTGGATTCTTCCAATGGTTGTTCTCATACCTTGTCAGCATGACATAGTAGACTCGCTGCCAAGACCATAAACTTCGTCTCTGAAGTACATACACACAGTTTCCCACACACTTTGTCTCTCACTTAGGCAAATGTCTCCACTGTAAGTACTACCACTTATCTCGTATGTTTACAAAGGGGGTTGACACTCTTTCTCCCTGTAAGAGTTTCTAACTTAATTGTTAACTAATTCTTTATTAGAAGAGTCTCGGGTTCATTTTATACCAATATTCATATAATATAGCTGCATATTTGATCAAATCCATTATATACTCAAATAAGTTTTACTATCGTCAAAATCATTTTCGAGACGCTTGCAAAAAATTATATATAGTGGGGTATATATGCATGATTCCAACAGGATATAATTGTTGCGGGAAGCAAGACATCATCGACAATGCTAATATGGGCGATGTCGGAAATGCTCAAGAATCCGAAGGTGATGGCCAAGGCACAGAATGAGATTCGGCAGGTTTTAAAGGGAAAGGACCGCGTTCAAGAATCAGATATCGAAGAACTTAATTACCTGAAGTGTATTATCAAAGAAACTCTCAGAATGCACCCACCAGCACCATTCATCCCCAGAGCAACAAGGGAAGGATGCAAGGTCAACGGATACGATATTCCTAAGAACTGGAGAGTCCTTATCAATGCATATGCTATAGGAAAAGATCCGAGATATTGGGCAAATCCGGAGAAATTTGAGCCTGAGAGGTTTATCGAGTCTTCAGTGGATTATAAGGGGATGCACTATCAGTTTCTTCCATTTGGATCTGGTCGGAGGATCTGTCCAGGCATTGCATTTGTCACAGCCAGCATTGAACTTATCCTAGCATCACTGTTGTATCATTTTGACTGGAAGCTAGCAAACGGGCAAGCGCTGGAACAACTTGACATGACTGAAGTTTTTGCTGCTACACTTGGAAGAAAGGATGATTTGTATGTGATTGCTTCACCTCGTACTTCGATTTCAGCTTGATAAAGAACGCATGTGGAAGACCGTACTTCAACCTTTTCGTTGGGGAAAAATGTATTATTAAGATACTTGGTGTGAGCTTGAACTGAAATAAGATTGAGTTTGTTTGTAGTTCTGAACCAAAATTTTTAAGCGACATACAACCTCTCTCTTTTTTTAGTCTTCGAAACATTCATTTGTTAAAAGCAAGAAAATAATATCAACCCTGAATGAAATGAGAGACCAGGAAGGAGGATGAGGGTTGTAACAGCCGATCAAAGCTGCACATTTTTCTCCTTGAATTGATAGGAACCCAATTAGCACAATAAATTGAATCTCTACCGATCGGGTTATATTTGATAGAGCTGAAACATTTGCGAATCCCCTGATGATTTCAAGAATGACCCTAGTTGTCCTAGTTGTCCAGTCGTCAAGCTTTGAGGACATTAGGAATTTTTGTCCGCTGTGTTGAGATGTACGTGTAAAGTGTGTTGAAAAAGTCCCACGTTAGAGAATTGGTATGATGTCTAGTAGTTATTATATCATGTTGGTTCATAACTTATAAGCTTAAACTTTTGAATTAAGTGAGTCCAACTAGGTATATTAACAGGTTCAGATTTAAGCTCTTTTTTAGTGAAATCTCCAAGTGAAGGGATTTGTACTGCGCACTCCCAACAAGTGTTATCAGAACCAATAGTTGATTGGTGATCACCTCCCCTCTCAAGAAAACAATCTCGTGACCAATGTAGTTTTTCGAGCAATCTTCATGATTTGGTTCGGCGAAAGAGAGTTGTCAAAAAGGGGCTCTGCCAAGAATAAGATTAAACCAATGCAGGTATTCTATCCCTCACGGTGCCTCTCTTAGGCTTTACCCAAACGGGATTGACTTTAAGCATTCAGTTCATGCCTATTCAAGCATAAGGCTCTCTAC
Source organism: Metrosideros polymorpha var. glaberrima (assembly GCA_001662345.2). Lineage (NCBI taxonomy): Eukaryota > Viridiplantae > Streptophyta > Magnoliopsida > Myrtales > Myrtaceae > Metrosideros > Metrosideros polymorpha. Next base: position 12,203,244 of record BCNH02000004.1, on the reverse strand, counting down.
ACTCAAATTTTTTATGCACAAGATCCTCATAGATGCGAGTGCAGATAATACTATTACGAAGTAATCAAGACTATGTTATCATTACCAATTAAATCCTACAGGTATCAAAGCCGTTGGGTGATAATGCAAATGTTTTTGTAGGGAAGTTCATTTATGTCCTAAAGCTAATCTTATTCTAGACTAGGAAAGCATTTAACAACCAATGTATTGAAAAGCGGTGCGGAAAGTAAACACCCAATGTATTGAAATGAAACTATCTAAGTACGGATATGGAAAGCCTGCCACTCGGGTAATAACTACTCACATGACTTGTTATTTAGTCTCGAGACATGATCCCTTGGAAGCTTGCTATTGAGAAGTATGGCGAGCCTAAGTCTAATGGGATTGATTAAGGTGAAGTCTAAACTAAGCTACCCTAATAATTTGTTTAAGGGTGAGACTAAGTCTAATTGATTTTTACTAATTAGGACCTAAACTATTTAAAACCTAATGTTATTGCAAACTACTCTAACTATTCTAAAGCCACCTTGGACCGGCATGGACCACCATTCTCGGCCTTCGTTCATCAAGGAGCTCATGACCGCCGCCATCCTCATTGGTTGCGAACATCCATTTCATCCAACATTCACATCATGCACTCGATCAAAGCAATCAATTAGGAATGACATGAATTCAACTAAGGGAACAAGAGGTAGCATTTTCCTAACTAGATTTTCTAATTTCTTCTATTTGATTTTCATATTTTTTTATTCTTTTAATTTTTATATCCAAAAATAAGGATTCAGGCCGGGCTCTTGAGCCCAGCCCGAGCGTGGACTACTATGAACTAGAGTCAGCGTCCATCTCAAGCCTATTTGAAATAAGGCTAAATGAAGCCCAATCCAACTTAAACAAATTGAGCCAACTCACATTAAGGCCACTCTAAACCATTTTTCTAGTATAACCCAAATAAGTCTACTTCCGAATTTTAGCCCATACTCATTAGACCCATCACTGAACTTGCCCCTGGCCATCTCTTTTCTCCCTCATTGTCTTTACCGAGATGGCCACGGACGAGCGACCTGACCGAGCCCCATCTCCGACTACCCCCTATTCTCACACGTTAGTTCTGTCGGTGTTGCATGCGTGGGATGGGTGAACATCGTTTTGAGTGATTGATGATGGAAGTAGGGATAGATGAAAGTGTATGGAATGAGTGTCGATAGGTAAAAGCAATCGAATGATAGAATACGATCGGAACCAAGGCATACACGATATACCACCAATCAAGATATAACAATCAGGATTGATGAAGTTCACCATCAAGGCCTATACAGCCGACAAGGTCTATCCAAATAAGAGGTTTAGGTCTTACGCCCTTTTGGGTGACGATCTTGTGATCGCCGACCGAAAGGTGGCGGAGGCCTACAAGTATGTGATGTCCCAATTGGGGGTTTAGATCTCAATGGCAAAATCCTTGATTCATGAGACTAGGGCCTTTGAATTTTCATCGAGGGGAAGTCTATTTGAAATTTCTATGGATTGTTACGTGCATAAGCAAGGCACCAGAGGCTTTTGAGAATAGTGGAGGATACAAGACTTTGGGATAGGAGAAACTCACCACCAAAGCCTATGAATATCATCAACCGAGGATATAGTACTTTTTGGTTCACCACCAATGAAGAATCCACCTTCCAAAGACACAAAAACCAGGAGTTATCTACTCTTTGAAAATATTCACTCATATAGAGAAAAATTTCATATATTCATATACTCAAAATTACTTGTCTTACACTTGAGATTTCTCCCCTCTTTATGGAGGGACTATTATATAGGAAATAGACTAAACATTAAAGACATTGGGAATACTCAGCTAATAAAAACCTAGGAACTAGAAAATGCATTAAAACTCTTTGGAAACTAGAACTTTGACTCTTGAAACCTACAACCTACATAAGAATTATAAAACTAAGACTAAAGACATTTGACTGAATGAAAAATATTTAAACTTAGTTACCAAAATTTGTTTGTGAACCTTGACCATAATATAATCATCTTGGAAGTTCAACGAATATCTGAGGAAATTGCTCAGAAAAACCTCCCATCGATATGTTATTGATTAGCTTTGAAATCGAAAACTAGTCTTGGTGAATTAGGAACTTAAACTGGACCTACAAAGAAAGAATCGGCAACTCCTAATCTTTGACATTTAATCTTGCGTATCGATACCGAAATCTCCAATTGAATAGATTGATAAAGCCCGATGCTCCCTCATCAATCTCTGCAAGTTGAGAAGATTCGTCTTTGAATCTTGTTATGGCTTCATTTCCAGGACGACCTCTCTAACGAACTAGATAATACATCACATTCATACTAATAAATATCTCCATGGCTTGTTGAAAAGATGAAAATATATCAAACACAATTTGACTAGTGATGAAAACTTTGAGAGAGTGTGCTTCCGGGCATACGAAATAAAAGTGACTCGTAATGTCTTTGGCCATTATAACCATTCCCTCTTCAACTATGACCGCATGATTTGCCTCAACACATTTATTTTGAGATTCACCATCTATAATATTATAGTTGCTTGATGGCGTTTGGATGATCAGCATCTCTCCATCTTCAATTTGTTCCACGTTCTCGTCTTGCTCCTTGGTTTCAAACTCTTCATGGTATGGATAATCTTCTGGTTAGAAAAATCCACTTGTAGATGCCCATCACCATAGCATTTGAAATACTCGCTATTTTCACCATTAGATTCTTTTTGGAGCTCTTTAATGAATTTGTGGGGCTTTTCCACTTCTTTCTCCTGTTTTGAAAAATTATCTACTTCATTAGAAGGAGTACCCTCAAAATAGGACATGCCTTTAGTTGAAAGTCTAGCTGAAAATCTCTTTGCACCCTTTAGTCGTTTCTCTAGGAGGGTGAGGTCTCTCTTCATATGTTGAAGTTTGAAGCATAGTAAACGCTCCTGCAATTGCTGCATTTGTCTCCTCAAATCTTTTACCTTAACATCTCATAAGTCTTTTTCTCGAGTTGTAGGAGATTTAACGTTTGGTCCACGTCGAAGACGATAAGCCATTTCTCTTTTTCTTTTTTTTGAATGGAAGTATGAGATGGAATGAAAAAAAAGAACGGGTAACAGAAGGAATCACTTGAAATGAGTTAAACCTTGAGCTCTAATACCAATTTGGTGCGTGCACGGGATGGGCGAATATCCTTTTGAGTGATTGATGATGGAAGTAGGGATAGATGAGAGTGTATGGAATGAGTGTCGATGGGTAAAAGCAATCGAAGGATAGAATACGATTGGAATCAAGGCATATAGGATGCACCACTAGCCAAGATATCATGATCGTGATTGACGAAGTTCACCACTAAAGCCTACAGAAATCACCTGCCGAGGATACAAGACTTCAGGATAGGAGAAGCTCACCATAAAAGCCTATAGAATATCACCAACCGAGGATACAGTGTATATGAACCTTGGCTCACCACTATGGAAGAATCCACCTTCCAAGGATACAGAAACCAGGAGTTATCCACTTTCCAAAAATATTCACTCACATAGAGGAAAATCTCATATATTCATATACTCAAAATCACTTGCCTTACACGTTAGATTTCTCCTCTTTTTATGGAGGGACTATTACACAGGAAATGGACTAAGCATTAAAGACATAGGGAATACTCAACTAATAAAAACCTAGGAACAAGAAAATGCGTTAAAACTCTTTGGAAACTAGAACTTTAACTCTTGAAACTACAACCTACTTAAGAATCATAAAACTAAGACTAAAGACACTTGACCGAATGAAAAATATTTAAACTTGGTCACCAAAATTCGTTTGCAAACCTTGACCATAATATAATCATATTGGAAGTTCAATGAATATTCAAGGAAATTGCTCAAAAAAGCCTCCCATCAATATATTGTTGATTGGCTTCAAAATCGGAAACTAGTCGTGGTGAATCGGGAATTTAAACTGGACCTACAAAGAAAGAATCGGCAACTCCTGATCTTCAGCATTTAATCTTGCGTACCGATATCGGCATCTCCAATTTGAATCGATTGATAAAGCCAAATGCTCCCGCATTAGTCGGCTACTTCCAGTCACCATCACCGTGGGATCCGCACTACTACCACCTTGTTAATGGCTGTCGTAAACCGCTATTTCAAATACTAACACTTACAGACCCATCTAGAACACACTTCAAGTAGGCAAACTATAAACCAATGGGAGAAATTATCATTCGCACCACAAACTTATGGTCAAAACCCTTTACAGTCAAACACTGAACGCAACATGATATTGACGTTCACATGAAAACATCAAAAGAACAAAGAAGAACAAGAGGGACGAGATCGGTTTCAGACTTAGAAGCAAATGAACCGAATTAAAATCAAGTTAAATAATCGTCAAAATCATTCTTATTATGGATCCGTGACCATAAACTCTTGGAACTATAAAAAATAGGGAGCATGTATATATGAATCTGGTTGAAGACTTTCGTTGAATAGGTGGTGTGCGTCAAACATAGGGCGAACTAATGTGCTATTGAACCGACCTCGAGAACCAAATCTACTCAAAACCACTCAGAGACGAAGAAATTGGTGACAATCAAACATGAATATGGTCGGTTTAGCCTTACTCCAAAATACATCATGCAAATTTCCTTGTTTATCTGAACTAGACATCACCAAATAATGTCATTACTTGGTGAGCAAAATTAAGTCGAGCAACCTCTTAGTTATTCTGAGGGAGAAAATGGTCCCCAGGTGCTTCGCCGAGTAGGGTTGAAGCTCGTGAAGCAGCCGTTCCTTGAACTGTTGGCCATTGATGGACGGCATCCCAAATTACCGTAGCTAAAAACTAAAACACATATGAGAGAGGAAAGGGATTTGTGCACCTGATTTGAAATCCATTATTCTTGATGTGGAATAGCGATAATCCAAAGTTCAAGTGATTTTCCTTATTGCTATTTGTTTCCCTGGCTCAATAAGACAGCCCCTCACGATGCAATTCTTATGGGAGGTTGTTTATGAGTTCGTAAGGTTAGAGAAGAGACTTGAGTGCCATTTATAGAGTTTTCAATTATGCCCTCTCATTACAGGCATGGCTTAACTAGGCCGATATATGCCAGTCCCATATTAGACTAATTAAGAATCCTTATACGTCACCTTATTAGACCAATCTTGTAAAATGGTAAATTACAATCTCAATTAATGTAGGCCACGTCAGGAAAACTCTTACATTCTCCCACTTGGGTTATATTAATTGAAACTGTATTGTATGTGTACACCTTTATGTTGGTCTGAAGATTATTTTAATAGCCAATCTAATTCCATAAAGTATCAAACACTGAATCATGACTGTAACTTCATGTATACACATAGAGCATTCCATGGTCACGAGTGCTTTTGACTTTACTAATATAGATTCTTTATGGTAGTGTGGTAAATGGATAACACCTTATAAAAAGTGATACCTCATGTGTCATCCTCTTTATCAGTCAACATTCTCTTTCCTTTATGTGTCACGAAACCTGATGTGCCATTAGAGAATGTCTTTATGGTTTTAACAAACCTACATATGTCTTATCTTTATAGTTAACCTTACGTTATGTGTGACAAGACATATCCTTGAGACTAACAACTGAATGCCCCTAGCACATACCTTGAGATTTTCACTGGATATATGTAGTCAACTTGATAAAATTCCTTCATAAACACTATATTGAATGCAAAAGAGTTAATACATATCCAAAATTGTTACAAAATGTAACAAACACATATGCGAACTTTATTAGAGCAAAATCAAAGCAGCTTCCACTAAACAATAGCATCCCCAATGCTTCAAAGCCCGTCTTAATGACATGTCGTTCAAAAAATGCACAACCGAAGGCCTTTAGTAAGTGGATCTGCAACTATATTATCTGTGGAAATATACTCTAATATAATGTCACCATTTTGTACTGGCTCCTTTATGGTAAAAAAACTCGACCGCCATAAGATAGATACCGATTCAGCCACAAACGAGGTCATGCTTAGGTTCGTTGTAGTCTGTGCCAAAGTAGATGGTCGACTCATAGGACCTATTCCGTATCCTTTGAACGGTGGTGATGGTCTGAATGATGGCAGTGGTGATGAGGGAGTCTGAGTGTGATTGGTGATGGACAAGGGTTGGATACCATTTTTGGATAGTCCATGGTTAGGGACTAAGGTTTGTGGGCAGCTTGCAAGTTACGGAGGACTCTTTTTGTATATGAACCACAAGTTAGCAAGATGGTGAGCAGGGGCAAGCTTGGGATGATTAGATGGGGATAGGTCCACGTAAAAGTGACTTCCCAGTTTTTGCATTATCCTATATGTAAATGTGCCTCTAGTTAGTACTCATCATAATGTACATCACAAGCTATACGATAAATAAAATCTACGCTGCCTTTTTCACATGTGTTTTGAGTTAGCCAAGCTTGATGCTTTACTCTAATTTTCCGTTTACAGCTTGTGTGATGTCACTTAATTTCTAAAGAAGCAGTTTAGTAAGTGACGACCTAGGACGTCATGGCTCGATCCCTAGAGAACGGGGATGCCACAATCTTACCTTATGTTAGAGAGTCTTTGCAGAAGTATCCCAACCTCAACATTAGATGAGACACGGTTCCTAGCCTTCAAGGCTTCCAATATCTGCTTAGTAGTGCAGTCAGTTGGCAAATTACTTTTTAAGAGTTCCTAAATGGATCGCTTCATAGAGAACAAGCAAATCCGATTACTCTTTGTCCAAGTAGCCAAGTGTGCTTTTTTGGGTTCTGTACTGTCAGCAGTTAGATCTGTCGGCTTATCTTTAGTAAGAGTAATATGAACATTTGCCTGCTTAATCCCAAATAGAAAAATCCTATTTCCATCTCTTAAAGTTTGAACTAATAAGAACCTTAATACTAATGGAGTTGTTGTTCATAGAAAAGGTGACTAAAAAAATAAACAATGTATATAATTAGCATCATGTGAGTACTCTCGAGAGTTACATTATCATGTGATCACCTTTGGGCAAAATACATGATATGTAGTTATATATTCTTCACATGACAGCGGCCATAAGAATGTATTTCAATCTTCGTGAATTCATCACATTTTGGTATATGAACCACTAGGATCAGTTACTCCTCAACTATATGCTGTAAATGCATTCCTCCATAAACCAATACACAATCACCTCTTTTGAGAATATGAGTACGCATTAGAATTTGAGACATCCCCACAATATGAGATCGATATTTCTCAAATCTAATAAAGTATACCACTTTGGCGGTCACAATTCCGTTGAATGCTTGAAATTCTCTCATACCAAGGATATAAACTTTATGTCTCACATTTACCATATACATATAATTTTGGACTTGAAGACAGGTTCTATTTGTCACTAAAATCACATGCCATGCCAATTACATTATTTCATTCATTGATACATATTAAATCTTATACATGCCATCAATGAATTATGCTCTACACATTCTATATGCGGTCATATATATGTGAGTTAACTTATGTATTTTCGAAACCATATGAAAATATAGGGAAAAAGGCAAAAAATAACCCTAAAATCACACATATATAGGGTTTTGTATGCATTTTTACCTCCTTAAAAACATCAAACATGTAAAATGAATACACAACAATGTAGATCATCTTAATATGAACATGCCGGTACTAAGAATGCCCTAAAAAGAGCCCAAACGCACTCTCACGCGCCTCCTGAATGCATGGCACATGAAGCGCATGCACAGCGCATAGTAAACTGGTCAGAACCACCAGTCTGACCAATCAACGGCCCGGTCAAAGGTCAACGATCGGTCCAAAACAGACCGAATCTCGAGTCAAAACCCGAGTCAGGTCGTACCCATGTTGGTCCGGAGTCGGTTGTTCACAACACTGATAACATCAGCCCTGCTGAGTCGGCCACATAGGTGCTGCATGCACGCCACGTGGCGCCACGCGTTGTCGCGTGGCCACCGTTGCCATGCATGTCAGCATATGGCACCGCCTACCAACTCCGCCGCAACGAGTGGCCACACGTGGGGCTGCGTACAACCTCCCCAGAGGCTTGCCACCCACCAAAACGCTTGACTCGATGAGCCGAGTCCAAATATGTTATCAAAATCAACTTTCATCAAACAAAAATTTCAAAAACAAGCCAAATCCAAAAGTTCTAGCTTTAGGCTATGAAAGCTCCGATACCACATATTGGCCATCAATGAATGGCACCTGAAGATCATCATAGTTAGAAACTAGAACATATATAAGAGAGGAAAGGGATTTGTGTACCTGATTTGGAATTCATCGTTCTTAACGTGGAATAATGACAGTCCAAAGCTCAAATGCTTCTCCTTTATCGCCCTCTGTATCCTTGGCTCAATGAGACAGCCCCTCATGATGCAATCCTTATGTAAGGTTATTTTTGAGTTCGTTGGACTAGATGAGAGACTTAAACGCTATTTATAGAGTTTTTTGCCATGCCCTCTCATTACGGGTTGGGCTCAACTCGACCCACACATGCCGGACCCATATTAGATTAATTAAGAATCATTATATCTCATCTTATTAGATCAACCTCGTAAAACAGTAAATTGTAATCTCAATTAATGTAGCCCACATCAGGAAAACTCTTACACGAACTCCTCGACCAACAAGGGAGCTAGGCAGAGCACTTGTTGTACACCTTTGGAGACGAATCCGGTGACGGGGCGGAATCGATCACAACAGAAGCAACCTCAAAGCTTAGAGAAGCCCTTAGTGCCGGAGACTTGTAACATGAAACTGTGAGAACGAAGTGTTTGGGATATGCAGAATCGAGAAGGAAATGAACTGAAATGCGGAAGGTAGAGAGCTCAGCTTTTGTAGCGATAGAACGATGAAGAATGAGCTTCCATCGGGCTCCATTTATGGCTGTTTTCTCCCTTTTTTTGATAGCAAAAGCGTCTTCATGCTGGAACCAAATCTGCTTTTTTTTTCTTTTTTTTCTGTTCCTCCACGACGAAGCTCTCCCCTCTCTATTGGACGACCTACGTCTTCATCCCTTGCTCTCTGTGTTGCCCTCGCTCGAAGGAGAAGATCCTCCCCCAATGAAGATGACCCTGCTTTTTTCTTTTTCCTCACTGCTCCGTCTGTTTTTCTTCTTCTTCTTCTTTTTTAAAGGAAATTGCCTATTTATTTATTTTCTGTCTACTTTCTACTTTGCTCTTTTTATATTTTTCTAAAGAAATTTTCCCTGGTTAACAAAATTAGATGTCAACAAATAAAAACTAAGTATATAGAACCTGCCCATTTTTGAAAGGTTTGTTTTTACCCGCAAGTGATCTAGCAATGTTATCAGCCGAAATTAAAGAGTTTATGGAAATAGAAATTGTAATCGAGATTTATACAATTTGGCTTAGTGTGCCTACTCATCTCTTCCATATCTAGCGACCCAAATAGTCTGAAGTCCTCTAGTTTGGCCAAGAGTGCAAATACCACCTTGTTGTACGTGTAGAAACTTCTACCGCTCACAAATCGTCTCCTTCTACAACTGTTCCGTTATTGATTCAGTCGTTATTGGACTCCTCCAATGGTTGTTCTCACACCTTGTACACACGATATAGCAGTCTCACTCTTAAGACCATAAACTACATCACTCAAGTGTGTACGAAGAGTTCCTCGTACCTGTTGTCATCGACCTTGATATATGTCTTCACTCTCATACAACTACTTTACTTTTGTCTTTACAATTGAGGCAGACACTCTTGTTAACTCTTTGAATCGACACTCAATGACTGCAATACTCTCTAAAAATGCTTCAAAGCACTTGTGGATTGACTTAGTTCTGCTCATCGTTTGGTCTTCTTGCAACTAGCCTTTATGTCCATATGTCTACCGGTAAAAAATCTAGGACAGATTCCTCAAAAATCAAGTGAAGAACCTTCAATCAATCAGCCTGTTAGACAAATTTACTACATATGTGAGATTTTGAGTACATATCTTCATGGGATGAGTGCGATTGAGTCCTAAAACTTTAAAAAAGTTTCTAAAACTTGTCACGAAAGTGCACTTGAATCCTAAAACTTTCAAAAAGTGCAACAAAGTCCTAAAACTTGTCACGAAAGTGCAATTGAGTCCTAAAATTTTTAAAAAATATAATTTTCTATATTTAACACAATGCGCAGGTCAATGACTAATTACATATGTACTATTATGTTTTGGGCTCGGCTTTGACTTTTCAACACGACGAGCCCAATTGCCATGTCAAGCACGGGCTGGAGGTAATCGTTATCATCATAGATACAATCTGAAAACCTCTTGTGAATACTTTTCCTGACAACATACTACTAAATAGTATGGTGATTTAGTTACATTTACAAAAACACGTAGCTTTTCTAGCGAAAAAGAAATCATAGAATTTTGTCTCAAAAGTTGAAATTAGAGATGACAAACACCACAACTTTTCATGATTTTCAAATTTGTGATAGCTTTACCATAATAGATCATGCAGGAAAAAAAAAAAGGGCACATCAATCTATATATTATAATTCTATTCTTGATATATTTAATGAAACAAAAAATCATAAACAAAGTAACATTATAAAATACAATCTTTCGTAACTAAACTTATGCTAAACTTATTTACCATAAATCATTTCTCTAAAATGCTAAATCAAGAAAACCTCATGATGAATTATCATTAGTTCGAGAATAAGGCAAATAGAGCCAAATTTATGAGATCTAAGGGTGTGTTTGTTTTATAGAAGATAGATGATTATTATTCAATAAATAATCGCTTGTATAACTTACGAAAATGAATAAACAAAAAATATTTTCATAATTCATAAAAATGTTTAGTAAAAAATTGTTGTATAATGAAAAAATTTTCATTAACTAATTATTTCAAGTGATACAAGCTATCATTTTTTTTTTTAAAAAAAATTCATATCATTAATTTATGCAAAATAAAGAGACCCTAAATGCATAAATATTTAGCATAAAATAGGCTATGGATCATATAGGTGAACCACGAGATCAGAATAAACCCGTGAAGGAGTAAACCCGCACCATCCGTACATAAATAGATGCGAGAGGTGCGTGTAAGAATTGGTAAAGAAAAAGCATAAAAGGAGTCGAGGACAAACAAAGCAAAAAAGAAAAATAGCAACGACGTACCCACTTGTACTAGTTAAATAGAGAATCAAAGCAAGCATCATTATATTAATTAAAGAAAACGTAATTCAGAGGATTGCGTTAGCTTTGCAATATCTCTTATTACGAATTTATTTATTGCAATACATGCGTATTTAAGTATTGGGGATTTCAATTGCCAAAAAAAAAGGAAAAAAACGAGGGAAATGCTAGTATTAAAATAGAAAAGTCAAAGGAAACACCATGATTATTTCTATAAAAAATGTCATTAAGAGGGACTGAATCAGCTAATATCTTCTTAAGATTTTACTAATTTTAAACAGAGATTTTTACAACCAAACAAAAATAATCCTTATTCCATTCCATTCTTACCAAAAACAAACGAAGATTTCGAGATCCTCAATTCACTCTATCTCAGGCTTTTCCAATTCCAATTTCTCATTCCATTTCATTCGGCTGTACCAAATATAGCCTTAGTATCTCGATCTCTTTTGCTTACCAAGACTCGAATATTTATGATGTTGTTGGATTAGTCCAACACCTGCAGAAGCTCTAGTTTAATTTAATATTATAACAAGATTTTCTAAGATTTGAAGTTTATCGTATGTCATCAGACAAAACGACCGGTGAGCTGCCCATCCCGTAGGAATTATATGATATGCATAATGCTGACTGGTTCACTTTAAACTGAAGCATGTTTCACGGTTTAATTGATAGCCAAACTTGAAACAGTATACTTTTGTCAATTAAATCAAATAATTAGGGCTTTTGGACAATACCAACTGATTTTTCTCCAACAAGGACAGTTCAGTTGAAAAATGGCATCCCATATCTTAGGTAAAATCTATGGAGTCAACGTGATTTTGTCTTTAACGAAGATACCTCCTAAAGGGCCAATTATTGGTACTACTATTTGGGTTAATATCACAAAAAATCTCAAATTAGTATACTTTTGATAAATTTACCCAAAACTAACTTTTTTATTACAAAAAACTCCAAATTAGTACATCTATGATAAATTTACCATAAACTAATTTTTGGGTCATTAAAAACCCTAAATTAGTACACTCGTGACATATTTACCCTCTGTTAGCTTTTATCAAATTTTACCGTAAAATTGTTGAGTTGGATGACACATGACAATATCTCAATTGACATTATAATTCCACTTGGAAATCCGTGTAAGTATAAAATAAATTTGTCACGAGTATATCAGTTTTGGGTTTTTAGTTACCCAATTAGTTTGAGGTTAATTTGTTACAAGTGTACTAGTTTGGGATTTTTAATGACCAAAACTTAGTTTATAGTAAATTTGTCATAGGTGCACCAATTATTATTTTTCGTGATACCCCATTTTATTTGGACAGAGTTGAAGAATTGACTAGGGTTTATATTGTTATGACGTATGTGTGAGTGAATTATATTAAAAAGATCTCACATCAAAGGATAGTGTAGAGCAGTTAATATATCATAGTTAGCTCATAACTCATTAACCTAAGCTTTTGAGTTAAGGTAGGTTCAACTGGATATGTTGATGGGCTCGAACTTAAGCTCCTTTTTGGTGATCTCCTTAGGTGAAGATATCAGACTTCTCCTGCGCACTCCTTAACAAATGGTATAAGAGCCAATGATTGGTGACCTATGCGGTTTTTAAGCAATGGGCATTGTGGTGTAGTAATGCGGGTTCGATGGTAGACTTCATGGTTATGAAGTTGGGCGTTAATGAAGATTTAAGATGAGATATCTTGATATAAAAGGATACTTGGATTAAGGGGGGCGGGTTTAATACTGAGCTCACACATGATTGAAAGATTGTTAGGATGCACGTGTAAGTGAGTTGTGTTAAAGAAATCTCATATCGAAGGATTAGTGTGGTGTTGAGCAGTTAATATATTTTAATTGGCTCATAATTCATTAAATTAAGTTTTTAAGTGAAGGTTGGTCTAACTGAATATCTTGATGGGTTGGGACTTGGGCTCCCTCTTAGCGATTTTCTCAGATGAAGGTATCAGACTTCTCTCGCGTACTCTTTAACACACATCACCCATTAGGTAGATTTGGAGCTTATCGTATGTCATCAGACAAAGCAACTGGTGAGCTGCCCATCCCGTAGGAATTATATGATATGCATAATGCTGAATGGGTCACTTCAAACTGAAGCATGATTCACGGTTTAATTGACAGTCAAGATTGAACCGTATACTTTTGTAAATTAAATCAAATAATTAGGGCTTTTGAATAATACCAACTGATTTTTCTCCAACAAGGACAGTTCTGTTTAAAAATGGCATCCCATATCTTCGGTAAAATCTATGAAGTCAACGCAATTTTGTCTTTAACGAAGATACCTCCTAAAGTGCCAGTTATTGATATTATTATATTGGGTTAATATAAAAAAAATATTTTCAAACTGTTACACTTATGGCAAATTTATCCAAAACTAATTTTTGAGTCCTAAAAAACTCCAAACTGGTAACATGTGATAAATTTACCACAAACTAATTTTTTATAATAAAAAACCCTAAAATGGTATACTCGTGACATATTTACATTCTGTTAGCTTTCGTCATATTTTACCATAAAATTGTTGAGTTGGATGACACATGGCAATAACAATTCATATCGGTTTGTGATAGATTTATCACGAGTGTACTGATTTGGGGTTTTTGTGATCTAAAAATTAGTTTTGAGTAAATTTATAACAAGTGTACTAGTTTGAAATTTTTTATGACAAAAAATTAGTTTATGACAAATTTATTACAGGTGTACCAGTTTAAGATTTTCGTGGATACTAATCTTATTGTAATTGAAAGGAGTTGAAGATTTGACTAGGGTTTACATTACACATCACCCATCAGGTGGAGTAATCCTTAGATCACTGGAACTACTATTGTGTGGATTTTTATGGTCCTAAACGATGTGCCCAATTATATTTTGTGGTACCTTTTTATGCAAAATGTCATATCTCCCAAAATTTAGAAAAGAGTTTAATGAATGCTCGATATTTGTTTTTTGTGATCCAACGGTCACAGATTCTCGAGGATCCGATCCTTGGAAAATTCTAAGAGTGTCCCCACCTGCCTATCCTTGATTTGACGATTCTTTGGACACCAGGTGTCTCAAAGGGCTTAAGGACAGTAACATCGCGGATCCGACTCCAGCAACCTCAGCGCCAAGTCCATATTTCGGTTGCATGGGTGGGGATTTGTAAGATATGCAATTTACTTTGAAAACGTAAGGAAGTAAACCTTGTGATGGGCTTTGCTAGCATAATAGTCTTTAAATTTACTTTGAGAGTAACGGCATATTGTGAAGTGAACCACAAATTCTTAAAAGAATGGATCCCATAACAATTTTTAATTATTTCTTAATTATTTTTTTCTCAAAACAGATTATTATTCTCACGGTAGATTAAAGACAACATAAGCATTTCTCTTTAAGAAAGTGCTTTGCTAGCATAATAGTCTTTGAATTATCGTGAGAGTAACAGTATATTATGAGCTACAAATTCTTAAAAGACTGAACTCCATAACAATTTCTAATTAATTTTTTGTGGTTCAAAACGGGATGTTATTCTCACAGTAGATTAAAGACATTTATATAAGCATTTTTCTTTGAGAAAAAGCTTTGCTAGCATAATAGTTTTTAGATTACTGTGAGAGAGTAACAAAGTGTTCTAACAGCTAAAGAACTTATTGCCAACCAGTGGATCACAAAACACAATAAATAGAGGTCAAATTACCATTTCTTGCATGCAAAATCTTCACCGAAACACAAGAATCGTCTATCATTAGCTTCTAGGATGCTTCAGCTCTCTGCCTTTTCCTTTATCCTCTCATTACTTCTCTTCTTGTTCATTCTGATTAAACTGATCTCTAACAGACACGGAACAAAAAGGTTCAATCTTAAGTTGCCTCCAGGCCCAAAGAAGTTGCCACTTAGTGGAATCTACACCAAATGTTTGGCGAACTCCCGCACCATCGTCTAACCTACTAAGCAAATACATACGGACCGGATTTCTATCTTCAACTCGACCAGCTTCCCACCATAACAATTTCCACTGCTGAAGCAGCCAAGGATGTCCTCAAGACCCAAGAGCTTGCTTTTGCTGACAAGCCACTGCTTACATTAGCCAAATTGACAAGCTATGACAACTCGAGCTTCATCTTGACCCCATATGGAGAATACTGGAAGCAACTGTTAGAAATCGATCGCACAATCACACAAAATAAAGAGTAAAAGTTGAGAGAGAGAGAGAGAGAGAGAATATTTTATTCTGGTTCACCCTTAAACTAGGGTTACACTCAGCAGAAGATTTCACTATAATTAGCACATCGCACCTCTTAATTACATAACTCAATTACAAGAAAAAGAAAATATATATAAGTAATAACTATTTATGAGCTCAAGTCCAAATTATCAATAAAATATAGACTTAAATCATAAAAGCCCTCTGGCGACTCGAAAGCACTGCCCTCGTAACCTGCCCGGACCACCACCTGCTCACCTGAGAGTAGAATCCCAGTGCTTCTATATTGATAGAAAGTTTGAACCATATCCCAACAACAATTTGGCAAGATCAGCATTTTGGAACTTCTGAGTGTTAAAAGCGTGCAGTCATTCACATGGGTGTGAGAGGAGGAGGTGAACAATCTCATCAAGGACATCAAATCATCGCCGGGTCTCCCTCTCAATCTCAGCGAGAAGATCTTCGCCTACACGAATTCCATCATTTGCAAGGCAGCTTTGGGCCAGAAGTGCAGACAGCAGGACGAGTTTGTCTCAACGCTTCAGGATGCCTTGAGGCTGGGGAGCCTAATCGAGCTTTTCCCTTCCCTACAGTTCTAATTTACATTACTGGGACGAATTTTAAGTTTGATAAGATAAACGGAAAGTATGATGAAATCTTGAATCCTATTCTTGCTGACCACAAAATGCAACGAGAACAATGCTTGACGAGGCAAGAAGATATGTCGGATAAGGAAGATTTAGTCGATGTGCTACAGCGTCTCCAGGAGTCTGACGAGATCGAGTTTCATCTTACCACAGACAACATTAAAGGCGTCATCTTGGTACGTTATATAATTCTTTCTCGTAAACACATCCTGGTTCTTAGTAAAAGTTCAACTAGGCAGATTCTCTTTGATTTGGTTATATTGTGATATTAATGGAGAAATGATTATATCAAGTTGTGAATTGTTATCTTCTTTCTAAATATTCATTTTCCAATAGACATTCCTTGTGGAAAAATAGAAAGAAATGCATTAACAATAAGGAAAAAAAATTATTCCGATGTAGCAATAAGAATATGGCTTGGACAAAATGTTAAGGATTAATCTACAAAACTGGACAAAATGTTAAGGATTAATCTACAAAACTGACTTATAACATAATATCAGCAATGCAAAAGGTCAACTAAAATTAGGATTTGTTTTTACTAGACTTTTTGGGATTAGCATTGCGCAATTGTTTGGAGAATTATGGGTTCATGTTTCTTAAAAGCTCCTTGCACAACTATTCTCCATGTCTTGCAACTGCCATCATTGGTTTTTTTTGTCAAATCTTATGTTCTTGTATACCCTTCAAAAAAAAAAAATCTGTGAAAGAACATGAAAGTCAAAGTCGTTAATGTACGACATATTATGGATTTCCTTGAATATGTAGCTCATAATGTTAAAAATACTTTATTAAAAAGCATTTTGTACCGAATCATTTGAATGTAGAAGCTCATGTGTAGGATAATTAATGTTATGATGCTCGAGAGAAAATATATTTTAATATATTTTTTGAAATAATGGCTTTCATAAATCTTCCGATCTAACTTATTTGAGATTAAAGAAGTCAAATACTAAAAGCTTATACTGACATTTTTTTTTGTAATTTCCGTAAGCTACTACCTTTCACATTTAAGATTATGTGGACTTAATCACTCTTTTGACAATTATTTTAATCTTCTTGATACCTCATATTAAATATTATTTTCAAGAAATTAAACAAAATTTCACCTTAATGTTCCATACAACAACTGTGTAAGTATTGTGAAAAGCAATAGATTGACTATAAGTAAGTTTTATTAAAACTAAACATAACATGTTAATAGAGAAACTTGTCATCCTCAAGAGCCTTTGTATTGTAATCTACACTTTACCAAACTCGAGTTTTTATTAAATGTTGCCAATCTCTTTCAATATTCCATCAAGCATATGGAAAATTAAGACATAAGGCAACATAACTTTGAATGAATTTTCTATCCAATTTACATGGCATTGATACCTATAGAATTAAAAAAAAAAATTATGATAGAATTTGATTATGGTACACTATTCCAATTTTATACGTATATGAAGCAGTCAAGTTAAAAACATGCTGTAACAAATCATAAAGACTGAAAATGTGCATTTAAAATAAGATATGTCCATGTAATCTCTTTATTAATAAATTCATTGTAGAAATCGCCTCCTTCTACAACTACCTCATTGTAGATTCAGTCACTATTGGACTCTTCCAATGGCTGTTCTCATACCTTGTCCACATGACATAGTAGACTCACTCCCAAGGCCATAAACTTCATCTTTGAAGTACACACAGAGAGTTTCCCACACACTTTGTCTCTCACTTAGGCAAATGTCTCCACCCTTAGTACTCCCACTTATCTCGTATGTTTACAAAGGGGTTGACACTCTTGCTAACTCTTTGGATCAACACTTAATCTACTGAAATGCAGCAATGGAGAGACAGACTCAATAACAATCTATAAATGCTTCAATTTCTTGGTTTCAAGCACTTGTAGATGGACTCTGTTTTGCTCGTCGTTTGGTCTCCTTATAGGCGTCCAAGTTTGAACGTTAAGCATGGCTTTTGTTTTAGCTAGATAGACTGCTACTTTAATTGATGTACTCGCCATGCCTAACCCGAAAATAAACCTAACAAGACAAAAAAAAAAAAATTAGCGAGGGCAACAGAATTTCTCGTTTCCTTTTGGGGCCAATTTGGCCTGAAAATTGACCTATTGTGACAATAATAAGTTTTGTTGCCTTTGAGTAAGACAATCTTATTTTACCGCCTTTGGTTTTCAATGGCAACCAATTTTATTGTTCATCGCCTTTGGGTGCCGAAGGCAATGAATTATCGTTTATCGCCTTGGGCATATGAAGTGACCAATAGGTATCATAGATAATAAAATAAAATAAAAATTGTCACCTTATGAAAAGGCGACGGAGCAAACACATCAACCATTTCGTGACAAAAAAATTGTCACCTTAGCCCATTTTCTTTAGTGAGTTCAAGGACTCGAGATTGGGATTGTGTTGGTGGAGAAAATGTATTGAACCACATGGTATGAGTTAATCAAAATGATGTTCTTTTTCTTAGGGAATAGAATTTTG
Source organism: Metrosideros polymorpha var. glaberrima (assembly GCA_001662345.2). Taxonomy (NCBI): domain Eukaryota; kingdom Viridiplantae; phylum Streptophyta; class Magnoliopsida; order Myrtales; family Myrtaceae; genus Metrosideros; species Metrosideros polymorpha. The sequence goes on along the minus strand of BCNH02000004.1, from coordinate 12,184,713 downwards.
AAATTAGAATAAACAATTAATCCTATGTTACACAGTTGAAACTACTTTAATTCATCCATAATACCTTTAAATGGTCACAATCTTTGGAAATATCAATTGGTGAAATAGTTAACACTGAATTTGTGGAATTCACGATACACCTCGACGAATTTGTTACATAAAATATGTTAAAGAGAAAAAAAAAAACAACTTAACAAAGTAAAGCTTGTATCTGGTCAAGCCACATGGCAGACGTTGCCCGAATAATATCCACAAATGCGCGCGCAGGGGCTCAAACGTATAGATGATTTCATGCATGACTTCAACTAAAAGTTGATTGCACACCCTACACGCTTAATTTTCTATTCTATGCAAGATAATTTGGACAAAATAATGTGATCTCCTCTTTCTTTTATTGCAATTATTAAACAGAGCACGTGAAATGAAGTACTCATATTCTGTAAGCAAACTACAACATTAGACAATGACATCCTGCTAATTTATTCGTATGTTTGTCCTATTGCCGCTAACTTGAAACCAAAGGCAAAATTGGTTGGCGAGTCAATGTAATCATTGAACTATATGAAAATGTTCTATGTTGCCCTTTTATTTATGCAAGATTAGGGATAATATTGAACATTTTCATATAATTTAAAGACTAAATTGAACATGCATAAAAAGTTTAAGAACCGAATTATACATTGAGCTAAAGTTCAGGGATCGCGAATATTAGGTCAATTATGGACCATTTGTATCATATTCTCTTTCAATTAAAAAGGTTTTCTTTTTCAGTGTTGAAGGGAGCATGAATAGTAGGTTGGGGAAAGGAGGTTGAAAGAATAAGAGCAAGAATTGAGCACCTGCCATTCACACAAGCTCAGAAGCCCAAATGATATTAAGGCTCCATTTGTTTCATTCCACAATTTCTAGCGTTTGGAGGTGAAAAATATGTGGTCAAACAAAATGTTTTCCAGTCAATGAAAAATGCCTTCTAAAATTGGGGAAAAAGACTTTCATTTCTGAAAAATGGAAATCATTTTCCAACTTCTCTCTATCTCTCGCCCTTGGATAAGCCTTTGACGAGCTTTCTGGTTCTGATGAGCAGATCTCCTTTCATAAACGACATTCTCTCGCCCTTTCGTGCTTGCTTTCGCTGCTTAATTGAACTTCAACCCGATGGAACCAACCAGCATATGGTGAAACCCTACTGCGCCAGAGAACGATTGCTCCCAAACATCGAATTCAGAACAAAAATCAACCTAACCTGACCGGCGGCGTGAATCTGCGATGCCGGAGAGAGAGAGAGAGAGAGAGGTGCGGCCTGCAGTGTTGCCGCCGATTGGAACAGAGTCACAGCTCATTGGGGGTGGCATCGGGGGAGGAAGCGAGAGAGGACCCAGAGCTGATTTGAGTTGTATTAGTGATCTGGAATTGTTTTGTCGCATTTGGGATTGATATAGAGACGAATCATAGAATTACTCTTTCGATCACTAAAGTGCAATTGTTGTGATCGAGAGGGACAGGAAGACGAGAACAAGTAGAAGAAAATCACATGAGAGATTTACGTGATTCGATCTGAGTATCGAAACTTACGTTCAAGAAAAGAGCCAACAAATAATCCACTATCAAATAGGATGAGAATTACTTAAATTACAATCATTTTCGCTCAAGTGTTTTTCAATCCTATAATTACACCCGAAACACAAGGTGTTCAAAAGCACTACCCCTCTTCTTCGTGCTCTCGAAGCCCTGTCTCTCTCTCCAAAGCTCTCACTTCTTAAGAGTCCACGAGGAGCTCTCTCTCTTATGCACAACAAGAGCCCTCGCTCATTTACTACACATGAAGAAGTCTTCCCTTCTTTTCGGCTGCCTAAAGAGGAAATAAATTCTCAGACCCAAAAAAAAAAGAGGAAATAAATTAATAAAACAGACCAAGCCCACACCTTTTTCTAATATTGTCAAAAGTAGGGACCACTTCATTTATGTGTGCAGACAACAATTCATCATCTCGGTTGTCTTCATGCAACTCCTTAAAATGTCAGAGTCTTCTTCATTAAATGTGCAACCTGTGGAAGTTCTGCGCGTGAAGGAAATTGAAGACTCCGAATAAGTGCAGCCCATGCGCCGCCGACCATTAGATGAAAAAACGTGTGCAGCAGAATCCACAAAATCAGCAAGATGTCCTACGTAAATAATTTTAGATCGGGTATTATCTGGTGACTCAAATTCGAGACATTAATTTAACAGTAATGCCTGCTATGTATTCGATGAATGTCTTTAGTGAAATGAGTGAGCAAATTCATGAAATGTTCTTAAACCTCGTTCTGCAAAAGCCATGAAGCTGCCTAGTCTCGATGTCAGACTCACAAACTGATTAGGCAAGCTCAAGCCTCACTAGATCCGGTGACGACCTCACAAGGATAGGGCAAGGTCGGCCCTCGTTGGGCCTCTCCGACAACCGGTGGTGAAAAAAGAAAAATAAAGAAAAGAAGAAAAAAATGGATGGAGGAAACAAAAAAGAAAAAAAAATTGAAATAAAATGATAAATAAAAACAATTAAAAATTCGAATTTTTTCTTTACCATATCATAAAAAATATTTTCTAATTTATTTTTAGGTCTCAATCAAATAACGAAAAATATAATCATTTTTTCTGAAAATGCTTCAAAAAATATTTTTAAAAAACGTCACGTTGCTTAATCTGCCAAGAAACATTGAGCGGCCAATAGGGAGACATACGCACGCAACAACGATCATTTTTCAGAAACGTCGCATTCATCCAAATTTGACCGCTCAGCGGTCATTGTCGACCGGGAGGGAGATGGCATGCTTCAAAAAGTCAATCTGTATATAAGCGGGCAATACAGGTAATCAGGTTGGGGAGATCAGAGAAGAGGTAACAATGGAGGAGGAGGTGGTGAACTTGGAATGGTCGTTGCCGGTGCCGAGCGTGCAAGAGCTGGTGAGGCAGCGACAGCCAGATGCTTTGCCCCCCAGGTACGTCCGCGATGACGTGACACCCGCCGATCATCGGCCAGAGTCGTCACAGGGCTTGCACTTGCCTTGCATCGACCTGCAGAAGCTGATGGACCCTTCTTCCCGATCCACCGAGCTCCACAACCTTCACTCTGCCTGCCACCAATGGGGTCTCTTCCTGGTCTGGTTTCTACTGTCACGATACCCACTCTCTTCAGTCTTTACTGCATTATCTCTCTCAAACTAAGAAGGCTTTGATACTGATGCCATCTGATCCGTTTACGCGCAGACAGTACACCTGAAGTATTGTACCTGTATATATCGAATGAAGTATCTCAATTTCGTTTCTTTTCACTGCTCAATTTGCATGCTAAATACAAAACGGTGTCGACTACACTGTTCCAAATCTTTCCGGGTAATCTCATCTATGTTCGATCATAGAATCCAATCCTGCGGTTGGATAAACACCTGCCGGGTTTTTCTTTTGCGTCTAAACGAGTTGGTCGTGTTGGTGAGTCATTTCATGCAGACGAAATGGTTAATAAGTTTGACTCCATTTGAAATGATCTCTCGGAAACATGATGAGCATCATTTCATTGATCTAACATTATCTTCGCATATGATGTGGACCGTTGTCTCCTAAAATAAAAGAATTCTTTGTCGTATCTTCTTGGGAATGGGGTTGAATTTGGAAACGCAGAAGATTGTGAAGTTGCCATCAATGTGCAGTTGGTGAACCATGGAGTGTCGGATGAAGGGATGAGGATGATGAAGGAAAACTTGCACGGGTTCTTCCAACTGCCTTACCATGAGAAGCAAAAGTCGGCACAGAGACCAGGAAGTCTCGAAGGTTACGGGCAGGCTTTCGTCACCTCTCACGACCAGAAGCTGGAGTGGAACGACATGATCTTCCTCAAATGCCTTCCTCCTCATGCAAGAAATCTCGATCTGTGGCCACAAAATCCCCCAGAATTCAGGCAATTTGTTTCCATTTTTTTTGGTTTCTGTTGTGTTTGTGCATTTTTCAGTTAGCTAATTTAAGCAAATGGTGATGACTATAAGTACCTAATCTATCAGCATAGCACTAGAGAAATACACCGAAGATTTGAGGAAAGCGGCAGTGGTGGTAGTGAAGTATATTGGAATGGCGTTGGGGATTCAAGAAGGTGAACTGGAGTTGTTGATGAAAAGTTTCAGAGAAGGGAAGTACGAGGTCAGGATGAATTACTACCCACCATGCCCGGAACCTGAGAGAGCAATGGGCCTATCGCCACATGCCGACATCTCAGGGATCACCCTGTTAATGGAGTGCGGCAACATCCCTGGCCTTCAGGTCCTCCGCAAGGACGGCCGCTGGGTCACAGTTCCACCCGTTCCTGGCAGCATTGTCGTGAATTTAGGTCAAATCATGGAGATTTACAGCAACGTAACATACAGAGCACCAGATCATAGAGCGGTGGTGAACAAAGAGTAGGAGAGGGTGTCCATGGCGACCTTCTGCTATCCCAGCCCGTCTCTTCTAGTTGGACCTTCTCCACAGCTCCTCACCGCCACTGGACTCACCCCTCGCTACCAAACCCTTTCGTACTCTGAATACTTGCAACACTTCTACAACCACAAGCGCGATGATGCGGTTCCCTTCATCAATACCCTCAAGCTGTAGACGCTGAACTGACGCATTCATTCGTTTCATCTTTTCCTTGTATTTTGTGTCGTGAATATGAATTCAGGTTGTTCCACCTATTTTGACATTTCGTTTACTCCATGGAGAACTATTAGTATGTGACTTGTGACGACGGCATGTCGAACAACTGATCCAAGTCATTTCATAATTTTACTCTAAACTAGCATTTTACTTGCAGGGTCAACAGTCGCAGTGCTTTAGAAACTATTTTACATTTCAATTGCCTGGCTCACAGGGTGTGATGAGAGAATCATGATATACTCGCGTAGTATGAATTTCGACAGCCTTTATGTACAAATTTTGACAAATCTTGTCATGGATTAGCTTCGTGCTCTGCTTGTTGCTGCCACATGATTGTTAGAAATTAAGCCAAATTCATAAATGTTGCGATTGTCGGTTTGTGACCGTTCGGTTCTCAAGAGAGTATTTATTGTAGCGTTGTTCTCCAAGAGTCTCTTAAAGTTTTGATGTCTAGTTAATGTTTTGTAAATTTCTAGTAATCTATCTTCTTGGAATGTTGGTTTTATTTATCAGTCATTTAGGAGTTTGTTTAAGAGTTATGTATTAAGCCTATATTAAGGCGTGTCTTGTAATAGTTTCTGATAAGGGTGAAGTATTAAAGAAAATTCAAAAAAGTCATTCATCTCCTTTTCCTCCTTAAGTCTTGAGTATCTTCGATCAAGGTTTTTCATCTTCGAACCTTATCGATCGAGATTTTTTCCAACAAATTGGTATCAGAGCTTACAGTTCGTGGTTATGGCCTCCACAAATAATCCACTTCCTCTTCAATACCCTCATCTTACCAAATAAAATTATGGTAATTAGGCTTCTAGAATGAAAGCCTTGCTTGGCACCCATGGCGTATGGGAAATGGTCAACACTGTCTATGATGAGCCAAATGACGAAGCCACCTTGAATCAAACTCAAAAGAATACCTTGGAGAAGATTCGAACAAAAGATCAATTAGCCCTGTCAATCATCTATCAAGCTTTAGATGATTCTATGTTTGAGACTTTCTCGAACGCTACTACTTCTAGGGAGGCATGGGAGATCCTTCAAAACACACACCAAGAAGTGGAAAAAGTGAAGAAGATTTATCTTCAAATTTTGAGAGGCAAATTCGAGGTAATTTGTATGAAAGAATCTGAATTGATTGCTGACTATTTTACAAGAGTTTTGGCCATTGTCAACCAGATGAAAAGAAATGATGAAGATGTTCCAAATGTTCGTGTTGTTGAGAAAATTCTCCGATCCTTAGACGAAAGGTACGACCACATTATTGTTGCAATTGAAGAGTCCAAAGACTCAGACATTATGAAGATTGATGAGCTTCTAGGTTCATTATAAGCCCATGAAGAAAGACTTAGAAGAAACAAGCAAGAGTTGGTGGAGAAAGTACTCCAAACTCGGTTGTCCATCTGAGATGAGAGGGGCCAAAGTAGTAATGCCATGCCAGCTCGAGGGCCTAATCAAGATCGTGATCGAGGTCGAGGCCGAGGCCGAGGCCAATTTCAAGGAAGAGGTTGTGGATGAAGCAAAGGAGAAGCTGCTTGCAATGAAAATTGATACCAAAGTCAAAGAAGTGTTCGTGGAAGAGGAACGAACTCAAGATGACAATGGTATGATAAATCTAAAATTTGATGTTATCATTGTAATGAACTTGGCCATTATGCTTCTGCGTGTTGGAATAAAGATAATAACGGAGTAGACGAAATGGCGAACATGGTGAATGATGAGGAGCAAGTTCTTTTATTAGCGTTTAAAGAAGATGAAGGCGGACAAAGTGATACTTGGTATTTGAATACCGATGCAAGCAACCACATATGCAGAAGAAATGAGATGTTTGCCGAGTTAGATGAGACAATCAAAAGGAAAGTCTCGTTCGGTGATAATTCCAAAATTCTTGTCAAAAGCAAAGGTACAATTCTGATTCGTTTGAAGAACGGTGCACATCAGTTTATTTTTAATGTTTATTATGTTCCAAGAATGTCAAGCAATATCTTGAGTTTGGGATAGCTTCTTGAGAAAGGCTAAACTGTCCACATGAAAGATCTTAGCCTTGTGCTAAGAGAACAAAATAATAAACCGATTGCATATGTAAAGATGTCAAAGAACAAGATGTTTCTTCTTAATATAAAAAATGAAATGGCTTGATGCTTAAAGGCATGTGTGGATGATCCTTCATAGTTGTGGCATTTGAGGTTTGGCCATCTTAATTTCGGCAGACTCAATTTGCTTTCTCGCAAGAAGGTGGTGTATGGCTTACCACATATTGATCATCCCGATCAATTATGTGAATGGTGTGTTATTGGGAAGCATTTCAGAATCAATTTTCCAAAGAAAGCCACTTATCGAGCGAAGAAGCCACTTGAGTTGATTCATTCGGACATGTGTGGCCCAATCACTCCTCAGTCATATGATAGTCATCGATACTTTGTTACATTTATTGATGATTTTACTCGAAAAACTTGGGTGTATTTCTTGAATGAGAAATCAGAAGTGTTTGATATTTTCAAATAATTCAAGAAATTAGTTGAAAATAAGAGTGGCTATTTTATCAAAGCTGTGAGGATCGATCGTGGAGGAGAATTCACTCAGCCATATTCAAAAATTTCTGTGAGGATCATGGTATTTGGCGATTCTTGGCAGCTCTATATTCTCCTCAACAAAATGGAGTGGTTGAACGGAAAAATAGAACCATTCTTGACATGGTTCGAAGCATGCTAAAGAGCAAAAATCTGCCCAAGGAGCTTTAGGGTGATGCTATTATGTGTGCGGTTTATCTACAAAATAGATGTTCCACACAAGGACTTGAAGGCGTAACTCCACAAGAAGCTTGGAGCGGGAGAACACCTAATTTGTCTCATTTGAGAATTTTCGAAAGCATTGCCTATGCTTATATCCCGAATCAGAAAAGATTAAAGATGGAAGACAAGAGCAAAAAGCTCATTTTTATAGGGTATGACTCTTCGTCCAAAGCCTATAAATTGTTTGATCCTAATACTTTGACAGTATATGTAAGTAGAGATGTCAAGTTCAATGAAGAAGACACGTGGGAAGACAATCCAAAAGTTGAAGCGAATAGTGATTCCAGCGAAATGGAGTTGAATGATCACTCTTCACCTTCTTCTCCGATATTTGCTTCGAGTTCATCACCAT
>BCNH02000004.1:12141992-12176565 GCA_001662345.2 Metrosideros polymorpha var. glaberrima | reverse complement strand
TTAAGGCATCGATGGTGAAGGAATTTGAGATGACCGATAATGGTCTCATAAGTTATTTTCATGGTATAGAAGTGAAGCAAAGTACGGATGGGATTTTTATTTCCCAAAAAGGATATGCAGAAAATATCCTTGAAAAATTTAATATGAAGAATTGTATGCCGGTCAATACACCAATGGAGTATAGAGCCAAGCTTTCGAAGTTTGATGATGGCATCGATATTGATTCAACATACTATAGAAGCTTGATTGGAAGCTTGAGATATTTGACATGTACAAGACCGGACATCATGTATAGTGTTGAAATTGTGAGTCGATACATGGAGAAACCAAAGTCATCTCATCTTAAAGCTGAAAAGAGGATACTTTGTTACATCAAGGTACTATCAATTATGGTTTACACTATACTCAATCTAATTCTTTCCAGCTTAGAGCTTATTCAGATAATGATTATGGTGGAGACATCGATGATCAAAAAAGTATTACGGGCTTTGTATTGTTCTTGTATGACACCGCTTTCACGTGGTCATCTAAGAAATAATCTAGTGTTACTCTATCGACATGTGAAGCTGAATATGTTGCGGCGCCCTCATGTGTTTGTCATGCAATATGGTTGAGAAGACTACTTAAAGAAATTCATATGGAGCAGGTGAAATCGACAGAGATTTTTATCGATAATGTTTCTGCTATTGCATTGGCAAAAAATATAGTTTTTCATGAACAAAGCAAGCATATCAATGTTCGATATCACTTTATTCGAGAACAAGTGAAAAAGAAAGAGATTGAAGTTTTGCATGTGAAGACGAGAGACCAAGTAGCCGATATTCTTATTAAACCTCTCAAGGTCGATGCATTTTGAAAGTTCAAGAGCCTACTTGAAATGATCGTTGGAAGAGAATTTGGTTTAAGGGAGAGTGTTAGAAATTAAACCAAATTCATAAATGTTGCCGTTGTCGATCTGTGTCCGTTCGGTTTTCAAGAAAGTATTTATTATAGCGTTGTTCTCCAAGAGTCTGTTAGAGTTTCGATGTCTAATTAATGTTTTGTGAATTTCTAGTAATCTATCTTCTTGGAATGTTGGTTTTATTTATCAATCATTTAGGAGTTTGTTCAAGAGTCACGTATTGAGCCTATATTAAGACATGCCTTGTAATAGTTTCCGATAAGGGTGAAGTATTAAAGAAAATTTAGAAAAGTCCTCTTCATCTCCTTCTCCTCCTTAAGTCTTGAGTATCCTTGATCAAGGTTTTTCATCTTCAAACCTTATCGATCGAGATTTTTTCCAACAATGATACGATCAATGAACATAATACCTTATCCATAGCATGATCAACGCATTAATATAGAAGCTTCTCCTGTCATCAAATTTATTTCTAGTAAGATTGAGTAAAAGCAGTATCTGATTTCCAAACTTAACCAATAGTTGATAGAATATTACAGCAATCACTATAGTCAAGACTATGGTGTAAGACGAAGGCCAAATGTTCTGGAGTTGAATCCTTTCTCCTATTATGCACCCGGATGGCACCTATCTGACTCTAAGAGCACTGAGGTTGGCAGATGCAAAGGAAGATGTTTGCTTGGACTTCAAATAAGACATCAGAATTTCTAGATTGTAGGAGGATCTGAGTGGGGTGCTGAATTTTTGTTATGAAGACACCTCTCTAATAAGCATTTTAGCTGCCTTCCCTGTTCTTCAATCTTCATCTGTAAACTTCTTTGCATCTGTATGTATAACTCAAGAAGGATGAAATGAAAACTTACTTCCATACCACTGTTTCTATGTGTAGACTTCTGAAAGCTTACATGTGCGAGTATGTGTGAATGTGACAACGTAAAATTTTCAGAATAGCTACCTCCAACTGTTGAAGTAGTCGCTTTCGTACATTCAGCTGCATCTGCAAGGTTCTGCAATAAGCTTCCGCAATCAGCTTGCCTCTGTTGCCAACAAATATTCAATACGTTTATTTTACTCATATCATGACTTCCTACTTCAAGACAGACATTGGACACTTGCACTCTCATAACTGGTCCTCGTTTTGTGCTCAAGTTTGTATACAGGAGATAGTAAACAACAAACAAGTCGAAGCTTACGTTATGAGGTCGTGCACTAGCATTGTGACAAAATTGTTCTTCTCTAATTTTCCTGCATGTACAATATGATTTATGCACATAAAATAAGTTACCATATTGCCTAATGATAATAGAGTTCCTGTCTCTTGCAAGGAATGTTCATTCGTGCTCATCGTTGTGAACGCAGAGAATTACCTTCTTTAGATTCTGCAATGTACTTGGCGATGCGACATTTCTGATATGTAAGAGACAAATAAAGTTTTGGTTTGAAATTCTGAACGAAAGGTTATGGATGGGCATTGATTTTCGGCTAATAGAAGGAAAGTCATTATGTTGCAGTTGACGAGGCTAGCACTATCACCTAGAGGGGGGTGAATATGTGATTATAAATAAACTTGACAAATAATACAGAATTAAAAAAAGTCAAGATAATAGATATGAATGATGAGCCAAAGCATGAGCTTTGTGTATGATGAAATGAACGGTACAAGTGTACAATAATATCAATATCAAAAGTTAATGGAAAGAGAGAACTGCACACGAGAATTATAGTGGTTCAATTTAAATCAAGTCTACGTCAACTCTCCACGTTAACAGCCTACTGATTGGATTCCACTAATGAATCAATAAGAGATTACAATGATCACACTCAAACTATCTCGTTGTCATTCTTTTGACACCTCTCAAAAATTAAAACTTTGAAGCTCATGAAAGACAAGTATGTAAAATTGAAGCTCTATTTGAATTTTGAAATTTTCGACACTTGATCTCTCTTTGTTTTTTTAGCACCATGGTCCCCTTTTATATTCCTCCACTTTCAAACTAGTCATTGGATAGTCTTCAGAGGATCACTTTCTAATCAACCCATTAAATAAGATTGTATCAAGAAGATTAGACAGCCGTTGAGTTAGATAAAATCAGAAACTCCATGGATTCAGTCGCCCATACAATCTGAATATAGGTTTCCATAAGTAGAGTTCTTCATTTATGGAAGGTAGCTTGTCTTTACTGAGAAGGAAATCCAAGTCAAATCAGTAGCTGTTGCGAGTTATCATTAGACGTTGTCATCAAATGTCTGAATATACGTTGAGTCTGAATACTTTTTAAATCTGAAGCTATCAATTGTCTTGATGATATCTATATCCATGACAATATGAACTTCACTTGAGCTTCCATCTTTTGGTCCCTCCAAGCGTATTGACAATCGTGGCTCTACCTCGTTATTCACTTATCCAAGGTTCCTCCAAGATTTACCGAACTTCCCGTTTTAGGCTTGTTCACCTTCTACTCAGGTTCTTTCAGCTTGTAGACACCTCTATGCCTAATGTCTTGTACATCATTGAAAGAGAACTTGTACCCTTTAGACGTTCTGACAAATTCTTCAAATATTCTAACATAACCTTAGACGTTTTGACATAACCTCAGATGTTCTGATATAACTCTCAGACATTTTAACATAACATTCAGATGTGTTGATAAGATATCATATATATAATGGCTTGTGCATCTTTCACATAGTTATACTCAACCAATAAACACATTAGTAACATTTGATTATTTTGTCATTTTCAAAACATTATAGAGAATTTTCACTAACAATCTCCCTTTTTATGATGAAAAAACAATCTATGAATATGCAGATGTATAATCACACTTTCAAAGATAATGAATTTTATGTACGTGAAAAGTAATATGCTTATTTTGCTAGAGATAAAAATTCAGATTAAGACATAATAAGCACGTTACGTAATCTCCAAAATTTAAGATATTCAAAGACGTAATCAAGAGATAGTAGATAAATTGAGCATAATAAAATGTGGAACTATAATCACTGCTTAATATTATGCACAAATAAATGTAGAAATATAATCAACACAAATTCATATTAATATTCATATTCTCTCCCCCTTTTTTTTGTCATAATAAAAAAGCAATACTTATTGAAAAGGTATTATGTAGAGAATATGCAATGCAGCTCATTTTCACATAATATCTTCATAATAATATGAGGCATGAGACGCAATCTTTTCCACATGCTTTAGTGAACACAAAAGATATGCAATATAACTCATATTCAATTGAATTAAACGTCATATACATCAACAAAAATATATCAAGTAGTACGAATGTACACAATAAATTTCACCATCTTTTTGTAATAATAAAACGATAAAATGTATAAGAGATTTGGTAATGACAAAAAGTAAGGGAAATAGAAAATGTACTAACCGGATTATGTATAAGTTCTAACAAATGTTTACCTTTTCTTCCATAGTCGAAATAGTAATCAAGATCGGGCAAAAATTAACTCAACTTTATCAGGATTTTCCCATGCTTGATCTATGCTCCCCCTCAATTTTTTGCTTCTTTGAGATGATTCTCTCTATTTCTTTTGCGATTCCATTTTCACACTTCATTTCTTTCCTTTTCTCCCCTGTCATTAAGACATCTTTTTGGAATAGCTTTTTATCACGGCTTGTGCACGTTGAATAGAAAGTTGTTCTTTTATTTTCTTCACAGAAACAACATCCGCATCATTCAATTGCATCTTTGAAATCCAAAAAAGAAATTTGTTTTCTTCCATCGACCTCATCTCGAATTTAATATGTATAAACTTAATAAACTTTTTGTACAACTTTATTGTTAAAGATATAATACCTCACATATTATATTCTGCATTTTCTTTCGAATAAATAAATTGAATAGCATATATAAGAGTGTCAAATATTTCAAACAGAAGCTACTCAACCTTTCATCCAATGTTTTGAAAGCTTACTCAATAAACCTTGGAATAATTTGCGAGAATTTCGCACAAAGAGGGGAACTTTCGATCCTACAAAAGAAGTGCAAAATTTTCACGATTTTTGGATCAAACTTTCCAAGCTTCTTATGGAAAGATTCTTTTACAGCCTGCAATTTCTTGTAGAAAAGATAATATTCTTTGCAAAAATAAGGAGCATATTACGTACATACCTTCCTTCGATTTACGAAACAAACTTGCCAAAAGTAATGTACTTTTAAAAGTATAGCAAGTCTATAAAAATATGTAATGATTGCTTTAAGAATCAAAAGGATTTTCCTTAAGCATAAATATCAAATGCATATAAGATTAACGAATTTTGTAAAATAAATGCAGATGTTTCTACCATTAAATCTATGTAGGATCTTATACACATGGCAACAAATATTAGCAATTTGCATCCCAACGTGCATGTGCAGAGTATACATTTCTTTTTTAAAAAAAATCGTCACTTGATATACTTCTTTGATTGCACCATGATCTTGCAATGATCTCATTTCCCATTTGGTATCCATGTATTTGGATCCATTCCTTATGTTAGAAAGAAATAAGTAGAAAACTTCATAAATGTTGAACAATTCTTTCCACAATCTTAGGGCATATAAAGAAATATAATTGCAGGAACAATATGCATAATCAAATGATATTTTCTTTAAAAAGATATTTTCTCTATGTGGCCAAAGATAGGATTAGAGAGCATAAAATTAGTTCAATAATCCGAATTTCTCCTTTCCTAAATTGAAATAAGATATCAATCAATTTCATCTTAAGACACCAAAATAGATTAGACTTTTATTCCAAAAACATATTTCAAGCATAATTTTATTTTTTCAAGGTTTAGTAATTGTCATTTAAAGTTTCTAGAGTCCTTATTTAATCATAGTTTTCTAGAAAAATTAATTTTGTCTTCCTAAGAGTCTTTGCGTCTTTCCAATGAGTCTTATTAATTACTCATGTGTCGAGGGTTGTTCCATGTTTGTCTATATAAGCATGCTATGATGAATTAAGGAGATAAGGCTTGTTTGATTAAAAATTTATTTGAGACTTTTGCTTCAGAACAAGAAGGATTTCTTGTTTTGCTCTTATCCCTTAGGTGGATTCTTACGGGTGGCGAGTGTTCTTTCCTTTAAGTTCTCACTTGTGTTACCTTCTACTTCTCTACTCTCTCTCCCGACGTCATTTACATTGGTTCTTGAGTGCAAGTTTCACTTCATTATATAACCAATTTTTGGTTGTCAAGCGCTGCTATTGTCATTGACCCTACTCTGAAAGTTTTATTTCATTCCTAAAAGTGATGGCAAAAGGACACAAGAAGTGCCAAAACTTATATACGACGCTGCTTTAGTGCAAAAACTAATTTTCAGATTACTTAAGTGCCAAATTTTTAAAAAAGGATTACTTAAGTGCTAAAACTTTTTATTTCAAATCATTTAAGTGCCAAAATCGGAGAAATTTTTGGCATTTAAGTAGTTGTTTTTCTCCAATTTTGACACTTAAGTGATCCGTAAAAAAGTTTTAAGTGATCTGCAAAAAAATTTTGGCACTAAAATGAGCGTTGTATATAAATTTTGGCACTTTTATTGTCCTTTACCCTAAAAGTGACTGTATGTGGAGGCTGTGGTTAGTACAGTTTAAACGTTTGGTGGCCAGTGATGTCGATCGGTGACGGGTCGAAGAAGATGATATGCTTGATGATGTCTTGGTGGCAATTGGAATGGTAGATGGTGGCGAAAAAGAGGTTAAGAGCGGCGGCCATAAATGGCGGTCGGAGGCAAACGTCCAGCATGGCCGAACGTGAGCTTGTCTAGGTATTTTACCCTTCTCATGGCCGACTGGGGGGCAAGGTGAGTTGGCTAAAGGCCAATTATTGTTGGGCCTAGATTAGTTTAATGGGTATAGTTTAGTCTAATGGGTTCAGGGCTTAGATGAGTATGTTGGGCTTATATTGGTTGAGTTTGGGCTTGGAATTTAGTTTTGGGAGACTCTGGGCTTGGGCTTGTCCAAATGGCAAATAGGGCTTGGGGCTTGGATTTTAGTTTAGAGGCTTTGGAGAAACTGGGCCATGATTGGACTGGGCTGGTAGATGGGAGTTGGAGAAGGGCTGGGCTGAGCGAGTCTTTTGCTAACAGGAGAGGGCTTGGGTTGAATTGGGCTCAGTGATGGCAGCCCGTTTGTGGGCTCGTTTGGCTCTGCGGGATTACAATAAAAAATATTAAAAATCAAGAATTTAAAAAAAAAAATTAGAAATTTGGTTAGGAAAGTGTATTTGCTTGCCTTTTTAGCATAATGGGCACTTTTATTTGTTTGATTGATGGTTGTTTTGTTCGCCTAATCGTATGTTTTATTCAAGTTTGCATGTGAATGCTTAGATGAATGTTAGGACCCCGACGAGTGCTTTTCGGCGGATAGGTTAGGAGGGTGATTAGAGCTTAATTAGGAATTGGTGAGTTAGCCTGCCACTTTGTGAAACGCAAGTAAGGGTTAATTATCACTAATCTGAATTCTTAGTTGAATTAGATGGTTATGGAGTTAATCAAATTGCATGAGTTAGGTCGTGTTTCTCAAATCGAATTCTCATTTGATTGAATGAACTTCACTAATTATCTGATTTGTTGAATGGCTCGAATGTTGAATGAGATTGGAACGAGATGGTGGCCAAGAGCTCGAAGTCCCGTGGTGGTCAATAGGTTTAGGACTTTTTTGGTAATTTTCTCAATGTTGGTCCTTAGCCGATTCACTCAAGCTTTCAGCCTTGTTTGGTGGAGTGCATTTTTTTCTCTCTCTCTTGTGTATTAATTGATTCGGTGACTGCATGTCAAAGCCCATAAATTAGATTAGGTTTATAGATGTTGATGGCAGGAGTAATAGTGAGTCAGAAATGAGTCTCAATCGAATGTGAATGGTGGATGGCGAATTGGCTCATGTTCTTGTCCTCTTGTCATTTGCTTCTAGCTATATTTGCACAATAACGGGTGAAAAGATGTATAATCTATCATTGGAAGCCTATGCCTAGCATTTCAATGTCTCTCATTGAATTGGGCAACTTCCTGGGAATGTGAGCGACCATGAAGGTGGGGGAACACGGAGGTGCCGCCAATGGCGTTGAGTGGCGGTGTTGACTGCGAAAGAGCGGCAATAGGAGGGGCAAGAGTAACATTTCGCGAATAGTCCCAAACATGTCTATTTGGTGCATGAAATTTGTTGTGCTTGCCCATCCACCGAATCCGGACCTAACCAATAACCACGAGCACCTAACCGACCACGAAGATCTAATCGTGCTGCTACTCGTCTCCCGACATCTGGGCGGTTGCTCCACTGCACTCTACATAATAATCTCATGATCTTAGTGATCATGGCATTTCATGAATCAAGCCATGGTCTTAGTAAATTGTGATCAGCCAAATGAGAGATCAACTAAACATAAAAATTGAAGCAATTAGCAATACGGTCTCAAGCACCTCATTAGCATACTTTCATCAAGTTGATTAAATATTTTCTGTTAGATTTAGTGAATGTCATCAAACATGGAATTATCAAACAAGACATAAGTCCAACACTTGTATTTTTTCGACATGCGGAAGTGTAAAGATTGTTAAGAAATTTAAGAAATGAATTGTTCATTTGTGATGTACATCAAAAGTAACAAGTTAAGTAGGGTAATAAAGGTGCATTATTATTACTATATGCCATGGGTTGCAACAGACTTTGAGGTGAAGATGCGAGCAAAAGAAGGAATGATGCAGACAGTGAAGCAGACTAGAAAAGATCCTAAAAGATTCTACAATGGATCTTGTGTTTTCACGATCTGATAACTCTTTCCATCTCTCTACCGATTTACGAGTCTATACAGACACAAATTCACATAACTTCATGTAAACTGTCGAAAAACGACACCCAAGATCTCCATATCAATAATCTAGAACACATACGTTATGAGATAAAGGATTTACCCACCTGATTTGGAATTCATCGTTCTTGATGCGGAATGTCGATGAGCAATGGATGAAATTTTTTATGCATCACCTCTTCCTGCTAAACATTCTAATGCAGTAGCGACAGCTTTGTAGCATCATACTCCTAGAAATGGCTCCAGGAGAAAACACGAGGACCACGATTCAAACTGGCGACTTGTTTTCCCATTTACTCTAAGCAACACGCATCACGTAATTTATCTATGTAAAGCGTATTTTATTGTCATTAAAGAAGTAATTCAAGCCTCTAATTTCGTTTTGGTGGCTTCCGCAAGCTTTGGAAAGAACATAGCATCCTACATAGGGCCAGTCCCATTCAGAACACGGGCTTCATAGATTGAATGCGATTAAGTAAAGCTCGTGTAGATACTGCAATCACTAATTGTATATGCCAGTCCTAGCTGATTATTCAAGCAAAGATAATCGGTTTGTCGCGGATCTACTCCTTTTGGGGCTGAATATGTCCTTGAGAATGTGCCGTGCATTCCCGTTTCTTGTGAATCTAATTCATTGAAATTCCGTCCAGTACAACGGAAGACGCAGGGGACTTCATCTCTGCCCCGAGGTCAAGAAGCTTGCTCCAAATACAAGAGGAAGAGCCAGAGGAAAAGAAATGGCCGAGCGCTCTTATATTTTGAATTATAAGCTTTCACCCAAGCAATCCACAAGCAACAGCCATATTAGCATCATGACAGCTTTATTACATTGGTGCATCTGCTTTGATCCCAAACCTCCCTCCTCCTTTGGCTAGCAACATCTAGCCACTTTACTTCTGCATGTTTTTTTTTTTTTTGGTCTTCATGTCAGAAACAGACCACAAAAAGGCACTTCAGCTACTCTCTATGGTCTTAATAACCTTTCTTGGTAAAGCAAACACACCACACCAATATGAAACAACGCTAGGCTGCGGGCATTTCGTTTGATTTTGGTTTGTCAACACTGCCTTAGACGTGTCTAGGGCAACAAGTTCCTGAGAAAAAGATTTGATGACTTTGGCCCTTCAATTTCAGTACCGAGAACGGACCCCAACAAAAAGTTATTTGTAAAGAAGGTTGAGAAGGCCCTTGAATCTTAAGACCTCATAATTAGCGGGAACGTTATCCTGAAACCCAACTGGTCCTCCTCCAGACTTCCACGACTAAGCAGCAGCAACCAAATGTAGGTGGTGAAACACTAGTATGATCTTAATTGCCTGACTAACAAATCAGTCAAGCCTGGCTAGTTTAGGCAAAAGATGGGAAACTTAAACGAGTAGATGTGTATCTTCTCAGTGTTGCTTGCATGTACAATCAGCAGCTGGACTAAGGTTTCGCCGTAAACACCAGCTCTTTCAGCTTCTCGCTCTCTCTCCAACTATACAAATTTGAAAATAAAAGGACAACCATCTTGTTTCTCCAATAATATGTCAAAAACCTCCCACCCAGCTTTTCTCTAGTAGACACTCTAGAGAAACAGAGGAACAAGTATCACCTTGCATGCCCTGGAGAATGGAAAAACGACCTCTGCAACTATAAATAGCTGTGTGCTGAAGTTTCACACAATTGGCAGTGGAATGTTGTCGTTGCTACTACGGGGGTAAATCTGTTTCTGGACAGCCTTCACCGCTGCAACTCGAGCTGCATTTGCTGCCCTATTAGCCGCCGCGACAGCCCTATTAACCCTTTCGTCAACCTTGGCCACATCATAAGCTCTCTCCGCTGCTCTTCGTGCTTCCTGATCACAAGAAATCGACAAATAAATCAACAATTACATCGTTTGACCAGTAGCAGACTTGAGAAAAATTAACTGTTGATGATTAAACTGCTTTACAACTGTTCTGCAGCTAGAAAACACAGATGAAATGAATCATAGGATAACATGACATCTGCAACTCATCTCCAGGAGTCAGCTATGTAAGACTCATGCAAGTAAATCAGGGTATTATTTTAACTTACTATACATTTTTTTCTATGTGAGCCAATTATATTCAAGAGGACCTGCTGATGCAAGGAAAGATGTTCAGAGTTCTCCATCCAACACCTGAACATACACCCTTGCCCAAAGAGGATACCACCATCGAAAAATAGGCTTGCACACGATTATTTCATTTTTCCTATTTTCGGTATCCACTTTCCATTTTATGTATTTATGTTTCCCAAAATTTTTGTAAACAAAGAATAAAAGACTAAACTTCCCGCCAGGTATTAAGTATACGTTATCACTTCCTGTAACAAATTCAAAATTTGCGGCGATCATGAAAACAGTAAAACCATCAGTTCCTCATTGATGATATGCTCAAACCATAAGCATGATTCCACCTAAACATCAAATGGTCATCTACCATCTGATAAAGAATAAATGGCACAATTCAAGCATCAGCCCAACAACTTAATTGTTCGCACTTGATATAATTTCTTTTCAATGGGGCTTAATGCAATCTCTCTGTCTAACAAGCAATGCATCATGGAACAGCTGCTTAGCTGCTGAAACTCAAACTTTTAACTGTCCCCTTACCTTCTTATTTTTCTTTCAAGAATTAGGGGCCTATTATTGGTAAACCATCTCATAGTGTTCGTAAATTAGCTCAAATTTTTCTTAGACCCCCTTAGGTGTGGCTAAATCGTAATGACATTCCATGCATTTAACAAGATCGAACCTCCTGGTATCATTTAGAATTGATGCCCTTGAGAGATCCTATTGAACTTCAAACAATTAATATATTCTTAAATGATGTTTTCTATGTTCAGATCACATTGTAATTGATAAGCCAGCCATTATCTAAAAAAGATGGAGCATTGTTAAATGGATCACAAACAGTCCAACACCAACTAAAAAAGATCAGTAAAATTGCACATGAACTAGATTATTTTGGTAATAAAATGCCAAAATATCAAGTAGATCGACCAACAGAATTTTGACTTCAGAGCCTTATGGCCAGTGCCCAACACCGTCTTACAAAAGGTCATAGTTTTTTCAAATTTTTAGAAGCAGTGCCACAAGCATTATTTTGATATGGAAGCGTGTCTGTGCAATTGATCCAAAACTGATATATGCTAGAAACCAAACTCTCGAGAACCAGATGACATAACAAAACTTATCAAAATTCAGAGACCTGAACAACACACAAACAAAATGCAGAAAATGATTAAGAAACTTGGAAACTAAACTCTCATAGTAACAAAAGTCCTTCCAGACCAGTTGCAGATTTTAGTTCCTATGTCTGGCGCAAGATTAGAAAAAGTAATGCCCATTTCAAATGGAATGGGCGTTCCTTCTACTAATGGTATGGCCATTCCATAGCCAATCTATGGAATGGACATTCCATTCCACGACTTAGAAAATTAATGATTATTTCTTTATTAAGGTAAGTTATATTTGTGGATATTATTGGCTATTTCCTTGTGAAATACTATAATAATCTGTTTCAAATATTCTCATCACATAATTTGTTATTTCTTTGAAGTAAGTCCCAAAAACACTGTCAATAAACTTGGGAAAACATCAAAACTGACCCTCACCCTGCTATGTCTGTGAACTTTGTACTGCAAATATTGTGGCGATCATATTCTCTGACAAAAATTGTCAAAGACAAGGGGTGGCAGTAAAAGCACATCATCCACATTGCAGTTACCATTAGAGAATTTTGCATCAAAATCAAAACGGTTTTGCATTAAAAGAGTTGGTAAGACGAACTTTGAACTGAAGACTGATTGACTAAGACCCGTTCTAACTCGGAGGAGATGTAGCAGTGTACAAAACTTTCAGGTACAGTCTATTTCTGTCATTGAAGTTTAACAAATTATCTTGATTACCACAACATTTTAAATCAGAGCTCAAATGCTTAAGGTGGAGCTAAAGCTAAAGCTAAACCTATCTTAAAATGCCCAATACATCTGCCAACTCTCGCCACAGCTAGAAACAGAATCCAAAGCACATCTGCACCCAGCCTGAGAAGAATATATAAGGTCAAAGTCCAACCTGGATATCCTATAGGAAAATCTGTTTTAATAAGTCAAATTTTCTATTGCAGGCAAGTTTCATTTCTTCTTTCTCCATGGGAGACTATATTTCAGCCTTATACTGTGTCTAAAAATCTTACAGAAGTCATTTCCTTTGTCGTGTAGAAATCTGGGACATTTTGTTGTCCATGCATTATAATCACTCATTGTCTTATCAAGGCAACAGCCTAATAACCTATCTGAACGGCCGAGCCAACGACCATTTCCCCAGTGACCACGCGGTAAACGGGAATACAATATGTGGGCATTCAATAAAGAGTTAAAAAGGAAATAAACCTTTAGACAACCCCAGAATAGTCAATTTATCTTGATCCTGGAATAAATGCAGCCTGGTTCTAATAGGCCTGTTACAGAGACCAAGGCTGCTGGGCCATGCATCAATAACAGGAACCGTCCCTAATATAATACTAACACCTGGCCTGAGCCTGCCCTAGGAATATTCATCACACCAGGGCCAATTTGAAACTCCAACCATTATGACAATTTTTATGCAAACGAAAAGGATCATAAGCAATATATTTTCCTAAACCCGTTATTGACATTGGTCTCACATCCCATGAACTAGAAAAGCTTACAACAGAGTCTAATGAGTAATTACCTGCACGGCGTTGAGCACTTTAGAGTGATTGACTGCGACTGGAGAATCAGGGTACATGGTGCTTTGTGTACTCGGTATATCAAGAATCCCATTCTGCCAATGTCCAGATTGAGTTTCCCCATTTCTAAAAGTGTACATGCCAAGCCCTTGCCGTCTACCCTCATGCCAAGCACCCTCATAACGATGACCATTAGCAAAAGAATAGATGCCGAAGCCATGCATCTTGTCTGCAAAGTATTCTCCAGCATACGTGTCACCGTTTCTACAAAAGGAAGATGAATTAGCTTAACGTGGAATGTTTTAGAAATAAAAGACATCCACATTGCAAAACAAAGTACAAAAACTATTTTGCTCGGAAACCTAACAATCGTCACAAGGCTCAAAAGGCTTTATGACAGCATTTGAAGATGCTATGCATTATGAAACTCCTGAAAAAGCACATGAAGAGAAGCTTTGGCTTGTCTTTCTTATGCTAGGACAGGCAAAAAAGGACCTTATGTCATAAAATTATGATAGTAACAATAAGATATAAGTTCTAAGCAAGCAATAAGTCTATTTCCTTCCTGTAATTGTTCATCTTTAGCTAGCATCGTATAAAGATAATTGATCACCAATAGTTCAACGAGGAATTCTCCTAATCTCTGCACTGTTTCAGATGAATTCTGCATGCCGAGTCCCCATCATTTATCCAGCTCCTGATCTTAGAAAAGTAGATTAGCATACACGGCCTATCCCATGGCAAAACCATTCCTTCACCACCCCTTTCCCCCACCCTTCCTCTCTTCGCCCCTACAACACCCCCTCCCCCTCCCCCTCTACCCCTTTCTCCCACCTCCCCTCTCTCTCTCTCTCTCTCACACACACACACACAGAAACTCACTAAGTTCAAAGTCTCACTTGCATAAGCGAATACTTCCTCAGCAGTTGACTGTTACGTCAAAGATATAATCAGTATACAGACAGAAAAGATACTTAATCCTATTTGTACCATTTGTCATGTACAAGCATTTATTGCCAAATGCCAGTGGAAACATTGGGATCAAAATCTCGTCTCAACCATGCACAGTAAAATAATGCAATATTTAACATAAATTCCTCAGCATTTTAATGACTGCCAAGCACACAAATTGTCTCATCATAATACAGCGAAATTACTTCTTTAATACGATGCATTTTATCATCTCTACATCCATAAAACACAAATTTCAAATCAGATGATAAACATTCCAGATAAACAAATCCAAAGAATACAGAAACAATGGGCTTCTCAATAAGCTTTCACAATAATAGCACAAGGTCCATGGACGAACACCTCAACCATCAAGTGCAAGCTACATGCAGATAAGCCAGGAACTTGACACAATATACAATCACCAGAGTCCAGTTTTTAAATATTTAATTGACCAACGCTCTTTTTTTTTCCAGGCCATAACTAATCGACACATTCAACCATTGCTGCAAAGTTACCTGAAATGGTAGTGACCGAGCCCATGCTTAACACCCCACTTGAATTCTCCAACATAGCGGCTTCCATCCTCACATGTATGTACTCCACACCCATGGCTTTGCCCACTCGACCACTCCCCAGCATATACATCGCCAGTATAAAATCTATACACCCCAAAACCATGCCTAAGTCCCTGTCCATACTGTCCTCTATATCGGCTACCTCTTGCCCAAGTCTCAACTCCATGGCCATCATATTTCCCATCAACCCAATCCCCCTCATACCTCCCACTCATGTAGTAATAATACACACCACTCCCCGAACACTTGCCCTTGTGGAATTCACCCTCATACACGTCCCCATTGCTATAAACCTGAACCCAGCATCCCGAATTCACTCTTTTCTCGGCTTTCGTCCGAGACCCAATCGACCAGAACACCGGCAATGGACTAGATAAGGAATGGGACGCTTTCAGTTTGATCGGGAACGAACGGGCCAAGAAGAGCCGTATCGAGGGGAGCCGAGGGAGGGCCAAATTGAGCGAGAACAGGAGTGCGGCGGAGAACGCGAAGGCCGAGATGAAATCGAGCAGGAACGAGTTGCTCGGGTGGGACACGAGGAAGTAAAAGAAGGGGAGGGACAGAAGGAGGATCAGGCGGAGGTGTATGCGGAGGCGCCGGAGGTGCTTGAGCCGGCGGAGGAGACGGGAGGCGATGGACTTGGCAGCGACCGCGATCGGGACAAGGGTTCTCCGCGGGGCGAAGTGCTGAGAGGACGGCGCCGCCGCCGCCGGCGTCGTCGGAGTCGGGGGGGACAGGCGGTACGCCGTGGGGGACTTGGGGAGGGAAGGAGGGGGCTGGGTCAGGAGCGGCCTCTTGTAAGGCGTGGAGGGCGGGATCGGATCGTTGTGGAGGGCCGGGGGGGCGAGGTGGAGGCGGTCGAAGGAGGAGGCGGAGGCGGCAACGGCGAGGAAGGGGAAGTGGTGGTGGTGGTGGGGAGGAGGGGGGTTGGGGTGGTGGAGGGAGGAGGAAGGGATGGGGTTGAAATCGGAAGAGACGCCGGTGCTTTCTTTTCCGATCTGGACTTCTGATTTCTTCTGATGCATCACATCACACACCCGGGATTCATTCAATACATTCTTTCTTCACCCTAATCCCTTCTGCTTCTTCTTCTTCGTCTTCTTCGTCAAATGCCTCTCTCTCTCTCTCTCTCTGTGAAGGGATGTCTCTCTCGTTTTGGGTGTGGAGAAGCCGCTTCTCTCTCTCGATCTCTTATCTATTTATGGCCCCCCTCCCTTTGTTTATTCGCGACGAACAGAGAGACCATTTTTTTTTTTGAAAAAAGCTTCGCAGGACTGGCCTGCGCCTGCGGCCGAGGAGAGAGACAGAGAGAGAGAGAGATAGACTCGCCGGTTTCCCGAAAATACCCCTCCTCTTGCTTCTCATTTGCTTCGAATGCCCCTCCCTCCTTTTTTATCTTTTCTTTCCTTTTTTTTTTTTCTTGAAATGGAAAGTGCCCTTTTTTCAAATCCATTTATCCTTCTTCTTTTTTTCTATTGAGAGGAAAGTTCCAATTTTCCACGAAATTCTTACGTGGACCCGATGAACACCGTAGCTGGATTAGGCGACACCTGTGTACTGAGTAATATCGTCAAGGACCAAACTCATCCCGACCTAAATTAGTCGAGTGGTGAAACAACTCGGTGTTGCGCCCTAAGAACGAAGTGCGAGACCCTTGTATTCGATCCCGGGTTGGCCCGTCATTCGACGTTGAGTCGCTGGAAAGTAATTCCTTGTGAATTCTCTACTTTAGATGCAAATGACTCAGATGTCTTTGCTCCGAATCAGAAAATGTGAACTTAGCTTGACGCATGAGAGTTAACTCAGAATATCACAAATAATTACGATGAAAAATTGAAAATGATTATGACTCATTTAATCCATGGAGGATTGGATCTAGGTGAAAAGGGCCTTTTAATCGAAGTCTTGTACTAGTGACACGACTTCTATTTTTTATGTTTTACAAATAATATTGCTATCGCAATTTAATTCTTCTATTAAGTGGAAAACACGAAACTTTTGACCCACACAAATGCTAACAAGTGGAGTTCATTAATATAAAAGAATTTTATAAATGTAGAGCAAAATATTTTTCTCTCATTTTCTTTAATATTCGTGGAAAATTTATAAGTAATGGTAGCCTTTTGTGTCCATCCAAACAATTGCGAAGTTATAGCTACATTCACTTGCTATTTCACGTTCGCATCAACCATAATAAGTGATATTGTCTTAATGGAACTCATTTTTTTTTGTTTTTAAAAAAAAATTGGAGGCAAAATTACAAATAGAGATTATAAGTGATCGTCGAAGAGTTTCAATCTAAGAAAGGTAAATATAATAATATTGACGTAAGAATCAAGATACGCCGGTTCCTATATTCGAATCTACTTTGGAATAATCGTTGTTTATTCGGGCGACTATGTCCATATGCTACTTCATTTTCATGGTGAATAGATGAGACAAGATTTTTTTATCAATTGATCAAATAGTTGAAGTTGTTACAACACTAAAATAGCAACTAAGATGACAACAAAGCTGTATGAAGAAAAACTTGCAATTTTTTTTTATCGTGTAGTAAATATCTCAAAGATTTAAGCTTCGACGTCAAATGTTTCTTTTCTAACAATTCATCACGAAGGGTTGCCAATTTTGCTATTCCAAAGGTCGAGAATTGAAAACATGGTTATAACTTAAAAAAGAGATACAATTTAGGTAAAAGTAAACTAGCGAATGTGCACATGCATAAAGTGAACGTACAAATTTGATATATGGAAAATTAAATAAAATCACCTTGCTAGAAACATTTGGATCATTAATACTCGAGAGCACTATTGATAAAAACGTACAATATATAAATTGAACAAATGTATATGTAAAGAGAAAGATATGCAAAAAAAATTGACAATCAATTTCGTAAAATTGTATTATAATTTATAAAGAAAGTATTTGAATTATTTATTGAATAGATGAAATCATTGATAGCATATGAAGAAATTGTACATATATATGTGAAAAGAGAAAAGGTATTTAAAGATTTGAAATTTTTTCAGTAAGGTTGTGTGTAAGATATAGAAAAAAATAAATTTAAAAAATGAAATTCGGGAGAGATAAAGTAGATTTATCAATTCACTCATTTGTCTATTGATAGAGTATTTATAAAACAACTAATTGAGGATATTTTCAAGGAAAAAAAATATTCTGATCCTTAAAATTAGGCGGTCCTTTTTACTTTATATAATAAAGTAGATAGTATAAATCTATAATGTAAATAAAGCCAACTTTCAAATTTAGTGTCCACTCTTTGAATGACCAAATAACCCATTCTCAATATGACATTCCATGAGTTGCACTGATAATATGTTCGAGCTAAAGAGAACTTCCTATTTTAAGGGGTCACAATTCTTTTTTTATTCCCTAAAATATCCTTAATAAGTTATTTTTTGTGGATATTCTAATGCATAAAGTAATATTTCTCATGTACTTAAATTTTAATTTTTTTTTATCTTTTTTGTTTCAATAAACAACCTTACAAAAACAGTTCGAATGTTTTTTTTTATTATATATATATTTCTTTTTTCATGAAATGGATTAGAGAAGTAGTCGACAGCTGTTCAGAAATTAGATACATAGTGAAAACTTGGGTGCTAAGTATTTGAAGAGTATAAGCTTGTGAATTGACTATTAGCATGAGAGGAAAAGTTGATGTTGATCGCAGCATTGAAACATTCCAACCCCATAATGATGGACCACACTTCGAAAAGCATGGTAATAATTGAAATTATAGATATGTTTTGTGAAAGTAGGTAGAGAATTGTGGAGGGTTGTCGTAATTTAATTTTGCACTAGTCCTAAGGTCCGTTTTATGACACCGTACGTGACTAAAATAATCAAAAAGTCAAACAGGACCGCGCCTTATTAATTCAAGTGATTATTTTATTGGACCATGCTGCTTGCATAGCCCGCAATCAGTCCGCTGCCGAGATTGGGAGCATACTTCTTAGGCTCTATTTGTTCAGCGGATATTTTCACGTAACGAATACACCACGTAATAACGACATGTAGCGTGGTTGAGCAATCTAGAGTGAGATGTACACCTACATGGCACCAAATAAGATGAGGTTCATGGCATGCACGTAATGATAATTGATCGGTTACCTCAGGTCGTTAGTGACTGGTAGTGTATTGAGCATTGGATCCGATTCTATTTGGAAACTGGATCGGGCCAACTGGGGCAATTTAATTCTAGGGAGAACCGGTCTGGTTCTAGTTCCTAGTTACGGGAACCTAGAACCGATCAATTTCCAATTCTAAGGTCGGAACCTACACAGGAACGGGGTCCCAACATTCACCAATTTTAAAAAAATGCATCACACACGGTTAATAACACGAGATAAATATAATAAAAAAAGACTGATCATGTAGTAAATGTGTGTCAGAATATGCTAAAAATTTCATTTTCGTGTTAAAAATGTCCAAATATGATAAAAATATTTTATTTTGTAGTAAGTATGTATAGCATGTTTTAAAGATAATACTTTTGCATGTATGAAGAATCAAATCATGGTCTTCAACATGAAAAAACAACAAGATAATCACTTGACCAACATATGCTTTTATAGTAAAATGGTGCAACAATAACATTTAATATAAATAATTGGTACATAACAAAACTTGGACCGATTCCCGGGAAAAATTGGGGACCAACCCAAAACCCCCCACCGCTTGTACTGATCCCCGGTTCCAAATTCTTGAACCGACAAAGCCGGTTCCTAGATAAAAAATCAACCCACCCGAAAATTGATCACCCCTAATATCTGTCGCATAACATATGCCTTTTGTATTCAATTTGCGATAAATTAAGGGCCGTTTCGTTACATTTAGTTTAGTTTCCATTTATAAACAATGAAATCAGTTAACTCGTTTTTAATTTACTTAAACGATTGTTGTTAAAAACAACATTTGGCTAGGCCTAGCAATAAATGTTTCGTTAACACCATTTTATTTATTTATTGAATGACGTTTCTAATGAGAGGCATTGATTACCCCGAAGGGCGGACAATAATACGCGTAGCCACGCGACCACGCCTTCTGCACACTAACCGTAATGGACAAAAGTCCCAATTTGACAGTGGTATGGATCGAAGTTCCAAGCAAAGTCTCCCTCTAAGTCCAATTCAATCCTGGAATTTCTGGGCAGCATGCTTTTCTCACCAAAATGTCCAACTAAACATCAACTGCAACCATCCTAAACATCAGCCATTGATACTTAATACCATCATAAACCCAAATTAGACCATCGAAACTGAACATTTCTTACCCATTATTACTCGTTGATCGAACTCGTTAGTTTCGACCCAAAAAAAAAAAAAAACTCGTTAGTCCAATAGAGCTCTACAAACTCAATGAGCTTTGGTTGTGAATTTGACCCCCATAATTCTCAAGCTCAGTTTTGAGTGCAACAATTGAAAGCCCGCTCAGCAAAATCTGACTAGATTCGCATGCACTTCATGCCCGACATCCCCACCTTCAGTTAACAAGAAATGCCACAAACAAACTAGGCTTCAGAGTATTGACAGCTATGGTGACCATTTCTTTCTCAGACAACGGAGGATGGATTTGTGCCAACTTCTCCCTCCAGCGTTGAGCAAACTCTTTGAAATTTCTCATCGGTTTTCTTTTCTATCCTTTGCAAATTCACACGGGTCGGAGCTATCTTGTAGCATTACTTGAGGAAAGCATTGGCGAGGTCGGTCCACGTCTTGATGCCATGAGGATCTAGTTGGATGAACCAAACTAAAGTCGGTCCGCTCAAACTTTCGTGCAACGTCTGAATCATTAACTTCTCATAATTGAGATTATAAGTCATCTTTGCCCCATAGAATTTGAGGCGAATGAGAGGGCATCCAGTCCCCTCGTACTTTTTGAATATAGGGACCTTGAACTTCTCAGGTATTTTCAGCTCAAACAAACAAGTCTCGGCGAACTCATCGACGTCTTGAATATCTTTCAGTTTCGCCTCCACCTTAGCCGATCGCTTCTCATCCATCTCCCTCTTCTTTTCTTCTTCCTGAGACATTCTGCGAGTGGTGTCAATCGCGGCGGCGATGATTTCCATCTGAACCAGGATATGGCCATCTTCACCTTGCTCCCCAGTTGGAGAGTTGTTGGAGGATCTTGAGCAGTCGGAGCGGTGATCTTCACGGCGACCAGGATCTAAGCCAAGATGACAATGATATCTGCATAGAAGCTTCCAGAGCGGCGATCCTTTGATCATCAGGGATGGGTCACCATCCTAAGCCATTTCAGTTCTAGAGCGAATGCGAAAGAGATTTTGGACTGGAGGGGAATGTTTTGAGAGACTTAAGTTTTTCGAATGAAAAATTTAGGGAAACGGAAAAATAAATAGAAAAAAAAACACACACACAGAGTTAGTGACAAGGAGAGAGAAATAAACTTTCATGTAATTGAATCATTTCAAGTTCTATACTAAGGCAAGAAAATGATGCAGGGCACCGTGGTGATTGCAAGGAAATGATGCGACACGTTAGATTTAGGGAAAATTGCCAAAACAGTTCTAAACATATTATAATTGTGCCAATTTAATCATAAACTTTTTTTTTGTCAATTCAGTTTTAAACCTTTTGCATTTGTGCCGGTTCAATCTATTTAGCTGGCCGACATTGACGTGGCATGTTGGCCGGCAAAATAATAATAATTTTTCATATTTTTAATCAATTTTTTTCTTCTTCCTTGGTTCCTACTTGTGGCCGGCGAGGGTTGTTGGTCACTAGGCGAGGGCCATAAAGCCCTTGTCAGTGGTCAGTGAGGGTCATGGCCATTGCTTCGCTTCGTCGACCGCAAGCGAAAGTGTCCTTGCCCGCAACTACTGAGGCCATGGCCGCCCTTGCTTGTGGCCAGGGTCGCAAGGCGCAGCCATGGCCTCACCAGCTACGAGCAAGGACACCTTTGCCCACGGCCCTTGCCTAGTGGCCCGTGAGCTCTAGTGACCCTCGCCACTCACAAGCAGGAATTGAGGAAGAAGAAAAAAAAAAAGAAATTTCAAAATTTCAAAAAATATTTCAAATATTTAAAAATTATTATTTTGGTCAGCCAACGTGTCACATCAGTGCCGACCTACCTACCAAATGAACTGAATTGGCACAAATGCAAATGTTTAGGACTAAATTGGCAAAAAAAAATGTTTAAGACTGAATTGACATAAATTTAGGACTGTTTTGGTAATTTTCCTGTTAGATTTACAACTGGCCTTTCTAATCTCTAAAAGTCAATTAAACATCATTAGAAATAGAATTATTTTTTAGGACTGCTCTTGGGAAATTTTTAAAGGTGCTACGATTGTAGTATAGGGAACAAAGTTGGAAACACTCTACATGACTGAAAACAGTAGAGAAATAGCAGCAATTGCTAAGTCGGAAGCTAATTCCAAATTGTGGCATTGCAAGCTTGGACATATGAGTGTAAAAAGAATGAAAGAATTAGCAACAAAGGGAAAACTACCTTATCTGAAATCATTAGATATTGATTAATGTGAGAATTGCGTTCTGGGCAAGTAGAATGTGTCAGTTTCTCGAAAATTGGAAGAGAACCAAAAAAAGGAAAATTAGAGTTAGTGCACACCGATGTGTGGGGGCCAAGGCCCTTTGCATTCCCTTGGAGGCTCACGATACTATGTCACGTTCATTGACAACTCCACCATGAAGGTATGTGTTCTTTTTTCTAGAAAAATAAATGTGATATGTTTACTCCTTTTAAAAGATGGAAAGCTAAAGTGGAGAATGAGACTGATCTGAATATTAGATGTCAAAGGTCTGATAGTGGCGGTGAATATAGTAACAAGGAGTTCAAACAGTTTTGTACAGAGAACAGAATCAGGATGACAAGAAGAGTTCCAACCAGACCACAATAGAATAGAGTTACTACAAGGATGAGGAACTCTGAATTAGCGTGCAATAAGTTTGAGTATGCAAGTAGGATTACCCAAGCTGTTTTGGGCATATGTAGGTAATACAACAACATATCTGATCAAGAGAGGACTTTTAGTTTCTACTTGATTTAAAGTTTTCAAAATAAGAATGAACTTGAAAGAGGTGAATCTCTCGCATCTGAAAGTTTTTTTTGTTGTGATTCATATGTCCACATAGATTTTGAAAATAGAGATAAGTTTGATGCAAAAGCTAAAATATTCTCTTTCATTGAATATGGTTCTGATTATGTTGGTTATTGGTTCTAGGATGAAAAATAGAAAAATAATAAAGCTGTCGCGACCTGCCGGATGCTTTTCTCAATGGCTCTCCCAAGCCTTGCACCGTGCGCGGCACGTGGGACCGTCCCTTTTTGATTTTATCTTTCAAGCCTATTTTGATTATTAGGAGTCGCCACTAATCGTTTTTGGGATGGGTAGATTAGAAACTCAATTGAGTTGAAGGAGGATCAACTCAATCCTACTGAACTATAGATCTAGATTCGATACCTAATTGGTTGGGGTGTTTTCTAGGTGATCATGCAATCTTGACATACTTTAATCCTAAAGGTCAAAGCCATTTGTAGGTGAGTATGCAACATGTTTTTGTGATTTTCCCATTTAAAGTTTCTAGATTGGACCAACCTAATCTAAAAATTGAAGTTAACAAACGATGAATTGAAGTGTGATGCATAAAATAAACACCCAAGTAATTTAAAGCAAATTACTCTAAGTGCGAGAAAATAAAACCCACAACTCGTCGGGTATTAATAATTACAAACTTTACAAATGATAGAGAGGGATCGGAATGGATATCGGTCAATCACCGTTTTCATCGGGTAGGAAAGATCACCATGCGACGGACCACCTTGTTGGGATATCGATTTTCAACTCATAACATATAATATTTAACATTCGTCTAACAATCAATTCAAAATCATGACAAACAAGCGATCTTGGGTTTGACCTTTGGATGTATGCATTTCGGGAATCCCTACCCAATTAAGCCATTGAAGTCGATTCATATGATTAGTGCATTAGATCCTCACTTGCGAAAGCGACATAAGAGGTTAATGCAACTAATCCCTAAAGTTAATACTAATGGTTTCCCGATGGATTACCCGCTGATCATGCCTCGAAGTACTAAACCATACATCTAGCATAGACAAGCACAAGCTCTTAAACATGCGACATGGCATAAGAATCAAGCTAAGCTAACAAACAAGCTTGTGGTATTGTGCAAACATGGGTAGCACACTCGCCTTGCATACAAATTGGATTCCATAATCAACGGACTCATTACTCTAGCAAACGAGATTCAGTCGTGGCAAAACACATATTATTGGAAAGCTTAGGAAATGAGGTTTCACACTCAAGAAGGAAGTTTTGGCCAATTCGGTCCCGAAGGATGCGATAATTTAACAAACAGACCTGTAGGTCAGAAAATAATTCCAGTTTTGACCTGGAATTTTGAAGGTTTTTAAAAATAAGAAAATGATCCTCTAAAATCACGATTCATAGAGAGATATATCAACATGTTTCGAACAACTTTTGTGTTTTAGGTTTTCCCAAAGAAGCGCTTCAAGTATGAGAAAATTGTTTATTTTGTCACTGGGGTCGGGTTTCATCGGTTTTGAAAACCAGTCCGGACACTGTTTGTATTTTGTAAAATTGACCTAGTAAAATAAACACCCATGACCCCAAATTTTGCAGACATCAAATTAAGACGCCAATGAAAAAATTTCATGTTTTGAGTTGTTGCAAAAAAAAAAAGGGCTCGAACTTTGTCGTTTTTGCATTTCAAAACAGAACAGGTTCGGGTCTGGAAAACTGGAAAATCAGCTGCAGAAACTCGTCAGTTTGGGCACAAAAATGACAGACCGAACCATTTCTTATGGCCATGAAAATTTTACATAAGATGGATCTGGATGTGTGATCCAACTTTGATGAAGAACACTTTTTAAGATTCTGTGCCGAAAAAACCGTAAGAAATCAGAAAGACGCAAAGGTCAGTCAGGAAACAATAGAAAACAGCAAGGAAGAAAACGGTTTTGAAAATTTTTTAGATTCTGTGGTCAGACCACGAGCCCCTTTTCACCTAGCATATGACGTTCGTTCGGGGCGCGCGACTATTCAAATCGAAGCTTAGGATGTGTGTGACAACTTTGCAGCTGAAGACTTTTTGAAAAAAATGACGTTTAGGAGGCCAAATGGCCAGTAGAAACAAGAAAGGTCAGAAAAACGAGATTTCACAGAACATGGAACATCATCAGACGAGTGGTAGGCAAGCAAAACATGGTTATCAAACATCAAATTAAGCCTAAAACCAACTTATTACAGCAGCAACAATGGCCCAACAACAACTCCGTACATAAATGGCCAAATCCCATCCTCCTCAAATCATTATCAATGTACGTTGAGTTTTAGAAAACCCACTGTTGATGTGCATTGACAAAGAAGAACCTGATGGTAGCAAGAGGTACAAAGTAAGGTTAACAGCAAAAGGTTTTCAGCAAAAGAAAAGAATTGACTGCACAGAAATTTCTCTCCAGTTGTGAAGTTGACTACTATCAAGTGAGTGTCGAGTGTTGTTGCTACTGAGAACTTACATATGGAGCAGTTAGATGTAAAGACTGTATTCCTTCACGGTGACTTGGAGGAGGATACATACATGGAATAACCAAAAGGTTTTTAGGTTCTTGGTAAAGAAAATTATGTCTGCAGATGAAAGTAAAATCCACATGGTTTAAAATAGGCTCCTAGACACTGGTTCAAGAAATTTGACACGTTTATGTGCAATAACAAGTTCACTAGAACTGAAAGGGATTATTGCTTCTACTTTAAGAAATTAGATGACTGCTGGATATATATATTGCTCTTGATGTGGATGATATGCTCATTACAGGATCTAGCATAAGGGAGATCAACATACTAAAGCAGCAATTGTCTAAAGAGTTTAAAATGAAGGACTTGGGAGTAGCGAATCAATTTCTTGGGATGAGGATCACGTGAGATAGATTCAAAGGAATTGTAAAGCTATCTCAAGAAAGTTACACTGAAAAGGTGCTAGATAGATTCAGAGTTCAGAATGCAAAGCCTAGAAATACTCCTTAGTCACTTCAAGCTCTCGAAGAACTAGTCGCCAATGACAAATAAGGAGTAGGAGTACATGGGTAAGGTGCTTTATGTGTTAACTGTTGGTAATTTGATGTATGATATGGTGTGGGCAAGACCAAACGTAGTTTGTGGAGTGGGAGTTGTGAGCAAATTCATGGTTAATTCATGAATAAGGAATTGGGAAGCTGTAAAGTGGCAACTAAGATACCTGAGAGGCATTTCAAGGATGACACTTTATTTTATGAAAAACATATTAATTTTACAAGGTTTTGTCGATGCAGATCTTGGTGGTGACAATAGGAAGAGCACCTCGGATTATGCTTTACCTTAGGTGGCATTGCAAGTAGTCAAATGTCTAGACCTCAGAAGTGTGTGTCTCTCACAACCATAGAAGCAATATATTGCTATATCTAAATTTGACAAGTAGATGATTTGGTTGAGGAATTTTTTTGAAGGAGATAGGTAAGAAGTAGGATAGCAGTGTTCTTTTCAGTAACGGTTAGAGTGCTATTTGTCTAGCAAAAAATTCGATATTTCATTCGAGGACAAAGCACATCAAGTTTTTTTTTTGGTCGAAAAAGCACATTGAGTTGAAGCATCATCATTTTTTTCAATTGATAAATGATGTGATATTGTCATCGAAGAAGATAATTGGTCTAGAAAATCTAGCAAATATGTTAACCAAGGTTGTTACTATTGAGAAACTGAGGATGTGCATTGAATCAGTTAGATTTCATGGTTAGTGATAAAGAAGTCGCCGCATAAGGATAATTTGGGTTACAAAGACGAGTGAAGACTATGAAAAATTATTGCTATTTTGAAGACCATCCTCTATGTGGGAGATTGATGGAGTTGTGGAGATAAAGTTTTAGGGCAATATATTTTGTTGTTGTAAATCCTGAAACTTGTAACTCCAAAAACTGACATTGATACTAATGGTGAAGAGATTGCCTAGTGCGGCACCTTGGCTTTTCCCTTTTGATTTTGAAAGGGTTTTCCATGTAAAAATCCGTGTCTTCTTCTCTATTTTTTTTCTCTTCAATGATTCGCGTTCCTAACAAAAAGTACTCAAGATAAACATGGACAAATAGGTTGAAATAGCACAGAAAAACAAAAGCATGTTAGTCCGAAGATGATCATCAAAGTGTAATCAAAGTATATACAACTAATATAAATGCATGAAATGCATAAGCGCACGACAATAAAAGCTTAGGAAACCAAACCACCAATGCAAGGACTCTACCAAAAGAGTCTTAGCGTAGCTCAAACCCTTTATGCTATTTCTAACTTCCCTAGTGGAGTCACCAATACGTAGCACCTTGAATTTTACAGACCAAGGGGTCGTCAGCTAGTAGCGCCCTAACTTCCCAAGTCCTAGGTTGGAGTAATCTATGGGATCAAGACACATACATGAATTCCAATTTCTTACTAGAGTCACCACCAATCAATTCTAGTAAACCTAGGTTGATTGGACATCCAAATGGCCTAAATTGTGATGGGAAAGTCAATAACCTAGGTGCATGTATAAAGGAAAATGGTCAAACAAAAAGATGAGGACTTAGGCTTGGGGTTTGGTTATGAATGGGACGGATTAATATACCACGACACTCTTTCAATCCTGCAATCCCATTTTTGGTTAAGTCCCAAATCATTCGTTAATTACTTTGCTAAACATATGCAATACTTTCTTTTAAAATCTTGAAATGTCACCAAAACACTTATTCAATGTCATTGTTGATTAACCATGCTGTTTTCTCGTGTGTAGTAACGTGACTCCATTTGTATGTGAAGTGCGCGTGTAAATGACGATCAAGATGCAAAGTTCAATCATAATGTGCAAGAATGACATGACACAACAATAATTAGATGAAGCTAGTCACAACAAAGTGAATGCAAGCCAGGATGATAAGATGTTATCACATGGCAATAATCACATGCAACTTGACATGATAAATCATATAAAGACATAAGATGCAATGATACGACATGTAATAATCACATGTAGCATAACATGACAAATCAGATGCTAATGAGTTGGCATGAATGACAATAATTACATTAAGCATCATATGGCAAATGAGATGCAAGACACAACAATGAGGTGACATGCCATGGCAACAATCGCATGCAATATGATTTTTGCATATCAAATGCAAGACATAACGATAATATGACATGACACATATTACATGACATGGCAATAATTACATACACCTACGGGTGTGCAACCGGACCGGGTTCACCTGGTTCTCGGATTGGCCCACCAGAAAAATCAGTTCGGGAACCAGTTCCAATATGAATTGGTCCAAGAATCAATTCCGTATTTTGAAAATCAGTTGAACCGGTCCGGTTCCTCATGAAGGCCTACCCGGATTGGTTATAGAACTGGTTTAAAAAAAAAAAAACCCCCTAGATTAGTTCACTCCGCAATCCTACTCTCACTCAAACCCCTCTCTCTCTCTTCGCACTCACACTCCTCCTCACTAGTGTGTCCTTGTTGCCCCCACCACAACGCCGCCGTCACCAATCACTAAGATCGGCCACTCGGGGCTCCCTTATAGCGCCTTGTCACTCAGTCCATCCGATGCTCGACTGGCAAGTACTCCCTTCGTCTTCCTCACCCTCCTCTGGTTCTCATTAATGATGGTCTCCATTTCTCTTTCAAATGTCATGATCAATGGAACTACTTGTTTTCTTCGATTTCCTTCTTTCCTTTTTGGTTTTCTTGATGTCGCTCTGCATTTTGTCTAACTCCCTTTTGATTAATTAGACTATTGGTCGAATGTTTGACCAACTCTTTCGTTATGAGTGAAATTGATGATTTGATTGTAGGATCGAGTGATGTTGCAGAATCTGTTGAAGCGGTGGTTGGTTTGTAATTTAATAACTGAGGGTATGCAATATCGCATGACTGAGGCTCGGAGCTGTGTAATGCTTGTTGTATCATTCCACGTTTCTGGTTGCACAATTGTCTATTCTTCTACCATATGGAATCAGGCTTTCTTGCTTTTACTATATGTTCATTGTTTTCTCTCGTTCCATTGTGATTGTCGCCATGTTGTGGAATGTGTTGTTTTCACTTGTTCTTGCTTTGTGACTACCGCACAAGATTACTTGTTGGCTCGGTCGTTAATACTAGGCTACTAACTCATATGTCTTGGCATACACTGTCGTGATCTCAATTTGTGGTTCTGTTATTATCATCAACCAATACAAATGTAAGTGTTAAGTAAAAAAGAGTCCATGAATTGCAGTGCCCTAAAGGTGGAAAAGATGGGATTTGACTAAAATTGGCTTAAACCTTTAGGCTAGAAACAAGCCCACATAACTTTATTGTCTCATGATACATTGTAGATGTCTTGTATAAAGACCAGGATCTCAGCTTTTTTAGATGGTAACTTGTTAATAGAATTAGTTCTATTTGTTAAATATGCACCGAGCATGTAGTTAAAATAATACAAGTAGTTCCTTTTAAATCATGTCATCCTTGTTAATTATGATGACCCTCCATTTTCAGGTTTAAAACTTTTGGGGTGAGAGATCCACACCGGCCCCCCAAAGATATTGCATTTTCAGTTGCACGGTTCTTCTAGAAAGACGAGTGTCTGCATAAATATTACATGGTAAACTTGCTTCTCTTAAAATCATTATCTTATCTATGCACTAACCAATTGACCTGTCCATTGCCTATGGTTTTATGATTGAATGCTAAACTAAATGTCTAAATGGTCATCATGGTCATTATGGTTCGGGAAAGGTCTTAACTGTGACCTCTTTGATCTAGACTTGAGATTCTTTAATCCGAGTTTGTATGACTTTGTTGATGGCGTGATTTTAGCTAATCTCGAATGTTGTGTACACCTGTTGCTTGCATCTTTCATCTAGTTTCCGTATATTTGATGATTTGTTGAAGCCATGATGATATAGTAGTGTTTTCTAAGATGATATCTGCGGTGCTTATTTGTTGATTGGCATTATAGATTTTAGCTCTTTGATTGGCTAGTTATTACTTGTTTTCAGTAGAATTCTAACATTTTTGTATAATTTGTTTTCAGTTGATGGATCAAGACAAAGACATTTCAATGGAAGTGGATGGAAATAATGAAATGAGTCCGCTCATGGAATTTCCATTCCATGGAGCTAATGAAGTGGAATCCGTGACCTTGAGTGCGACAAACAAGGCAAAGATAGTTGGCTCCCGTCCTCCAACTGGTAAAAAGCGAGATAATCATTCAGAGATGTGGGATGATTTTTCAAAAATCAAGGATAAGGGGACAGAGAAAGCATATAAGGTAAAGTGCACTCACTGTGGGATTGAGTATGAGTATTGTGTTGATCATGGAACGTCTACTATGTGGAAGCACTTGAAAATGTGCGAAAAGTATCCTTGTGCAGATAAGAAGCAAATGTTGTTTACACCACGTAACAAAGACGCGTTTGGTGAGGTGGGGGAAAATACTGGTAGTGGTAGTGTCTTAACGACGTGGAAGTTTGATCTAGAATGTTGTAGGCACATGCTTGCTTGGATGATCATTATTGATGAACAACATTTTTCCATGGTTGAGCGTGTCGATTTTTGTGACTTTGTCATTGAATTACAACCTCTCTTCCAACATCTGTCACGATGTACGGTGGCTAGAGATTGTATAAAGTTGTATCTAAGTTAAAGAACTTGTGTGAAGGCTTACTTTAGTAAGCTTAATTCCAGGGTTACACTCACGATTGACATGTGGAGTTCTAATCAAAACTTGAACTATTTATGTTTCATCGCACATAAAAGAATCATCAATTTTGTGGTGACGCATAGTCACAAGGGTAGGGAGATTGGAAAAATGGTGGAGAAATGCATTAACGAGTGGATGATAAAAAGAAAGGTGTCCACAATAACCGTGGATAATGCTAGTTTCAATGATGTGGCTATTGGTTATTTGAAGGAAAAATTTTCAAGAGAATTTTTTTTTTTAATCTTGAGTGGCAATGTTTTACATATGAGGTGCACTGCTCCTATCTTAAACTTGAATGTAAGAGATGGATTGAATGAGGTGTGTGATTCTATTGAACGTATTCCAAATACAGTTAGGTATGTGAGGAGTTCTTACATGAGAGCTCAAGCATTTCAATCTTATATTGAGACTGCGAAGATCACATACAAGGGTTCGGTTTGTCTTGATGTAGCCACTAGATGATACTCCACTTATCTAATGTTAGACACCGCCATAAAGTTAAAAAAAGCTTTTGAAAGGAAGGAATAAGATGATGTATCTTTCTTAAAGGAGTTTGACAATGATTCTCCTAGAAATGAAGATTGGGAAAATGCTATCATTCTTTCTATATTTCTGAAACGGTTTTATGATGCCACCAATCGGATGTCGGAGAGTTCATATGTTACTTCAAATGATTATTTTGAGGGGATAGCTTATTTGTCTAAATATTTGAATAATGCGACGAATGCTTTGGACCTTAAGCTTCAAGCTATAGGTTAAAAAATGAAAGAAAAGTTTGATAAATATTGTGAGAGTTTGGATAAGGTAAATATGATGATGTTGATTGCAGTTGCGTTGGATCCTACAAAAAAGTTGAATAATGTGAAGTTATGTTATGGACAAATTTATGATGATGAAGCAAAAATTTATGAGATGCATGATAAGGTGAAGCTTGCCTTGGAGCGTTTGTATGAATTTTATGAGCAATCCTTTGTTAGTTCTTCTTGTAAAGGAAATTTTGGTGGTTCAAATGTGAGTATTGGTAGTAGTGGTTCCATTTTCAATGTTGATGACAATGAAGGTAAGACTGAGGATGAGGAAGACATCCAAGCTTGGCAAAAAAAGCTTCCTTCACACGAAGAAAAATGTGTTTGATGAAAACAAATCTGAGCTTGATCGGTATCTTGAAGCTGATAGTGAAGATGTCCTTGATATTGACCTTTTGATGTGGTGGAAGGGTATTGGGTTAAAGTATAAAATCTTATCTTTGATGACTCGGGATGTTTTGTCTATTCTTGTGACTACCGTTGCTTCAGAGTCGACTTTTAGTACATCGGGTCGTGTGCTTAACAACTTTTGAAGTTGTTTGACTCCTAGAGTGGTGGAAGGTTTAATTTGCACTCAAGATTGGTTGAGAGCCATTCGTGTGCCGATTAACGTTGATGAGTGCATCGAGAATGCGGAAAAATTTGAGGTGGGTAAGTCGTGTGTATTTCTTTCTATCTTGTAATTTATTCGCATATCTATATTAAGTGAATGTTTTATTTAATCTCTTTTTTTAAACCATCGAAACATTCGTATGCAGAGCTTTCAATTTGCTAGGTGAAACTGCGAAATCATGGACTCGAATACTTCCGTCAATATTAAGGCCTAAGGCTAGGATTTAGGAACCGGGTGTCAATTAGTATCACTTTCAAAAATCATCATTTACCATAACTTAGGAGTTTGAAAAAGTTTCATTCGATTATGAGATCTCTAGGTAAAGTCTTGGGCCTGGAAACTTTTTGTGGGTAATAGAAGGTTTTCTCAAAGTTTAGATGGCAATTACTTCCTCGTCCAACATCTATTCAACCCGATTTTTGTTGCATTGGAATGCTTGCGATCCTTAATTTGGGATGTGTGATTGAAATTGCGAAATCGTGAATTCCCTAACATTGCAAAAATGGGCAACCAAACCCAAGGGGCCCAAAGACTATTGGATTCGAGTCGCCATATGGGTGTCTAGAGACTGAATTTGACTAGTAGAACTCATATTTTAGGTGTAAAATGCGATTCAGGCCTTATATCTCTACGGTCAACGTTTGAGTAACTCTCGGTCAACCTAAGGTCAAACTCAATGATTTTTTTAGGATGGGATCAAAATTTGAGATGTCAACAATAGGCTATTACATTAAGTCTTCCGAAAGTTCATGGCATCTCCCTAGCTCCTAACTAGGTCTGAACGGACACCCGAAATGTCTAGTTGGGTGCCTGCTTCATGCCCAATGTGCCCATGCTTATGTTGGCACTTGGTCGGGAGCTCAACCCTATGCGTCTGAGCACTCGATCAAGCCAGGCCCGTGGCTAACAGCCTAGAAACTATGGGCGACTATGGTCTAACTATGATCGACCATAGTCTAATTGTGGGCCAGCATGATTCAAATCTTGGATGCCTTTCGAACATCACCTTGAGCCTATCCAGCATCACGGGGATTCGATCCTCGCCTGGGCTGTTGGCCAAAACTCGAGACAAACGGAACATTATTAAACCCCAAACCAGATATGATGCAACCAGAAAGTCTTTTAAGATTGTCAGAGTAATCATGTGCCCCTATTTCTAAATTAATAATAATAATAATAATAATAATTCAATTTATATATTATTTATGATCCACTATTCTTTTTGCCCTTTTTTCCATTATAATTGGACATTGCCCGATAGGATCATAAGTGTGTATCACCACGGGACACCCTACAATAATATTAAGGACCAAGTCAAGTTTTTAATATTTTAAATAGCCTACAAAAGGGTTTTGAAAGTAATGGGATTGCTCGATCGTACACACGATAAAAAGCACAAGGCGTAAAAATCATGAAATCCCTTCTCTCTCTTTTTTCACCTGATAATTGAAATCCCTTCTTAGTTCTAAAATGGGTTAATATCACAAAAATCTGGTACACTTGTGATAAATTTACCCCAAACTCACTAAAAACCCTAAATTTGTACATTTGTAACGAATTTATCATTTGTTAGTTTATGTTAAATTGGATTACTACCATGAAAAATTTCAAATTGGTAAATCTGTGACAAATGGAGTGTAAAAACTCTCAAATTGGTACACCCGTCAACTGCTACATGTCATTTTACTCAGCAATATGATGGTAAAATTTAACGAAAATTAATATAGGGTAAATTTGTCACAGGTATATCAGTTTAGGGTTAGTTTAGGGATCAATTTGTCACATGTATACCAGTTTGGGATTTTCGTGGTATTAACTCTTCTAAATATAAGCATATTATTCAATTTCAATGTTTACAAACCTCATGGATTTTATTTAATTGAGTAGACCAGACCACCAAGATAACTTTAAATTTTAGTCATTCGCTTTATTTTGATGATACACTTGCACTTTAAAATCATATTCCGATCATAAGTATGTTGCAACCTCAACAATTATGAAGACCGATATTTCTACTTATGGTGCTTATAGTATAACAACTTGTGAACTTAAAAACTAACACAAAACATGGAGTTCACATTTCCACCTAACGGAGAAATTATATAGTTTTCGTTCATTATATTCCCACTATACTAAATAGCATATCCTAAAATTAGTATATTGATTGTACTCTTGGACGTCAGTATTCTGTAGATGTCGTTTCTGCTAAGAGGACAAAAAGACAAATTACCACACGAAGGAAAAAAGTTTTAATTGCCCACTTACAGCGATTTATGCATTATCAATAGGATCATATGATGTGATAGATTACAAATTATTCGACATTATAGAAAGTTATAAACTCACCAACTTGCAAGACTCCCATGAAGCGAAGAGAGGAAGAAGAATC
>BCNH02000004.1:12127431-12141931 GCA_001662345.2 Metrosideros polymorpha var. glaberrima | reverse complement strand
AAAAAAAAAAAGTTGACCGAGTCAACTTTACTACAGTAAATAGTGCTCGGTTCACTGTTGTTACCGATAGCAAGTAAAAACACAGGAGAAGAGAAAAAAAAAAACAGAACAGAGAAGGGAAAAACAGAGGAAAGAAAAAGAGAAAAGAGAAGAGAAGAAAGAAGAAGAGAAAGGAACAATGGGGCTTTCGCGCACAAGCTATGGACACCTCGCCAAGCCCATTCCACTACGTATCGCAACGCTCGGTAAGCGTTTGTGCCTCTCGTTCATCATATCTGAGTAGTTTTTGGATTTATGGCTAAAATTCGGAATTATATGAAATTTGAGCCGCGAAGTCCGATTTTAGAGCCTTTAAGTTGATTTTTTTTTTGGAGAATAATAGTTAAGGGTGTTGTAAAGCTGTGGGATTTTACGGATCTTGATTTGGACTTACGGTTTGAGAGAAACGGATTTTTTAAGTTTGACGCACGTAGTGAACAGTGCGTGACCAGAACCTATTGCATCTGTTTTTGTCAATTTTTGGATAGATTCTAGAGGATTCATGTTAGGGGTTTTGAAGTACATTAAAAGAGCTTTCTTTGGACTGCAAGCTCGCTTTAATCAAGGCTCGGAGGAGGGAGTTATGACATGTTAAAGTTTGACGCACAAGTTACGCGTTGTGGACGGCTTGAGTAATCGCTTTGGGTGTGCGATTTGTTAGTGCGTATGAGTTGTTTTGTTAGCGTCTAGGCATCGTTTAGTCGCTTTGTAGTTATTGTGGTATTTTACTTAATTTTGATGTTGATTCTCGTTTAATTGATAGGATTATGAGATTGTCGAGTCGTCTAGCTACGCGTAGTTTGATTTTGAGCATTCCAGGTGAGTGGTGCTATTTCTTCTTCGATTTTGTGAAATCCATGTCTTGAAATAATAATGTTTCGATATATATACGTATCGAACTAAGGAGCATTTTTGTTGCATAAAGTCGGATCGAACATTTTCTATCATTTTGTATTTGGGAATGGTTTTAGGAAATGTATCGTGAAAAGACATATTGCCTTGTGAATTAATTTGTGATACGAGTTCGGATATGAAATGCTTTCCGAAAGGTAAGACGGGCAGACGGGCTACGTTATGGAAAGATTATATGTTTGATTTGTGATATTTATTCTGGATTGTCTTTGTGGATTGTGAAAAATGGTGTTGATGCTCAATGTCGTTGTGAGCCCATTGCGGAGCTTATAGGTATGCATACTAGTTTAGGATATCCTTGTGAGCCAGCTA
Organism: Metrosideros polymorpha var. glaberrima; assembly: GCA_001662345.2. Classification (NCBI taxonomy): domain Eukaryota; kingdom Viridiplantae; phylum Streptophyta; class Magnoliopsida; order Myrtales; family Myrtaceae; genus Metrosideros; species Metrosideros polymorpha. The sequence continues at coordinate 12,140,668 of BCNH02000004.1, read as the reverse complement.
CCGGCAATATAGGTAGAGACCTCGCTAAGGGAGGGAGCTTGGTCGCCTTGTCACGGAGCGTTATGCATGACCATGATTTGACATTTGAGTAATGAGATTGGCTAATGGATAGATCATTGGCATGCGTTTTTATGAGATTAATCAATGGACTGGACCGTTGATATTTTATTTTACTATTATTTGGAATTGGATACTTCTCCTAAAATCAAATAAATCATATTTGATTTGATATGTATATGGATTATGAGTTGTCGTATTGTTTTGTTATATGCATAGTAGGTGCTCGATCTGCTTAGAAAAAATGTACTCCTCACTGGGCTGTGGTTGTTCATCCCTATCATCTTTCATGTTTTCAGGATCCTCGATTAGTGGCCGTTAGTACGAGAGCGCTCGACGAGGACTTTTGGTTCTATTTTTTGGGTATAGCCTAAGGAAGTTATAATTTTTTGTTGTCCTTAGTTTGTGGGTTGGATGAGTTCTAGATTGTATATATTCTTTTGTTAGTTATAGAAATTCTGTTGTTGTAACCAAACTTACTGGTTTATCATATATATATAATTGGAAATGTATATTTTGATAACAGGTTCTTTGGTTATGTTTTAAGGCTACGTCCTTCGTGTGGAAGGGCGGCCGTGTCGTTCCCCTAGTCCTGTAGATTTGGGGTGTGACACCAACAATGTTTGCTTCCATGGTTCCATGGTGATGGTGAAGATGGCTTCGACATTGATTCTGGGATTGCTCGGGATCGTCCTGATACATGCGTGCAAAGTATTCATACGGGCACCCGAGGAGGCTCAGATCAAAGCTTCAGAGGCAAGGAATAGAGGGACCTCCTCCTTCTCATCTTCTTCTTGGAAACATCCGAGACATCAAGAAGATCCAAGCTGATGAAGCCCAGAGAGATCGAGAGTCCTGCAAAAATGGCGGTCTCTCTCACGCCTGGCCTTCGCTTCTGTTCGCACACTTGCAAAAGTGGCGAACCCAATACGGTACTCTGCTTTTCCTCTGTTTTCTTTCATATCTTGCAAGAAAAAGAGTTTGATGGTGATCATCTTTTGCATGCTTCATTGGCCAATTAGCTTCGTCTCTGTGATTTGCCAGAGCCCAAGTTGCAGGGAAATTTTTTTCCTGGGTCTTGTTTCTTTTTAATTCATCTACTTGTCTCCATGATTGTTGCTTGGGGTCTGTTTTCGATTGGCAAAAACGTTTGTACTTCTTGCTGAACTTGGGGTTTTGGGCTTGTTGAACACAAACGGTAAGGATCAGGGGTGAGCATAGTTCCAGGATCTATGAAACCGAAGAACCGGTTTCAAGTTCCAAACCATGCAGGGTAGATTTCAAATTTCAAAAATTGAGGAATCGATTTCAATGGGTAGGTTTTGGGTTCCAAGTTCCAAGTAGGTGGAATTTGGAACAAGTTTTTGTCTTTTTCTTGATTTATGTCTTCACGCGATTCTGCGGTATTTCATGATATTTGATGATAAATGTATAATTTAGAACCATTAATCTAAACTTCCATTCCTGGCGATACTTATGATTTAGACTTTTACTTTGTTAATGTTTCTTCGTGTGTCTAAATATAAGTTATGGTTAGTGGATTGTAGCAGCTTGTTGTGGTAATTAAATGTGATGATTCACTGCAATCGTTCAATTTAGAATATAGGTAGAACCTGATAGACCCTGGAACTTATAATAGGGTAGTGATGAGGTAGGTTCCAAGTTCTAGAGTATGCAGGGTAGGTTCCAAATTCCAAAAAATAAGGAATCTGTTCCGATAAGTATGTTTTAGGTTCCAGATTGGACCTGTACGGAACTTGGAATTTGGAACCGCTCTCCCCTAATTAGGATGTTGACATTTAACGGTTTTACCGTCTCAACCCTTCTCAATCTGCTACTTCGTTGATTTGGATCCATAAGGAGGCAATGACACTTTCAGACATAAATGTTCAAGCACCGGACATATTTGTGATTATATTTTTGTGGGACAATTTTCTCTTCTTTTTCTTTCTTTTTATTTTGGTTGAACAAAATAATGAATCTCAAACGCCAACAGTTGATGCATGTTTGTTTGGACCCATGAGGAATTCATAAGGCTCGGCCATCCTAATACGCTTGCATTGCCTCAGCTAATATGGTGACAAACGAAGAACTCCTTTTCAGTGTCAGTAGCAAAGTGGGACTTTATAGTTTAGCCGACTGACTATCCTCATTAGAGAAATTCTTGTGCAAGCGCGGTCGATTGCCCGATGCTTGCTGCATAAGTTAGCTACAGTGACCGAATCTCGAAAAGTGTCACGTGATCGACATTGTTGCTCATGTGATTGAAAACTTCTCATTGTCCATGATGCGTACTTAATAGAGATATTTGCAAATGAGATACAGAAAATACTTCTTTTAAAATGACGATAATAGATCCTTCTCGCACCACTTACTCTTGAACTGTTTCCCCGTTGCGAAAGAGTTAATGTCGGCATGTTGTTGGCAGGACCCATCTTCATGTATTCAGCCGGGCACATACAGTTCTTGTCGATAAGTGATGTGGATATGGTGAAGGAACTGAGCATGTGCACATCGCTGAGCCCTGGAAAGCCTTCCTTTCTCTCGAAGGACAGGATAGCTTCGCTTGGACAGGGCATTCTCTCATCGAGCGGCTCTACTTGGGCCTACCGGAGGAAGATAATTGCCCCTGAGCTGTATCTCGATAAGGTTAAGGTGATTCTTCCCCTACATTTGCTCTTTTTTGGATCCTTACAGATGAACCTAGGATCAAGTGGGTCTACGACTGGGTATTGCACCTTTCTTGGTGGTAATTTGGTTACTTGGAGAAGCAAGAAACAGATTACCATTGCCAGGTCTAGTGCGGAGGCTGAATATCGTGCTATGGCACATACTGTGGTTGAATTGTTGTGGTTGAAATCACTTCTTCAGAAGCTTGGATTTTCAATTAATCAACCTATTGATATGATGTGTGATAATCAAGTAGCAATTTATATTGCTGGGAATCCTGTTTTTCATGAGCGAACTAAGCATATAGATGTTGACTGTCACTTTGTTCGTGATGCTGTGAAGTGGAAGTTGGTTGCTATTCCTTACGTTGCCTCTAGAGATCAGTTTGCCGAAATGTTCACTAAAGCGTTGTTTCATCCTGCCTTTGTTGCCGGTTGTTCCAAGCTGGGCATGGGTGACCTGTATGCTCTAGCTTGAGGGGGAGTATTACATTACATGAGTGATGTCTAATTTATTTTCTAGGTTTTAGTTAATTTTTATATACATAAGGGCATTATGGTCATGACAATTTATATTTAGTATAAATATATTGCGATAGGTGTAGGGCTTTTGTAATACAGAAAACTGAGAGCCTCTCTTACTGAATTTTGCGCTCTGCTTCTTCCGCTCTTCTTCTCCTCTCTATTTCTCCTCTCTTCCTTCCTCTCTCTTGGTTTTCTATTGCAGGTTTTCTAATAAGCTTTGTGACAAAGTGAATGCTAGATGTACATACACTTGCCTACTATTTCCGCGACTGCAATTCAAAGTAGCAGTAACAGGAACAGCATACATCTAATGGTGATCCGTGGGATCTTTAACTATACTACGGAAGCTCATGATTGTTTTATTGATTTGTTGCTGGTTCGCTGTGACAATATATTTAAGGTAATGAAGGAGTAGTTATGTTACCACAATATGGCAGTCGGTCGTAGTTAGTAGTTAGGAAAAAACTTCTTAAGAAATATATGAAGCTGATCCAAATATGTTGCCATTCGAATTTTATGGAAATCCTACCCTAAAATATACAGAACTCTGTAGATTAATGAATCGTCAATCAGTAGTCGCTCATTCACCTTGAAAACTTCTTTTTAATTGCTTTTTCAAGGGCATGGTAAGCCTGATGGTCGACTCTGCGAACTCGCTGCTAGGGTCTTGGGAGAGTTGAATAGAGAGCGGTGGAGGCACGGCGGAAATAAGAATCGATGACAACTTAAGAAGCTTGTCTGCAGACATTATCTCCAGAGCTTGCTTCGGAAGCAGTTACTCCCAAGGGAAGGAATGAGGTAGAGTTTTATCAGAGCTAATCTAATAGAGACTGAACTATCATATAAAGGATGATGATGAATTCAATCAGCGAGAAATCAAAATTAGAATTTTGTATATCTAAAAAGGTCGGTGTTATTTCATATTCTGAAGTATCTGTGATTTAACTACAGCTCAAAGAAAAAGTATTAGATGAATTTTGCTATTTGTTTGGGAACTTTCTTGATCAACTTCACAAGCATATGTGCTCAAATATGTTCAAGTTTTATCTTTGGAACCTTGTATCTACATGGCTCTGTTTCTTTTCATCCAAATTCTGTATATGACAGCATATCCCAGTCTAAGCCCTTTGTCTTTAAACATCTCAGATACCTGCCAACCAAAATCAACAGACAAATTTGGCAGTTGGACAAACAGATTCGGTCGATGATACTAGAGGTTGTGAAAGCATGAACGCAGGCCTCACATGAGAAGGACCTCTTACAAGTGATACTCGAGGGTGCCAACAATGAGGGCCTACCATCAAATATCTCCGCCGAACAATTCATCGTGGATAATTGCAAGAACATATACTTCGCTGGCCATGAGACCACTGCTGTCACCGCATCTTGGTGCCTGATGCTGTTGGCTGCTCATCCTCACTGGCAAGCAAGAGTTCGTGCCGAAGTGCTCGAGATTTCTGGCTGTGGCGTTCTGGATTCTGATAAGGTCGGAGGCATGAAAACAGTGAGTCACATTGGTTTATCTTACACTTGCTGCCTGAAACTATAGGTGTTGGTAGATTCTTTGGGTCTTTGGTTATTTCACTTGCTTGTGCTTTTGGAGATCGTTTACACACACTACCATGCAAACATGTACCAATTTAATTTTAAGCCAGGGGTTTATTCTGAATTGGTTATTATTCAGAAAACATATAAGCCTGAAATTTGGATAGTAGGTTTTCATATAATCATATGCTGATGCGTTTCTGAATGGGCATTCCTGTAAGCATTTGAAGCTTCCTTATTTCATGTAATATATGATTTGTGTTTCAAATTTATTTGCAAATTCCTCACAATCTTTATCAACTATTGGCAGCTAACCATGCTAATTCATGAGACTTTGCGACTCTATCCGCCAGCGGTGTTCAGCATAAGAGAAGCCTTAGAAGACATCAAGTTTAAGGGACTTCTAATTCCACAAGGCTCGACTATCCAAATTCCAATCCACATTCTGCAACAGCTTCCTGAAATATGGGGGACCAATGCTGCGAAGTTTAAGCCGGAGAGATTTGTACAAGGAATCTCTGGAGCCTGTAAATCTGGTCAGGCATACATGCCCTTTGGTTCAGGACCTCGGACCTGTGTAGGACAACACTTTGCCCTGGCGGAATTGAAGGTGATCTTGTCGCTCATTCTCACCAAGTTCTTGTTTTCGCTTTCACCTAGTTATCACCATTCTCTAGCATTTAGGCTGGTTGTTGAACCTGGAGATGGGGTCATCCTCCATGTGAGGAAAGTCTGAGAGATCTCAAAGCTTGGTTTTTGTGACAAAAACAGTATCCTTGTCACTTGCAAACATATCCTGGAATTGGTCTCTCTTGGAAATTGAATGTGATGATATGTATATTTCCAACTGGCATAAACTGCGAAGACGACATTAGTTCACCAACAAATTACTTGGAAAAACTCAAACAATGCCTTTCAATAGCATTCTTGAACTACGAAGGAATTCTGTGAACCTTCTTTGTGACTCCATAAAAGAGCATTCCATGCAAAATCTTTAAAACAAATTGATGATATAGATGCACTCAGTAAAGTAGTGTTCTGCTCAAAGTCTACTTAATCTTTAAAAGAATTCGGCACCAAAATTTCCAGTTCCACCAAGAAGTTCTAAGCCTTGCTTGGTTTCTTCTACCTTTGCACTAGCTAGACCAAAAAGAGGATGAGACAACATCAGAAACTGTGTTCCATTTGTTTTCTCCAACAAGGTTGCAAACCTTACTTCGTACAAATCAACTGTCAGAAACTCAAAATCCCGATTTTATTAAAACATTGTGCCCAAATTTACGATACTCATCCTTCTGACCCTGAAACTGCCATCTCGTCTCTATCTCTCTTAGCCGAAATCCTTGAAAACAGTATAAAAGAGAAGAAGGATCGGTTTTATGCTAGGTTCAAGTCGAGCTTCCCTCTATTGAAGCAAACAAAAGGACAGCACAATGTTACCAGAGGCTATTACAATAAACACAAGCAGAACAGCGACTCTGCATTTGGCATACGTAATTACTCTTTGCCTATTGTAAGAAAAGACTATACCCCAGATGAATTCTTTAGGTACATTCAGATAGAATATCGATATCCAGATAGAGGGGGGTGGGGGGGAGGGGAGGGAAGACAAGAAGTTGATAGGCATGTAGTCCATAAATGTCAACACTACGGTGCAATACCTCTTTCTTCTTGCATTCTTTGTAAAAATCGAAATGTTCCTCGCATTTACTCTTGTCAGGACTGAATTCTTCTAAACCTGCATTATCAACATATACAAAAAGAGTTTATATTGCAAGGTTATTTGTCTTATGAAACGATTGAGAAGTTACAGTCAAAGGAATGTGTATATGGACATTTCCAGGTCGAGAGAAGGCAATGAAAGAAGCAACTAAAAGCCGTCATTTGTGTATAACATGAATATCCGTCATATATGTACTGTACATTATAAAATAAAAGCCCAGACATTTTGTTAGGGATCGATCGATGTTCAGTGTATGTTAATTTTGTAAGTCAAAGCAATCCATTTCAAACCTCGAGTCAGCCCTTTAGATCTACAGGCATGAGTAAAGTATCACACATCTGTATATCTATCAGTCATTAACTTGCCTTAACTCCATTCGAGCCTCATACACCTCACCTGTTTGGCATATTTGTTGCCGACAGTACACGTTATGATACGTAGAAAAGCATTTTGCATAAGACTCCAGGAACCAATGCTTTCTAGGGATAAAGTGCATTGGAAAACCTAAAATTTGTCACGAAAGTGCAATTGAGTGCTGATTTTTTTAAAAAGTGCAATTAAGTTCTAAAACTTATAACAAAAGTGCAATTGAGTCCTAAAACTTTCAAAAAGTGCAATCAAGTTCTAAAACTTGTCGACTTGGTCCAATCAAATCCTTCCATTAATTGCACTTTTTGAAAGTTTAAGAACTCGATTGCACTTTTGTGACAAGTTATAAGACTTGATTGCAATTTTTGAAAGTTTTAGGACTCGCTTGCACTTTTGTAACAAATTTTAGAACTTGAATGCACTTTTAAAAAGTTTTGGGACTTAATTGCATCGACAAGTTTAAGGACTTCAAATGCATTTATCCCTTTCTTTTTTTCCCCACTCTCTTGAGAAAGACGGGAGAGAAGAATTCCCTTTAGTTGATGAATTACAGTTTACTCCTAAGTTCAATTGTCACTAAGAAACCTATACACAATCCTGCTACTCCTAGAATCAGCAACTGCTTAAACCCTAATCAAAGTCTAGAAAAACACTTACTTCCTCTTATCAAGATTTTCCACTTACAAAAAGGATCTATTCCTGACCAATTCCAAGACATCCAGAATTGAAAAGCTTTTCCAATACTTCCTTAAAAAAAATGGAGTTCCTATATGTAATGACTCAATTCGATGAGAGCGGGGAGTGGTCCTCGAGGTCAAGGCCTAGACAAGGAGTGGTTCCTGAAAGGCTTCTAAGTAGGCGAAAGGGGCAAGAATGAACCGAATTGTGCATCGAACTGGGCGAGAGTGATTGTGAGATATTGTTAAAATTATGTCTTGAGTTTGAGCTCGAAAGATGAGATTGGTTTGTTAAACCAAATCTTGTAGAAAAGAAAAGAAATCCTAAATAGATCACTTTCGCTATAAAGGGAATTTTTTTCTTTGAAGACCAACACGCGAGAATATTTTGTTCTTGGAGATAATATTCAAGAATTTCTTATTTTGCCCACAAAAGAATTCACTCCAGGACGTCTCTATTTGCTTTGTGATTGGTCAGTCAACAAAGGATAACTCCTTTGACTTCTTGAAGCCGTACAAGGAAAATAAGAAATAAAAGGGTATGGCCTTTATTGGCGTGGGTTCCTTGAGCGAGAATAAGGGTGCGTTTGATAATCTGCTAGAATTTTTGCCTCCCGATGGGCAATCACTAGTCCCCATCGGTCGTCGATCCGCGGGCGCCGTTTGGTAAACTTGCCAAAAGCAAAAGTAGAATGAGGGTGTGTTTGGTAAACATAATTTCTCATTCTCTACCAAAATAAAAAATTCTAGCAATAATTTTTTTCAAATGAGCCCTAAGCAGCCGCACAATAAAAGTAGAAGTGCCATCGCACGGAGAAGAAAAGAGAACGTAAAGCATGTTCTTAATTCCGCCGCATGGTGTGGAAAACACTCGAGCATATTGAGAGATTGTAACTTCAGATTATCCGATTATAGTAGATTATTTGTTGCTGGTTCTTCCCATGGATGTAGGTACCGATATTCGAATTGAACCATGTAAATCTCTAGTATCCTTATTATTCCTCATTTATTTCTCTAGTATTTTCGCGTTGACTTATTTGCAAGATTTTGTCGTTTCCGCGATAACATTACAACAATTGGTATCAGAGCTTAGGTTAGATTTTCTGGATTGTGATTTGGGGCTTTTGCTTGTCTAATTATTGGAAATTCTGCTATTGCAATTATGTCTAGAGCGAAAGTTGAAATTGAGAAGTTTAACGGGAGGAACAACTTTGGGTTATGAAGCGTCAAGATGCGTGCACTATTGACAACCCAAGGTTTGGCAAATGCATTGGATGGAGAAGATGAGTTGCCGATTATAATGAAAACATCTGAAAGAGTAGAGCTAATGGAAAAGGCAAAGAGTATAATCATGTTGAACTTATCAGATGAAGTTTTAATAGAGGTAGCCAAGGAGAAGGATGCTGTAGCATTGTGGGCAAAACTTCAACCGCTCTATGTAACAAAAGATTTGAATAATCGTTTATATATGTTAAAGAGGATGTTTTAGTTTCGATATACAAAAGGTATGTCGATCAGAACCCACCTAGATGAGTTCAATAAACTTGTGATGGATTTAAAGAATGTCGGTAAGATTCTTAATGATGAAGAACATAGCATGATTCTGTTTTCTTCTTTACCAGAGTCATAGGAGCACTTTATAGATTCTTTGTTGCAGGGGCGTACTACGATTACTTCCAAAGAGGTAAAGTCTGCCTTGTTCTCTAAAGAGTGGCAGAGAAAGTTGCGAGATGACAGTCTAGCGCAAGATGTAGCACAAGGACTGGTGATTTAGGGGTAGAGATCAACATCAGGGGTCCAATGTCATGCCATAGAAAGTCCAAGGAACGCATGAAGTGCTTTGAGTGTCACGAGGAGGGGCACTTTAGGAGATATTGTCCTAAGTTGAGAAACAAAGGTAATAAGCTGAATGCCACAAGTAGTGTAGCGAATGTTGCTAAGGAGAGCACCAGTGATGTAGAAGTCGTCTTGTGTGTGACTGCTGGTTCGTCAGGAGACAAATGGGTGTTAGATTCGAGGTGTTCTTATCATATGATGCCTCATAGGAATTGGTTTACTACTTACCAGATTGTAGATGGTGGTAGAGTTCTAATGGGGAATAACGCAACTTGCAAGGTTGTGGGGATGGGGACAGTTCCGATTCAGATGCACGATGGAGTGGTGCGTACAATGACAAACGTGAAGCATGTACCGAAGCTCAAGAAGAACCTTATTTCTCTAGGGACACTCAATGATATCGGGTGTAAGTACACCGTTGAAGGTGGAGTACTGAAGATCTGTCGAGGCACCGTGATAGTGATGAAAAGAAAGAAATTGAGTTCTCTCTATCATCTACTAGGAGAAACTGTGATATGAGCTATTGTAGTTTCATTAGGTAAGTCAAATTCTGACTTGACTCAATTATGGCATATGTGGTTAGGGCACATGAGTGAGGCAAGTATGATGATGCTGAGTGAGAGGGGGTTGTTGAAGGGTTAGAAGACAGAGAAGCTAAACTTTTGTGAGCACTGCATCTTTGGAAAGCAGCGTCAGGTTAAATTTACGACAGCTTTTCATTCGACTAAGTAATCGGTTGAATATATTCATTCAGACGTCTGGGGCCCGTCTCCGGTTCCTTCAAAAGGAGGTGCCCATTATATATTGACTTTTATCGACAACTATTCCATAAAGGTATGGGTTTATTTTCTTAAGCACAAATCGGATGTATTTGATCGGTTCAAGAAATTTAAGGCATTGATTGAGAAGCAGTCAAATAAACAGATCAAGTGCTTGAGAACCGATAACGACATGGGGTTCTATGGTAAAGATTTTATCGAGTTCTGCGAGAGAAAAGGGATTGTGAGACACCGAACAGAGCTCGGGACACCATGGCAAAACGGCGTAGCTAAACGGAAGAACAGAACTTTGCTTGAGCGAGCTCGATGCATGCTTTTGCATGCAGGTTTAGGTAAGGAATTTTGGGCCAAACCAATGAACATGTCTTGTTACCTGGTTAATTGATCTCCATCATTTGCTAGTGAGTGGAGAACTCTTGAGGAAGTATGGTTGGAGAAACCTGTTAATTACTCTAGATTACGAATATTCGGATGTTATGCGTATGTTCATGTGAGTGATGGTAAGCTTGAGCCGAGGGCGAAGAAGTGCATATTTATGGGTTATGCATATGGGGTGAGAGGCTACCAACTGTGGTGCACCGATCCCAGATCAGTCGATTTTCTAATCAGTAGAGACGTGATCTTCGGCGAGACTGTAATGCTTCAAGAGAGGAGTCTTGAGACGCTACCAATAGAGAAAATAGATCATGGTGTTAATAGTGAGGTGGAGCTTCAAGTGGAGACTTCGAAGACCTCGGAGGTAACAGAGGTAGAGATTGCAGATGAGGCCGCAGTTCCTAAAGTCGGTGATACTAAACAACCGAGCTGCAGCACATTATAGCCGCAAGTAAAGAGAGAAAGAAAATTAAACCACTGGTACGTTATGATTATACAGATATTGCTTATGCACTAACTGTAGGTGATGAGGTGGAGACAAATGAGTCTTTGTCTTACTTTGAGGCGATGGTTGGTTTTGAGTTATCGCAATGGTTAAGGGCTATGAGTGAAGAGATGGAATCTCTCCATCAAAATCAGATATAGGAGTTGGTCAAAGTACCCAAGAGCCAAAAGATTATTGAAAGCAAGTGGGTCTATAAACGGAAGGAGGGCATTCCCAGTGTCAAGGCAGTGAGTTATAAGGCGAGACTTGTTGCGAAGGGGTATACGCAGCAGGAGGGCATTGACTACAACAAAATGTTCTCTCCTATGGTAAGACATACTTCTATTCATGTTTTACTTGTCTTAGTTGCTGCATAGGATCTCGAGCTGGAGCAGCTAGATGTAAAAACTGTGTTTCTTCATGGTGAGTTGGAGGAGCAATTTTACATGAAGCAGCCTGAGGGATTTGCTATTTTGGATAAGGAAGACTATGTTTGTTTGTTAAAGAAATCTTTATATGGACTGAAATAATCTCCTAGAGAATGGTATAAGCGTTTTGATTTTGTCATGACTAATCAGGACTATTCTAAGAGTAAGATGGATAGCCGTGTTTATTTTAAGAGATTGGAAGACGAGTCTTTGATATATCTATTATTATATGTTGATGATATGTTGATAGCAGCTAAGAATATGTCTGATATTGATGTGCTGAAGCGGCACTTGAGTGCTGAATTTAAGAGGAAAGATTTAGTTGCTGTAAAGAAAATATTGGATATGGAGATTTTGCATGACAGGACTGCAGAATTTTTACGTTTGTCTCAAAAGAAATATACTGAGTAGATTATTTCACATTTTAATATGCAGTCCGCGAAATCTATGAGTACACCTTTAGCGAAACACTTTAAACTTTCAGTTAAGTTATCACCGCAGACTGAGGAAGAGGATGAACATATGTCCCGCATTCCATATTCTAGTGAAGTGGGTAGTATTATGTATACTATGGTTTACACTAGGCCTGATATTTCACAAGCAATGAGTGTAGTTAGTCGTTATATGAAGCGACCTAGTAAAGTTCATTGGGAAGTTATACAGTGGATTCTTAGATATTTGAAGGGGATTGCAAACGTTGATATTGTATACTAAAGGGAAGGCAATGGCAGTGAGACCACTGGTTATAAGGATTCGGATCATGCCGATGACTTGGATGAGGGCTAAAGTACACTAGAAGTGCCATAATTTGGCACGGATGGACACTTTAGTGTCACAATTTCTAAAAAGTACACTTAAGTGCTAGTTTTTTTTTAAAAGTAGGACACTTAAGTGCCAACTCCGGCGAGCTTGCCGAAAATCCGACGTGGCCTTATTTTATTAATATTTTTAGCTCATGTGGCTTGCCAGTGCTAATGTGTCACTTTTTTTTATTTTATAATATTCTAATATTTTTCAAATTATGTTTTAATTTTTTTAATTTTTTATCCTTTTTTTCAATTTTCCTTTTTTTCCATTGTCTTCTTCCTCTGGCCGGCGAGCCAGAGGAAGGGTCGGCGATGGCCGGCGAGGCCATGGGCAAGGTCGGCCTCACCGTTGCCGGGTGATGTCACGCCCCGAACCCTCGAGCGCGCGACTATCCCTTTTCACTTGTTCAATGGTCAATAAGATTTCGACGTCCCAGGGCGCGTCGACGGACCATTTATTTTTATCTTTCAATTAGCGCAAGCGGAAACATCAATAACCCCTAACAGCGGGGATAGCAGGAAAAACAACAGCACCAACAACAGAACCAACAGCAATACCAAAACACACCTTTTTATTTAACAACATGTTAACCCTAGGAAGTCTATATTTACAAGCCCTTCACTGTCGGGCCACTTCCTACACGACCAACAAAAAGAGGTACTGGGGTCGGGGTTAACCTATCTCCTCTACACAAGGGTACCTTGAACCGTAACTGTCGGCCTTCCGTTCTACGGACCTGAAAAATGGTTAACAATAACAAATGAGATAAAATCTCAGTAAGTCGACCGCCTAAACCCCGCGTAGGATACCAATTCACTTAGGGTAAACCCTAAACATGCAACTTAATGTCGATGGCAGATCAATTGCGAGCAAAGCTCGGTCTACGCAACCTATAACAGGTTCGAGCAACCCACTCACCGATCAATCAACAAATCACAGGCGTTCTTACCTTGCCTTGGCACA
>BCNH02000004.1:12115959-12126091 GCA_001662345.2 Metrosideros polymorpha var. glaberrima | reverse complement strand
GGCACAAATCGAAGTCTCGAGTTCGAAACTCACAGACGACGGCTTCGGTTGATTCTCCTCCGTTAGACTTGTGCCGTATTCTTTAAATAAAACCTTTGGCGTTGAAAACCCAAAAGTCGTGCCTTAGCCGAGTGGCAAGCGCACGAGACGCGCACGAGACAGCGGAGGTCCGCGGTTCGAAACCCGTGGACGACGGCCTCTGTTTCCATTCTCTTCTTTCTTTTCCCTTTTTTGCAAATTGTTGTAAAACAATTAACTTCGACGATCGTCCTTCGATTACTTCATACTGTCGAAAATCAAAATATTACAGTATTCCACATCGTCGAAATTTGGGATATCACAGGTGAGGCCGACCTCGCCCTCGCCTGGCCGCGGTGAGGCTCGACCTCACTAGATCTGGGCGAGGTCAAGCCTTGCCCAACGACGACGGTGAGGCCGACCTCACTAGATCTATGTGAGGTCGAGCCTCGCCCAGCAACGACAATGAGGCCGACCTCGCCCATGGCCTTGCCGTTGCTAGCCCCTCCAGTTGCAACCCATGGCCGTCAAAGCACAAGTGAAGGGTGGAGATAGCGGCGGCTTGGCCAGAGTAGCTCAGATCTCTTTTTGGGCTTCTCTCAAACACATGGTGAGTGCAATAATCGGGAAATCCCATAGCTCGGATCTCTTTTTGGACGTCGCCCTTGGTTGTCTCCGGCCCCTCCTTGTTGAAAATGAAGCCCACGTCCGTGAACCCTTTCACTTCCTTCATTTCCAACTCATTAAAGCTTCGGCAATTCATGGATTTCTACAACTTCGTGGCTGCGAAAAATGCCATGCCCTTCTCTTTCGTGAAAGGGTTTATGGACGTGGGCTTCATCTTCAAGAGTTTGTGACCTCACCCTCACCGTCGCTGGGCAACGGGGAGGTCGGCCTCGCGCAGCCATGGCGAGGTCAACCTTGGTGGCCTCACCGGACCTCGCCGGACCTCCCTCTGGCCGGCAAGCCATAGGAAGAAGAAGATGAAAAAATAAAAGGGAAAATTGAAAAACAAAAGAAAAAATTAACAAAAGTAAATTATTATTATCAGAAAAAGTCTACGTGGCTTAAATATTTTTTAAAAAATGTCACATTATTGAAAATTCTCGCCGGAAAATGACACGTCAGCATTTTGGCTAGAAAATCTCGCCGTTGGCACTTAAGTGATCCTTTCTTTTCCGATTTTGACACTTAAGTGTACCTTTTAGAAATTGTGACATTAAAGTGTCCACCCATGCCAAATTGTGGTACTTCTAGTGTACTTTAGCCCTTGGATGAGTGTAGGTCTTTAGCAATGTACATATTTATGCTAGCAAGTGGTGCAGTTAGTTGGAAGGCGTCCTTATAGGATCACGTTGTCTTGTCTCCAACTGAGGCATAGTACATGACACTGACCTTAATAGCAAAAGAAACGATATGGTTACAAGGTTTGCTCTTGGACTTTGGGTTAGAACAAAAAGTGTTGATATACATTGTGACAACCAAAGTGCAATATATATGGGTATAACTCGGTTTATCACGAGCGAATGAAGCATATCAACACCAGGTACCACTTCATTCAAGGTGTCTTAGCGAAAGGTAAGGTTGTTGTGAAAAAGATTGCCACAACAAAGAATCCTGCGGGCATGATGACTAAGCTTGTACCTTTGGCGAAGCTCAAGTTTTGCTTGAGCTCAATTGGCGTCTGTAGAGAGTGAACACCCGTCGGGGCATTGAGAGAGCAACATGAACTATAAGCACTATAACTTGGCTACAAACATTGAGCCAATGTGGAGAATTGTTAAAATTATGTCTTGAGTTTGAGACCAAAAGATAAGACTGGTTTGTTAAACCAAATCTTGTAAAAAAGAAAAGAAATCCTAAATAGATCACTTTCGCTATATAAGGAATTTTTTTCTTTGAAGACCAACGCGCAAGAATATTTTGTTCTTGGAAATAATATTCAAGAATTTCTTATTTTGCCCGCAAAAGAATTCACTCCAGGATGTCTCTGTTTGCTTTGTGATTGGTCGGTCAACAAAGGATAACTCCTTTGACTTCTTGAAGCCATACAAAGAAAAGAATAAACAAAAGGGTAGGGCAGCAGTTGCACAACAGAAGTGAGAAGCGCCATCGCACGGAGAAGAAAAGAGAACGTAAGGCACGTTCATAATTCCGCCTCACGATGTGGTGGGAAATATTCAAGCATATTGAGCGATTGTAACTCCAAATTCTTCAATTATAATGGATTATTTGTTGCCGACTTTTTCCATGGATGTAAGTACTAATACTCAGACCGAACCATGTAAATTTCTAGTGTCCTTATTATTCATCGTTTATTTCTTTAGTATTTTTACGTTGACTTATTTGCAAGATTTTGTCGTTTTCACGTTAATATTATAACATATATATATGTGAAAATTGAAATTAACTCACGAAAACACGTTTAACATAATGGCAATGTTTAGAAGCGTGCCCAAATGGGAGCACTACCAAGATGTGTGACCTTTTGGGAACGTACTTACCTATACGCTAAAGGACAAAACTGTGAGGCGCTGTATAGAACTGGTCAAAACGGACTATATCTCAGTGAGTTAATCAAGAGATGACACACTATATATCATTGGTTCATCTATTGGGTACCATCGAAGGTGTCACACTCAGCAGTCTACCCGCAAATACCTAGGAGCAATAGCAATTGTAAGGGCTTTGATAGGAGTTTGTGGTCAATTGAAGTTAATAGTCCTCCGATCTCGAGGATTGATCGAGATTGTCAAGCCCACACCGAAATTTTTACTCCTGAAAAGGGAACTTAAATAATACTTTATTATTGTATAATAATTTGTGAACCTAAAATTTCAAGAAAATATTGCGTACCCAGACCATGCCAAGTCAATCATGTCCACGTCCATTCATCTTGCAATACGTGGTAAATGTTGGCCCGCCTGTCAGAGGAAATTTCAAACACGTCTCGCCCTCTTTCTCCTCAAGCGATGGCACTGCGCTCTGTCTCTGTCTCTGTCTCTCTCTCGTGATCGAGCTTTGCTCTCTCTCGTCCGACGAAACACGCCGCCACCTCTGCCTCTTCTGTTGCCTCGGCCATTGCTAAATCATTGCTCATCTCTCCTTCTCCTTCTCCATTTTTGTCCCTCCCGACTTGCGATCGAGAAGCCCTAGCTTTGCTCTCCCTCCCTTGTCTCATGCGACGCAACGACGCCTTGCTCTCTCTCCCTCCCAAATCAACGCCCTAAACAACTGTCGCCAAATCGTTGCTCATCTCTCCTTCTCCATCCCTCACCCTCGTCATCCATGTCCCCTCTCCCCTTCTTATAAATTCATCTAGTCTATGGAAGCTTAGGTTTTTTTTTCAGTACTTTTTATTTTATTATGCTTTAATTCCTCTAGTCCATGGAAAGAAAGCAAGTGTTTGATGTAGTTGTGTTATACTGAATTAATTCCTCTAGTGGAAAGAAAGCAAGTTTTAGATGCGGGGGAGTGGGCACATGGACGGCGAGGTCGAGGGATGGAGAAGGAAAGATGAGCAGCAATTTGATGATAGTGGTTCGGGGCGTTGATTTGGGAGGGAGAGAGAGAGAGAGCAAGGCGTCGCCGCGTCGTGTGAAACGGGGAGGGAGAGCAGAGCTAGGGCTTCTCGATCACGAGTTGGGAGGGATGGAAATAGAGCAAGAGAAGGAGAGATGAGGGCGATTTGGCAATGGCCGAGGCAAAGGACGAGGTGGAGGCATGTTTCTTCAGATGAAAGAGAGTAGAGCTTGATCATGAGTCGAGAGGAAGAGAGAGCGGAGCGTGAAGAGTGAATAGAGAGAAAAGAGAGCGCGTCCACATGACGGAGAGAGAGACTGTGAGTGGAGAGAGAGGGGGTGCGAAATGGATTTGAAATTTCCTCTGATAGGCAGGCTCGCGTCTGCCACATGTCGCAAGATGAATGGACATGGGCACGACTAACTTTGCACAGTTTATGTACGCAATATTTTCTCTAAATTTCTACCTAACGGACCAATTAAATAATTTTCGTTTATTATATTCCAACTATTGTTAATAAGCATATCCTAAAATTAAAAATATATATTGATTGTTCTTTTGGACGTCAATATTCTGTAGATGTCACTTCTCCTAAAAGGGGAAAAGACAAATTATTGAATGAAAGCGAAATTTTTTTAATTTCCCACTCACAGCAGTCCAGTCATTATCGTGAGGATCATATGATGCGATAAATTACTAATTAATCGACATCATACAAACTCATCGACTTGCAAGACTCCTAGTGAAGCGACGAAAGGAAGAAGAATCGCTTGTTGAAGATCAGCACCGCCTCTCTCTAGACTTGTGTAGATTTCTCCTGCATGTCCTTTTGTCTTTTGTGGACTTTTCTTAAGGGGCAAGTTGGTCTGCGGCAAGAAGTTGGAAGACAACTCAAAGGCGGTCTTCATGTTGACAAGTCAATTTGCTCAATAGAGAAGGAAACTTCACCGCCTAAGGAGTCTATAAATAAGGCAGTCCGTGAAGCATTTCTGCAAGCCACACACATCCACAAGAGAGAGAGAAAGAGCATAAGTTGTGAGCTTCACAAATAGAGAGAAAAGAGAGTAGTTCGTCCGTGAGGAAGAGTTGTGTGAAAAATTAGTAGGAGCTAGTTTGCTCCGAGTGTTGTATGTGGTGTGAGAAAATATTGTAATAGTGAAAGTGAGATTTTGTGAGTGTTACATTATACCACGTTTCCGCAAGTTCAACAAGTTATATCAGAACTCAGGAGCCGGGGACCATATTAGAGCAAGGTAGTCGAAGACTGTGAACCCAACAATTCAGAGCATGGTACGTGAAGACAAATGGTCAAGGACCATTGTATGTGAGCAAGCGGTTGGGAGCGGAGTACGCTGAAGTTCTGCCAATACACAAGTCAAGGACTGTGAAGTCAGTTGGTCCAAAACCAAGCTTACTTGGTATAGTGCTAGGCATTATAACCAAGTCATGATGACGGATTTCTCAAGTTCGGTAAACGATGTTGAGAAGCTCAATAGCTCCAATTATAACAATTGGAGTACTCGCATGAAATATTACTTGCTGGGCCAAGACTTGTGGGCTATCATTGGCGGTAGCAACACCACACCACCCACGAATGATGGTGAGTTAAGAAAATGGAACATCAAATCCGGTAGGGCTCTTTATGTTCTTGCTATAACTGTTGAAGATGAGTTGTTACAGCACATCAAGAGCATGAAGACTCCAAAGGAAGCATGGGAAAACTTGGCGGCGCTGTTCGCAAGGATGAACGATGCCAAGTTGCAAAGGTTGGAGAATGAGCTATTGTCGGTGTCGCAACAAGATATGATGGTAAGTCAATACTTCTCCAAAGTTGAATCTATTTGTGAAGAAATTGCGAAATTAGATTCTCATAATGCCATCTCTGAGACAAGGATGAGAAGAATTATCGTTCATGGGTTAAGGCCAAAGTATAACGATATCGTTACGACCACCCGTGGATGGGCAAATGAGCCAACTTTAACCGAGTTAGAGAATATATTGGCCAACCAAGAGGCATTAGATAGACAAATGTCTAAGGCCTCAGTTAAAGATGATGAAATTGCCCTCTTCAGTAATAAAAGAGGGTTCAAGGTTCCAAGAACAAATGATGCAGGCATTAGAGATGGCGAACAGAGAAAAAGTCGTGGAAACTGGAAGAGGCAACAAGAATGGAGAAGCGCTAAACTAAGGGGAGCTCGTCGAGATGGCAAAGAGGATGACAATGAAGATGAGAGCAACAAAAGGCGTAACAAACGGTGTCACGTTTGCGGCAAGGTAGGACACATTGCTAAAGTACATTGGTACAGGCGGAAAGAAGGAAATGTCGTAACTTCCTTCAAGAAGGATATTGAAAGCAAAGAAGAATGGGATTTCCAAGAGTCCCTAGCATTGGAGAAATGAGAAGAGCTCGCAACCGCCTATATAATTGAGTCGGATGATTCGACAGCTCCTATCATGTCCCCGAAGGAGAGCAAGCTAGTGGAGGACTTGGAGAAGTAACGACACCAACAAGCAATCGCGACAAGGAATTGCAAGAGATGCAAGATATGATGAAGAAGCTGAGAATCGAGAACATGAAGATGGAGAAGTTATTGAAAAAGAGGAACGAAATGCTGAGGCAAAAGGACAAATAGCTCAAGACAAAAGAGAGAGAGCTCGAGAAGTTTCGGTATGAATTCAAGAAGATACAAAAGTTTAAGGAATTTGAGTCCACTATGATGTTCCCAATTGGTCATACCAGGAGAAACAAGGGACGCATGAAGGAGAAAAAGAAAGATTTTCTTGAGAAAAGAAGGTCATCTCCACTTTACATCCCGTGGTGCAAGGATCGGTGGAATAAGATCAAGGAGAAGAAATCCTATGGGAAAAAGGATCAAAATGTCTACATTGAAGTGCTTCGGATGGGATTGAATCAGTTGAAGCGTGAAATGAAAGTCATGAATGAGAAGGTAGACCAAATGAGTTTCAATCTTAAAATTCATACTGGAGATATGCTAAATAGAAGACCAAACTGAGTGAGAAGAAGGAAAAGGAGACTAAAGCACAAGTCGAATCGACACCACAGAAACTCAAGCTCCATAAAGCCCGATGGACAGTCGTAGGCACAGAGGCACCAGAAGATAGAACATATAGTGCTAAAACAGGTCATTATCTTGCACTCCCTCAGTCAGCACTAGAAGCGGGCGAAGCCAAGAAAGAGTACCAGAGGTCAGAGAAAGAAGAAGATAAGGCAGCTGACGAAAAGAAAATTGGCACAATGCTAAATCTGCATGGAGAGAGAGTAGTCGGTGAGGGGGAGTGTTGAAGATCAGCACCGCCTCTCTCTAGACTTGTGTAGATTTCTCCTGCAGGTCCTTTCGCCTTTTGTGGACTTTTCTTAAGGAGCAAGTTGGTCTGCGGCAAGAAGTTGGAAGACAACTCAAAGGCGGTCTTCATGTTAACAGCTCAATTTGCTTAATAGAGAAGGAAACTTTACCGCCTAAGGAGTCTCTAAATAAGGCAGTCCGTGAAGCATTTCTGCAAGCCACACACATCCACAAGAGAGAGAGAGAGCATAAGTTGTGAGCTTCACAAATAGAGAGAAAAGAGAGTAGTTCGTCCGTGAGGAAGAGTTGTGTGAAAAATTAGTAGGAGCTAGTTTGCTCCGAGTGTTGTATGTGGTGAGAGAAAATATTGTAATGGTGAAGATGGCTTCGACATTGATCCTGGGCATGCTCGGGCTCGTCCTGATGCATGCGTACAAAGTGTTCATATGGGGACCGAGGAGGCTCAGATCAAAGCTTCAGAGGCAAGGAGTAGGGGGACCTCCTCCTTCTCATCTTCTTCTTGGAAACATCCCAGACATCAAGAAGATCCAAACTGACGAAGCCCAGAGAGCTCGAGAGTCCCGCGAAAATGGCGGTCTCTCTCACGCCTGGCCCTCGCTTCTGTTCGCACACCTGCAGAAATGGAGGACCCAATACGGTACTCTGTTTTCTCCTCTGTTTTCTTCCTTGATCTTCCATGAAAAAGAGTTTGGGAGTGTTCATGTTTTCCATGATTCACTGGCCAATTAGCTTCGTCTCTGTGATCTGCCTGAGCCCAAGCTGCGGGGTATTTCTTTTTTTGGGGGGTTTTATTTCTTTTTTATTGATCAACTTGTCTCCAGGATTGTTGATTGGGGTCTGTTTTCGATTGGCAAAAAGGTTTGGACTTCTTGCTGAGCTCTGAGATTTGGGGCGAGAGTGGAACACGAACGGTCAGGATGGTGACATTTGACAGTTTGACCCTCTCGACCCTTCTCAATCTGCTACTTCGTTGACTTGGATCCATAAGGAGGCAATGACACTTTCAGACACAAACGTTTTAACCGAAGGACATGTTTGTGATTATATTTAACTGAGATGGGTTTCTCTTCTTTTCTTTTTTTGGGATGAACAAAGTAATTAATCTCAAATGCCAACGGTTGATGCATGTTTGTTTGGAGGAGTTCAGTGAACTTTTGAACATCCTAACATGCTTGCATTGCCTGAGCTAATATGGTGATAAATGAAGAAGTCTTTCTCAGTGTCAGTAGTGAAGTGGGTTTAATAGTTTAGCCGACTAATTATCCTCATTAGAGGATTTCTAGTGCAAGCATCGTCAATTGCATGATGCTTGCTGCATTAGTTAGCTACAGCAACAGAATCTCGAAAAGTGTCATGTGATCGGCATTGTTGCTCATGGGAACGAAAACTTCTCATTGTCCATAATCCTTGCTTCATAAAGACATGCAAATGGGATACAGAAAACGTTTCTTTTTAAAGGACGACGGTGGATCCTTCTCGCACCACCTACTCCTGAACCACGTTACCTGTTGCAAAAGAATTCATGTCGGCATGTTGTTGGCAGGACCCATCTTCATGTATTCAGCCGGGAACATACAGTTCTTGTCAGTAAGTGATGTGGAGATGTGAAGGAACTGAGCTTGTGCAAATCACTGAGCCTTGGAAAACCTTCCTATCTCTCCAAGGACAGGGGAGCTCTGCTTGGACAGGGCATTCTCTCGTCGAGTGGCTCTACTTGGGCCTATCAGAGGAAGATAATTGCCCCCGAGCTGTATCTCGATAAGGTCAAGGTGATTCTTCCTATGCACTGCTCTTTTTTGGATCCTCGGATCAAGTGAAATGGTATTACACTTGCCTACTATATCTGCAACTGCAATGCAAAGTATCAATAATAGGAATAGTGTACATTTAATGTTGATCTGCAAGATCTTTAACTATACTCCAAAACTCATGATTGTTATATTGGTTTATTGTTGCTTCGCTGTGACAATATATTGAAGGTATTGAAGGAGAAGTTATGTACCACAATGTGGCAGAACAGTCATAGTGGATAGTTTGGAAGAAACTTTGCAAGAAATATTATGAAGCTCATATAAAAATGTTGCTTGTCGAATTTTATGACAATGCTACGCTGAAATATACAGAACTGGGTAGATTAATGAATCGTCAATCAGTAGTTGCTTATTCACCTCGAAATCTTCTTCTAATTGCTTTTCAAGGGCATGGTGAGCCTCATAGTGTGTTCCACAAACTCGCTGATAGAGTCTTGGGAGAGCCAAATAGAAAGCGGAGACGGCACGGCAGACATAAGAATTGACGATGACTTAAGAAGCTTGTCCGCAGACATTATCTCCAGAACCTGCTTTGGAAGCGGTTACTCCCAAGGGAAGGAAATCTTCTTGAAGCTCAGAGAACTTCAACAGGTCGTGTCATGTGCAAGCATTGGAGTACCTGGAATGAGGTATAGTTCTATTAGACCTACTTAAATAAAGGGTGATGATGAATTCAATCGGCAAGAAATCGAAATTTTGAATTTTGTATATCTAGAAAGGTCCATGTATTTTATATTCTAAAGTATCTGTGATTTATCCACAGCTCACAAGAAAAAGAATTAGATGACTTTTGCTAATTGTTTATGAACTTTCTCGATCAACTTCACAGACACGTGCTCAAATATATTCAAGTTTCATCTTCGGAACCTTGTAGCTACATGGCTCTGTTTCTTTTCATCCTACTTCTGTATATGACAGCATATCCCAGTCTAAGCCCTTTGTCTTTAAACATCTCAGATACCTGCCAACCAAAATCAACAGACAAATTTGGCAGTTGGACAAACAGATTCGGTCGATGATACTAGAGGTCGTGAAAGCACGAACGCAGGCCTCACATGAGAAGGACCTCTTCCAAGTGATACTCGAGGGTGCCAACAATGAGGGACTACCATCAAATATCTCCGCCGAACAATTCATCGTGGATAATTGCAAGAACATATACTTCGCTGGCCATGAGACCACTGCTATCACCGCATCTTGGTGCCTGATGCTGTTGGCTGCTCATCCTCACTGGCAAGCAAGAGTTCGTGCCGAAGTGCTCGAGATTTCTGGCTGTGGCGTTCTGGATTCTGATATGCTCGGAGGCATGAAAACAGTGAGTCACATCGGTTTATCTTACACTTGCTGCCTGAAACTATAGGGTGTTGGTAGATTCTTTGGGTCTTTGATTATTTCACTTGCTTGTGCTTTTGGAGATCGTTTACACACACTACCATGCAAACACGTACCAATTTA
>BCNH02000004.1:12092698-12102844 GCA_001662345.2 Metrosideros polymorpha var. glaberrima | reverse complement strand
ATCAGTGACCCTCGCCGACCGCAGGCGAGGGTCACAGCCCTCCGCCTAGAGCTGGGCAAGGGTCGGCGGCCCTCACCTGATGCCGGTGGGGCTATGAACCTTGCCGAAGCTAGGGTGGGGGCTAGCGAGCCTTATCAAGAGCCACCACAGCTAGGCGAAGGCCGGCAACCCTCACCCAGCTCTAGGTGGAGGGCTGCACCTCGCCAAAGCCCAACGACCCTAGGCTAACCCCTGCCAACCCTTTCCGGCAACGGGGGCGGCGGCGGCAATCCTTGCCCTTCCTTTTTTTGTGTTTTTTAAATATTTTTTTATTTTATTTGATAAAAAAAAAGTAAAAAGACGAAAATGCTCTTAAGGTCAAGTCTTTATTTGAGATTATTTGGTCACTTCAAGTCCTTATTTGAGAAAATGAAGGCACTTTAGGCCTTTATTTGACACAAAGTCCACTCAAGCTCTTAATTGAGAAAAATCAGGGCACTTCAGGCCCTTATTTGAAATTTTCCCTTAAGAAAATGATGGCACTTCAGGCTCTTATTGAAAATTTCCCCTTTTTTTAATGCTCAAATTGGAAATTCTAGTTCATGTTTAAGTTGGAGCGTTTCTTGAGTTATGTTCCGTAATATTCTTCTGACTATTGATCCAAGTTGAAATGAGCTCAAGTGTGTTGAATTATTATCCCCTTGAGTCAAGACTTTCGTGTGGGTAGGGGGAAGAAGAAAGGAAACCCTAATGAGGAAATTGTTGTTGCACATGCTGAAGATTGCAAAATCTCACTTAAGTGCCAAAACTTTCAAGAGATACACTTAAGTGCCATTTTAAAAAAAAAATAAGACACTTAAGTGTCAATTCTGGCGAGTTTAGCCGTAATTTCTCACCGTTGACACTTAAGTGTTCCTTGCTTCTCCAATTTTGGCACTTAAGTGTCCCTTTTGAAAGTTTTGGCACTAAAGTGTCCACCCGTGCCAAGTATTGACACTCGCACTGTCCTTTTCCCGATTAGTAAGAGTTGATTAACATTTTGAATTCTACTTTGAAATGTTATATAGTTTAGACATTTATCACTTCTTTAAAGATTTATTAAGCTTTGTTTTAACAATAAAATGAAAATACAAGACTTTCATGAAGCAAAAAATGATTTATTTTTGTCAAAAAAATATTTATCAAAAGTGATTCTAGAACAAATAATCAATTTTTTTATTATTCTTGTTTCTGCTCCAAAATTGATTCTAGGAACAGAATCACTAATTTTGAGAATTAGAATCATTTACGTTATCAAATAGGTTTCTATCTTTTTCTGTTCCGGAGAGCAAAATCGTTGTCAAGCAAGCACTGATTATTGTCATTTGGATATTATGTCTAAAGCTCTGGATAATCACTTGGTGGATTTCATATTTCTATGTCATGAATACCATTAGAGTAATATGAGGATATTAACAAAGCTTGCATATAAATAATGTCAAGACATTCGACATCTTTTGACTCAAACTTAGACTTAATGCAAATCTGATTCAAACACATAAAGTATTCAGATTCAGACAGTACCATCTGATCGTAAAAAATTTTCAAACTCAAATTATAACCAGCATATATATTTCGCAACGGTTAGTGATCTGGCTTAAATTTCACATTTAGAAAGTATTGATCTTCAATCTTAAAGATAGTTTTCGGGAGACGGATACCATAAGTGCTATAACTTTTGTACGGCGCTCATTTGACTACTTTAACTTCTTCTTTTCGATCATTTGAGTGCCATAACTTATGTATGAGGCTCGCTTGAATGTCATAACTTTTCTTCCAATTACTTAAATGTCATAACTTTTTGAAAACGTTCACCACAAGCACTATGCCACGTTGGATTTCCGACACTTGAATGTAATGTTTTTAAAAAGTTTTGGCACTCAAGTGATCGATTCAAAGTTATGACACTCAAGTGATCGTTTTTTTAGAAGTTATGGCACTCAAGTGGTTGAAAGAAAAAGTTATGACACTCAAGTGAGCGTCGTATGCAGGTTATGACACTTGTGGTGTTCTTATCCCAATAGTTTTACAATACAACTCATCATGCAAAATATCTTGATTGATTGACAATATTTCTAAAGGCAAGATATTCTTTCCAAACAAAGAACTCTACTTATTGGAACCCAGCTTTAGTTGTATAGGCGAACTAAATCAATAGGAAATTCTAATCTTTCATCTCAACAGCTACTCAATCTCCTTGAAGCATTCGTGTCCAACGGGTTGATTGGAGAATAATCCTCTAAAGATTGTCCAACGGCTAGATTTGAAGTGGAGGATTATAAAAGGAGATTCTAGTTCTAAAGAGACAAAGAGGTCATGAATATGAAACTCCAAAGTTCAAGAGAACTTCTACCTTACACGCTTGTCTTCGTAAGCTATACACATTGTAATATTTAAGAGGCGTCAAAAAAGTGACTCTGAGATAGTGAGACTTATTGAAAATACCCGTGTCTGTAATCTTTGATTGATTCACTAGTAAAATCCAGTCAGTAGGCTGTCTACGTGGAGAGTGGAAGTAGGCTTGCAATAAACCGAACCACTATAACTTTTGTGTGCAATTTTCTATATCCCTTAACTCTTTATTATTATCATATATAGTTTATTGCACACACTCGTGAATATGATATAATACGTTCTCTCTTCAGACTCTAACTTCACATGATATTAAACTTGATTGTTTAAATTCCGCTTTAATTTGTCAAGTTTGGTCAAAATCACATGTTTACCCCCTCCGAGTGATAGTGCTAGCCACCTCAGAAGTGAATGAGAGGGCATCCAGACCCCTCGTACTCGTACTTCTTGAATTTAGGGACCTTGAACTTCTCAAGTATTTTTAGCTCAAACAAACCAGTCTTGGCTAGCTCATTGATGTCTTGAATATCTTTCAGTTTCTCCTCCATCTTAGCCGATCGCTTCTCAATGCGATGATGATTTCCATCTGAACCAGGATTTGGCCATCTTCACCTTGTTCCCCAGTCGGAGAGTTGTTGGAGGATCTTTTAGGAGTAGTCGGAACGGTGATCATCACGGCGACCAAGATCTAAGCTAAGATGTCATTGATATTATGCATAGATGCTTCCAGAGCGGCGATCCTTTGATCAGCAGGGAGTGGTCACCATCCCGAGCCATTTCAGTTCTAGAGCGAGAGCGAAAGAGACTTCGGATTGCAAGGGGGGTGTTTTTGAGAGACTTTAGTTTTTCGAATGAAAATTTTAGGGAAAATAATAAATAGAAAAAGGCACACAATTAGTGACAAGGAGAGAGAGAGAGAGAGAGAAAAGCTTACATGTAATTAAAACCATTCAAGTTCAATTCAAAGGCAAGAAATTGATGCAAACACCATGGCGAATTGAAATAGTTGACAGTGCCTTCGAGGGTCTAATCCTAAAAGGCATAAGGGTTCCCAATTCACCATCCTCACCGAAATAAATTTGGGTCGTTGAATGGCTAGAAGCTAAGCGAGTGGCTTTCTTTGCCGGTTCCGGTGACGCACGTCTCGATGGCCTGCGCAATTACTAGCCTCTCTATCTACTAAAGGTGCTACGTGTGCGCAATTAATGTTGTGTGCGCAATGCAAATGTGATGTATAGTGCTCAAGGCATGCATTGCAAGCAAAGCACTTGAAATAAACATGAAAATTGCGTCAAAATAGGGCAGAAAAACATAAGCATGTTAGTCTGAAGATAGTCATCAAAGCTTAAACCAAAGCATATATCACTCATATAAATGCACAAAATGCATAAGCGCACGACAATGAAAGCTTAGGAAACCAAACAATAAACGCAAGAACACTATCAAAAGAGTCATAATGCGGGCTCAAACCCTCTATGTCATTTCTAACTTCTCCATTGGAGTCACTAGTATGTAGCACCTCAATTTTTATAGGCCCAGGGGTCGCCAACTAGTAGCACCCCCACCCTTAGGATCTTCCCAAGTCCTATGTTTAAGTGATCTACAGGATCAAGACACCATCAAGAATTCAAATACCATATTAGAGTCACCACCAATCAATTTAGAAAAAATTGTCAAAAAAATCATAAACCTATTGCACTTTTGCCAATTCATTCATAAACCTTTTAAGTTTACCAATTAAATCCTAAACATTTCGTATTTGTGTCGATTCAGTCCTTTTGGCCGGGCATCGTCGGCGCTGACATGGATAATTTTTAATAATATTTTATTATATTTCTATTTTTTCCTTTTTTTCTTTTTATTTTCTCTTTTTCTCCCTTCTACCTCTTCCTTCATCCGGTCGTTGGCAATAGCCAACCACCGGCTAGAGGCGACACCGGCCTCGGGTGAGCCTTGCCCGGCCTTGGCAAGGCTTGGCCTCGTCGTTGATGGGCAAGGTTGGCCTTGCCATGGCCGAGTGAGGCTCAACCTCGCAGATCTGAGTGAGGTCAAGCCTCGCCAGGGCCGAGCGAGGTGGACCTCACTGTCACTAGGCTCTGCCTCGCCCAGTGACGGCGAGGCCAGCATCACCTTTGGCCGGTCGTCAGCCGTCGCCAGTGACCGGTTGGAGGAAGAAGAAGAAGGGAGGAAAAAAGAAAAGAAAAAAAGGAAAAAAGGAAAAAATCGAAAAATAATAAAATATTGTTAAAAGTTGTCCACGTCAGCCCGGCGATGCCACGTCCACGTTGGCAGGCCAAAATGACTGAATTAACACAAATGCAAAAGGTTTATAACTCAATTGGCAAAAAAAGTTAAAGTGTGCGTGTAAATGTTTTTTGGTGTTTAGAGGAGTGACTCCATTTGTACATGAAAGTGTGCGTGTAAATGTTATCAAGATGCAAAGTTCAATCTTAAGTGCGAGAATGACATGACACAACACAACAATAATCAGATGCAAAACGACATGATGGCCAAATTCCATAAAAAAAAATCCCAAACTTTAGATTCAGTCCCAAAAATACCCCGAACTTTTTTTTATCTCAGAAAAAAAACCCCAAACTTTAGGTCTAGTCTCAAATCTGCCCCGAACTTTTTTTTTCTCAGAAAAAACCTCAAACTTTAAGTCAAGTCCCAAATCTGCCCCAAACTTTTCTTTTGTCTCAGAAAAAACCCCAAACTTTAAGTCCAGTCCCAAATCTGCCCTGGATTTTGTTTTGTCAAAAAAAAATCACAAAATTTCAACAATTCTCAAATCTACGCCCATGATCCAACCCCAACTTGACACGGCACTTCCACGTCGATAAAATCCACATCAATAAAGTAACATGTATTTTTTTATAAAGAAAAGTTTGAAGAAATTTTGGACTGAACCTAAAGTTTGGGGTTCTTTTTGGACCAAAAAAAGTTTTATTTGTTATCGTCTCTAACTTTCGTATCCAAACCAAAACCGTTCT
Organism: Metrosideros polymorpha var. glaberrima; assembly: GCA_001662345.2. NCBI lineage: Eukaryota > Viridiplantae > Streptophyta > Magnoliopsida > Myrtales > Myrtaceae > Metrosideros > Metrosideros polymorpha. Next base: position 12,097,481 of record BCNH02000004.1, on the reverse strand, counting down.
AGGATACGAAAGTTAGAGACGATAACAAATAAAACTTTTTTTGGTCCAAAAAGAACCCCAAACTTTAGGTTCAGTCCAAAATTTCTTCAAACTTTTCTTTGTAAAAAAAAAACATGTTACTTTATTGATGTGGATTTTATCGACGTGGAAGTGCCATGTCAAGTTGGGGTTGGATCATGGGCGTAGATTTGAGAATTGTTGAAATTTTGTGATTTTTTTTTGGACAAAACAAAATCCGGGGTAGATTTGGGACTGAACTTAAAGTTTGGGGTTTTTTCTGAGACAAAAGAAAAGTTTGGGACAAATTTGGGACTTGACCTAAAGTTTGGGGTTTTTTCCAAGACAAAAAAAAGTTTGGGGTAGATTTGGGACTTGACCTAAAGTTGGGGGTTTTTTAGGGAATTCGGCTCGACATGATAGGGTGAATGCAGGATAGGATGATGAAATTACATTACATGGCAATAATCACATGCAACTTGACATGAAAAATCATATGAAAGACATAAAATCCAATGACATAATATGGCAAGAATCAAATGTAGCATGACATGATAAATCAAATGCAAATCATGATAATGAGATGGCATGACATTACCATAATCACCTAAGGCACAATATGGCAAATCATATGCAAGACACATCAATGAGATGACATGACATGGCAATAATTACACGCAATATGAGATGACATATCAAATGGAAGGCATAACGATGAAATGACATGGAAAATCAAATGCAAGACATGACAACGAGATGGCATGACATGGCAAATAGGATGCATTAATCACATGTAGTATGACCTGGCAAATCCGATACAAGATATAGCAATGAGATGACAAAACATGACAATGATCATATACAACATGACATGGCAAATCAGATACAAGACATAACAATGAAATGACATGATAATAATCACATGCAATACGACATAGCAAATCATATGCAAATAATGGTAATAAAATGATTTTACATGGCAATATTCACATACATCATGACATGGCAAATCCGATGCAAGACGTGATAACGATGCAATGTGCAAATTACACTATGTGAGGTGTCATTCATTTGATTTGCGGTTTTACTTGGACATGGTGATGTTTATATAGAAACGCACCATTTTCCTTCGGCAAAGTCAAAATGAAATCATTATTTGATTTCAAAATCATATTTCGAATCACAATGATAAAATGAATAACCACATGCGTGGGGCTCAGTTCATGTGCACGAATTATGATGTCTATTGACTTTCGACTTACAGTCTCATTGTCGTAGCCTATCCTATGCTTAAACTGAATCCCTTCGATACAGGGCCTATGGGTATGGGTTGGCTTTCAAATAAAGGTTGTTCTAATATCCCCTCCAAACTGCATTTTTTTTATATATCAACAAAAACAATAGCATGCATTCTATCATATTCCCATCACGACCATTGTTTGAAGGCCTAATTTCAGATCTACACCATCATTATGACGATCTACGAACATGCATAATTTTTAGCAACATTTCCATAGCACAACAACATATCATATGACTTTAGATTTTATTTTGGTGCTAAGATGGCCTAATAACATTCGTATTTCGACTATTCAAACAGGTAGCATAATGACGGATCCAAGCTTTCGAGTTTTCATTTCAACATTATGACAGACTAAGAACATGCAAAGGCATTTTTCAACTAGTGAAGCCGGTAGTATAACGACATATTCTATATTCCATGATTCTAAACATACATTATGATGTCCTAGCATGCATTTCTATTGGAAATTGGAAACAAGGGAGTCGAGATTTACCTTAAAAGTGCAAGAGTGTCGGTACCTACGCAGATAGTAAAACACGAAAAGACGAGATATGTGAGAACCAAACTCAATTCGAAAGAATTTTAAGAGCAAAAGGGCAAATGAGAGACTCACATCCACTAAAATGAAGGGGGAGGGGGTATTTATAGGCGAGGTCCACGCTTTCCAGGCTCATATCTCCTTTGATGGATGTTCAATTCACATGATTTTTGCGCCATTGGAGCGCTTTTGTCCAAATCTTTCAAACGAGCCTATATTGCTAGGTGAATTCACGAAATCACAGACTTGAAAATTTCGATCAATATTGGGGCCTAAGGCTCGAATTAATGAACCAGGTAACAAAAATTATGAGATCTGGAAAAGTTTCGTTCGATTATAGATCTCTCGATAAGGTCTAGGGCTTTGGTACGGGTAATAAGGTTTGATCATAGTTTGACCGACGATTTTTTCCTCATCTATCCATTCAACCTGATGTTTGTAGCATTGAAATGCTTGCAATCCCTAATTTCAGGATACACAATTGAAATTGCGAAATCTCAAACTTCTTAACATTGCACAAATGGGTGACGGATTTCAAGGTCAAAAATTAGCTATTGGATTTCGGTGGTAATATGGATGTCAAAAGACTAGATTTGATGAGTAGAATTCATTTTTTAGGTTTAAAACATGTTTTGTGCCTTATATCTCTATGATCAACCTTTTGTTTACTCTCTGTCAACCCGAAGTCAAACTTAATAATTTTTTTTAAGGTGTGGACAAAATTTGCGGTATCAACAATAGGCTTCAAATCGAGTCTCGAAAAAGTTTATGGCATCTCCCTAGCACCCGACTAGGTCTGATTGACCACTCACAAAGCTCGGTCGGGCGCCCGCTTCATGCCCAGTGTGCTTAGGCTTGTATTGTGTCCTAGCACCAGGGCCAAGCCAGGCCTGTGGCTAGCAACATAGAAAGTTAGAAACTATGGTATGGGCGACCATAGTCTAATTATGGGCCTTTCAATCTCCACCTTGAGCCTATCCAACATCATTGGGAATCAATCTTCGCACTAATTGTTGGCCGAAACTCATGACAAGCACGACATTATAAAAATCCCCAAACAAGAGATTATGCAACAAGATTTTTTGTTTTAAGATTGATTATCATGTGCCCCTATTTCTAAATTAATTAAGAATAATTCAATCCTCGTATGATTTATGATCCGCTGTTCTTTTTATCCTTTTTTCCATCATAATTGGGCATTGCCCATATAATAGAGGAGTATAAATGCATCACCAAGGGATAACCCTACAAAACTGAGGAGTTATTAATTAAGGGCCAAGTCATGTTTTTTAAACTTTGAATTGCCAACGAAAGGGTTTTAAAGGTAATTGTATTGCTCGATGAGGCACAAGCCAACAACTACAAGGCGCTAAAATCTTGAAATCCTCTCTCTCCAATAATAGTAAGGCTGCATTTGGTCGTCCTAATAAAAGTCAGGATAGGTTATAGCTATCTAGGACATGATAAAGGGGGATAAAAAAATCCTAAGGGGAAAGGGTGGGATAAGTCGAATAGGATTTCAACATAACAATGGGTTCCAACATCTCCCCTCACACTTCTCTTCCTCTGACCAAAATTTTCCCCCCAACCTCCTCACCACCCGCTGCTGCCCGCTGTAGCTGCCATTTTCAACTCCAAGCCCTCTGCTACCATACTAATAAATAAATCTAGCAACGGTAATTAAGGTGTAGACAGTCAACTCCAAGCCCTCCTCCACCGTACTAATAAATAAATCTAGCACTTCAAAAGCTTTGCCATTCAAAGTCCTGCCAAAAGGGTGTTGCGAGAAACACAATTCTTCTCTGGCATTATATGAAACATCTCGATAGCCATATCAATCAACCCAAACTCCACATAGGCTTTAATCATCTCTGTCCAAGTGATAACATCCATCGCGCCCATCTTCTCAAACAAGGGATCCACATCGTCTATGGTTCCACATTTTATGTAAAAATTGATAAATGCATTGTTCACACTCAAGTCAGTCTCCATATGAATTCCGCCACCGCCGAAGCCTCACCGACAGCTAGCTCTCTCTCGGATGTCCAGTTATATATCTAACTTTAAATTTGCAGTTCACCAAACAATAGATAGGATACGAACAAATTCCTGAATTTCTTATCCTATCCTATCATAACTAGAAATCCGAATGACCAAATACAGCCTAAAAGTCTAGATTTTTATCATTGATAAAATAGGATATTAAATCCAAGGATTTTGTTATATCACATCCACTATTTGATGAATCGCAATATTAAAGCCATATATTTTCATATCTTATCATATCCATTATTTGATATGAATGGCATATAAGTGTAAATGAACCTAAGAATGCACAAACGAAGATAATAAGAATCTCTCACAATTCACTGCTAAAGAAATCACAAAAGCACAAACGGAGATAACCTCCATCAATCAATACATCTTAAACAAGAAATGAGCTCATTGCAACATTCTAGAGCCACATGTTCGACTATGAAAACAAATTTGAATGGGTTACGACAACATTAAAGTAAATCAAGCGGCGAATGCAAAATCTAGTAAGAGAGAGAAAACGTAATCATTCACCTTGCGATTCCAAGAAGTTTAGAGCTTTGATTCTCTCATCATTTGTGAAGCTTCAAGGTAAACCAAAGAGTTATGGAGGAGAATGAGCTTCAACTCTCTTGCTGCTTTTGTGAACTTTTGACATGAACCAAAGAGTTACAGAGGAGAAGGAGCTTCAACTCTCTCATTGTTTTGGTGGAGTTTAGATGTGAACCAAAGAATTATGGAGCAGCTCTGAAGCTTTAACATGAACCAGAGATACGAAGGAATGAGACGTTTAGAAATCTGATCGCCCCTCATTCTTCGAGAATTACAAAGACCCTTTTCAAGTTTAAATTTGTTCATTTAAAATCTAGGTTGTTTTACTTTATTTTTGTTTACTTATTTTTTATTATTTT
>BCNH02000004.1:12079448-12092627 GCA_001662345.2 Metrosideros polymorpha var. glaberrima | reverse complement strand
CTTTTATACCATGGATATAAAAAATCCTATCTACCTTTATCTCACCTCCCCTATAAGATATTTTTATATGAGCTATATCTCTTTTATATCCAATTTTATCTTTGTCTTAAGCAAGAACCAAACACATGATGAGATATAATTTTATCCAATCTTGACTTTTATCTTGATTACCAAACGTAATCTCTCAGTTAATATAAAACCAAATTGATTAGTATAAGCATATTATTCAACTTCGATTTACAAATTTCACGGATTTATTAAGTTGTCTAAATCAAACCATTTATAGCACTTTAGATTTTTCACAGTCACTTTATTTTGATGATACATTTGCAATTTCAAAATCAAATTCCAATTGTTGGGATAAGAATTGCAGGAGTGCCAAAACTTTTGTACGGCGCTTACTTGAGGGCCATAACTTTTTTTTTTCACTTACTTAAGTGCAAAAAATTTGAAAATTTGACCAATTAAGTGCCATCGGCAATTTGCCGCTTCAGAAAATCTGACGTGGCATTTAAATAAATTAAACCATCCGGCATGGTGCTCTAGCAAGCCGAAGTTAGCACTTGAGATGCTTAACGATGTCACAAGACTCGTCTAGTTAAAGAACCCTAACCTTATTTCAACAAATTGGGGCAAACGACATCACTTCGGCAAGCTTCCAGCTTTTGCCCGCTGCCTAGATCTACAACTCCAAAGAAAGTCGGCAGCTCCGGCGACCTCCACGGCTATTGATGGTGCGCAACCAGATCAGCCCAGCGCTCCACCGACGACCAGACTAGCCCAAGCGTCTTCCACAGGTTTTCCAAATCAGTGGCGGAACTCCTCCCTTTAGCCTGATCCCTGCACATCCCGCTCCCCCTCGATAGCGGCGGCTATGCCTGACCGTTATGGCGACCATCACAATGATGCAACAAGCCAATCCCTTGATTCCAGCAAACACTAGTCCTCCACCCTCACGCAACCACCCACTCTTCCATAATGTACCAGCAGCTATCCCTACGATTTTCTTGCACTTAATTATTTCCTTTGTAGGTTTCTTTGGTGACCATCAATCCGATTCAACAATTAGGCTGTGTTTGGTCGTCCGGATTTTTTGCCATCATAGGACTGGATAGGATAGAATAAGAAATCCTAAAATTTTATCATGTCCAATCTACTCTTTGGTTAAAGGCAGATTTAAAGTCGGATATACAACTAGACATCTTGGAGATGAACAAGTTAAGGCCATTTTTTTAATTTTTTTTCCTTAGAATAGTTGCCGGTAAGGTTTTGATGGTGAAAGCTTGACACCGTGGCCGGCGGTGGCGGCGAGGGTGGGCATCAACGACAGGCGGCGAGGAGGTTGGGGAGAGAATTCTTGTCAAAGGCGGGTGGTAGCGACGGGCGGTAGCGACGAGCAACCGGCGATGGCAGTGAGCAGCGGCAAAGAGGAAGTTGGGGGGAGAGAATTTTGGTTAGAGGCAGCCAGCCGGCGGTGGTGGCTGGCAGCCGACGGTGGCAACGGCCGACCAGCAGTAGCGGTGGGGGTGGGCGACAACGGAGGGTGGCGGCGAGAAGATTGGAGAGAGAGAATTCTGGTTAGAGGCGGCCAGTCGGCGACGGCGACGAGTGGCCGGCGGTGGTGGTCAGCTGCCCGCAATGGCGACAGGCGGCCAGCGGTGGCGATAGCGACGAGTGGCCAGCGGTGGTGGTCAGCTGCCGGCAATGGCGACAGGCGGCCAGCGATGGTGACAGGCGAACAGCAATGGCAGCGAGGGTGGGCGACAATGACTAACAGTAGCGGAGGGCGATAGCAAGGAGGATGGGGGGAGAGGAAGGGAAGTGAAATCCTATCCCATCTTATCCCACCCCTCCTAGAATAATTTTATCCCCCATATATCTCCCTTATATCTCCCTTTATCCTATTCTGGATACCTACCAAACACAGGATATGATATAACATATCATATTCTGTCTTTTATCCTGACAACCAAACACAGTTTTAGAGTGTGTTCGTTTCGTGAAAATTTTTTGATTTGGAAAATATTTTCTGAAAATGATTGCTTATATCGTTTAGAAAATTAGTCAACGAAAAATATTTTCACCATCAATGACAATCTATGCCTAACTATTTTCATAAATAAAAAAATTTCTATTCATTTATTTTTCTAAACGATATAAGTATCATTTTTCAAAAAATATTTTTCAAATCAGTCATTTTTCGCAAAACGGACGCACCCTTAATAGTCATCGTTAGCTCTCCATCACACCTGACACCATCAATCCGTTTCAAGCCCCAATTTGCGATTAGAGAGAGAGAGAGAGAGAGAGAGAGAGAGAGAGAGGGATTTTGGGTGTTCAAAGATGAACAAGAGGAAGAAAATGCGAGTGAAACGACGTCATCGTTTGAGGAAGAATCTGAATAGATCGTTTCTGTTAAAAAGAGAGAGCCAGAGGGTTGCATGGAAACGAAGTTGTTTCTCTTCAAATGAAGAAAAAATTCCACATTGGACTTCCATTTATTTTTAAAAATTCCCAGTCAAAATGAAAAATTAAGAGAAAAATTCGTGTAGAATGATTTACCAGAAATGACACTCAAAAAACGATTTTACCCCAATCTGGTATTTAAGTGAGCAAAAAAAAAAAATTATGACATTCAAATGAGTATCATATGAAAGCTATGACACTCATGGTGTTCCTATCCCTCCCATCATTGTTGCAACATGAACACTTATGAAGATCGATACTTCTACTTATACTACTCATTGTCTAATAACTTGTGAACTTAAATTAACACAAAAAGTGGAGTTCATATTTCCACCTAACGGACCAATTAAATAGTTTTCGTTTATTATATTCCGATTATTGTTAATAAGCATATCCTAGAATTAAAATATTGACTGTACTTTTGGACGGACGTCAATATTATGTAGATGCTAAAAGGGAAAAAGACGTGGAGTTCATATTTCCACCTAACGGACCGATTAAATAGTTTTCGTTTATTATATTCCGACTATTGTTAATAAGCATATCCTAAAATTAAAATATTGATGGTACTTTTGGACGTCAATATAATGTAGATGCTAAAAGGGAAAAAGACAAATAACCACACGAAAGCAAAAGTTCCCCCTTACAGCGGTCCAGTCATTGTCATCAGAAACATTTTATGCTATAAATTACTTTTTTTTTGTCATTATAAATTACTAATTAATCAACATTATACAAACTCATTAACTTGCAAGACTCCCAATGAAGCGCCGAGAGGAAGAAGAATCGCCAAACTGAAACAAGAAAAGAGAAGGAACGATGGCTGTTGATGAACCAACAACGTCTGCTTCCATAATGATGCTGAAGATGGCATCGACATTGATCCTGGGCATGCTCGGGCTCGTCCTGATACATGCGTACAAAGTGTTCATATGGGGACCGAGGAGGCTCAGATCAAAGCTTCAGAGGCAAGGAGTAGGGGGACCTCCTCCTTCTCATCTTCTTCTTGGAAACATCCCAGACATCAGCAAGATCCGAACCGACGAAGCCCAGAGAGCTCGAGAGTCCCGCGAAAATGGCGGTCTCTCTCACGCCTGGCCTTCGCTTCTGTTCCCACACCTGCAGAAATGGCGGACCCAATACGGTACCTCTGTTTTCTTTCTTGATCTTCCATGAAAAAGAGTTTGGGAGTGATCATTTTTTACATGATTCACTGGCCAACTAGCTTCGGCTCTGTGATCTGCCTGAGCCCAAGTTGCTGGGTAGTTCTTTTTTTTGGGGGGGTTTTGTTTCTTTTTTATTGATCAACTTGTCTCCAGGATTGTTGATTGGTGTCTGTTGTCGATTGGCAAAAACGTTTGGACTTCTTGCTGAGCTCTGAGATTTGGGGCGAGAGTGGAACACGAACGGTCAGGATGGTGACATTTGACAGTCTGACCCTCTCGACCCTTCTCAATCTGCTACTTCGTTGACTCGGATCCATATGGAGGCAATGACACTTCCAGACACAAACGTTTTAACCAAAGGACATGTTTGTGATTATATTTAACTGGGATGGGTTTCTCTTCTTCTTTTTCTTGGATGAACAAAGTAATTGATCTCAAATGCCAAAGGTTGATGCATGTTTGTTTGGACCCATGAGGAGTTTAGTGAACTTGAACATCCTGACATGCTCGCATTGCCTCAGCTAATATGGTGATAAATGAAGGAGAAGTCTTTCTCAGTGTCAGTAGTGGAGTGGGTTTAATAGTTTAGCCGACTGATTATCCTCATTAGAGAAGATTTCTAATGCAAGCACCGTCAATCGCATGATGCTTGCTGCTTAAGTTAGCAACAGCAACAGAATCTCGAAAAGTGTCATGTGATCAGCATTGTTGCTCATGGGAACGAAAACTTCTCGTTGTCCATAATCCTTACTTTATAAAGACACGTGCAAATGGGATACAGAAAATGTTCCTTTTTAAAGGACGACGGTGGATCCTTCTCGCACCACCTACTCTTGAACCATGTTACCTGTTGCGAAAGAATTCATGTCGGCATGTTGTTGGCAGGACCCATCTTCATGTATTCATCTGGGACCATACAGTTCTTGTCAGTAAGTGATGTGGAGATGGTGAAGGAACTCAGCTTGTGCACATCACTGAGCCTTGGAAAGCCTTTATATTTATCCAAGGACAGGGGAGCTCTGCTAGGACAGGGCATTCTCTCGTCGAGTGGCTCTACTTGGGCCTACCAGAGGAAGATAATTGCCCCCGAGCTGTATCTCGATAAGGTTAAGGTGATTCTTCCTATGCACTGCTCTTTTATGGATCCTCGGATCAAGTGAAATGGTAGATGTACATACACTTTCCTACTATATCTGCAACTGCAATGCAAAGTATCAGTAATAGGAATAGCGTACATTTAATGTTGATCTGTGAGATCTTTAACTATACTCCAAAACTCATGATTGTTATATTGGTTTATTGTTGCTTCGCTGTGACAATATATTTAAGGTAGTGAAGGAGAAGTTATGTTCCACAATGTGGCAGAACAGTCATAGCGGATAGTTTGGAAAAAACATAGCAAGAAATATTATGAAGCTGATATAAAAATGTTGCTTTTTGAATTTAATGAAAATGCTATGCTGAAATATACAGAACTGGGTAGACTAATGAATCGTCAATCAGTAGTCACTTATTCACCTCGAAATCTTCTTTCTAATTGCTTTTCAAGGGCATGGTGAGCCTTATGGTGGAATCCGCAAACTCGCTGATAGAGTCTTGGGAGAGCCAAATAGAAAGCGGAGGAGGCACGGCAGACATAAGAATTGACGATGACTTGGGAAGCTTTTCCGCAGACATTATCTCCAGAGCCTGCTTTGGAAGCAGTTACTCCCAAGGGAAGGAAATCTTCTTGAAGCTCAGAGAACTTCAACAGGTCATGTCACGTACAAGCATTGGAGTACCTGGAATGAGGTATAGTTTTGTTAGAGATACTTAAATAAAGGATGATGATGAATATGATCGGCAAGAAATTGAAATTGTAGAAAGGTCCGTGCATTTCATATTCTAAAGTATCTATGATTTATCTACTACTCACAAGAAAAAGAATTAGATGACTTTTGCTAATTGTTTGTGTGAAATTTTGTGGGACCACTGCCGACTGTTTTAAAAGCTTAAGCTGTTAAATGAAGGCGTGATTTAATATTTAATTACTCTAACACTCCCCCTCACGCTTAGTCTGGTCTTTTTTACTAGTACTAAGCGTGGAAATATTCAATTGGGGAGGTAAATGGGGTTTGGAAAGATTTGAACTCAGGACTTCCAGCTCTAATACCATGTGAGATTTTGTGAAATCACTGCCGACTATTTTAAAAATTTAAGCTGTTAGATGAAGGCGTGATTTAATATTTAATTACTCTAACAATTTGTAAACTTTATCGATCAACTCCACAGGCACGGGCTCAACTAAATTCAAGTTTTATCTTTGGAACCTTGTATCTAATCTGTCTGTTTTCATCCAACTTCTATATGGGACAGTATATCTCAATCTAAGCCCTTTGTCTTCAAACATCTCAGATACCTGCCAACCATAATCAACCGAAAAATTTGGAAGTTGGACAAACAGATCCAGTCGATGATACTAGAGGTCGTGAAAGCACGAACGCAGGCCTCATACGAGAAGGACCTCTTACAGATGATACTCGAGGGTGCCAACAATGAGGGCCTACCATCAAACATCTCCTCCGAACAATTCATCGTGGATAATTGCAAGAACATATACTTTGCTGGCCATGAGACCACTGCTATCACCGCATCTTGGTGCCTGATGCTGTTGGCTGCTCATCCTCACTGGCAAGCAAGAGTTCGTGCCGAAGTGCTCGAGATTTCTGGCTGTGGCGTTCTGGATTCTGATAAGCTCCGAGGCATGAAAACAGTGAGTCACATTGGTTTATCTTACGCTTGCTGCCTGAAACTATAGGGTGTTGGTAGATTCTTTGGGTCTTTGGTTATTTCACTTGCTTGTGCTTTTGGAGATCGTTTACACACACTACCATGCGAACATGTACCAATTTAATTTTAAGCAGGGGTTTATTCTGAATTGGTTATTATTCAGAAAACATCTAAGCCTGAAATTTGGATAGTAGGTTTTCATGTAATCATATCCTGATGCGTTTCTGAATGGGCATTCCTGTAAGCATTTGAAGCTTCTTCTTTTCTTTTTCCCACCTGATTTGTGCTTCAAATTTTGCAAGTTCCTCACAATCTTTATCAATTATCGGCAGCTAACCATGGTAATTCTGGAGACTTTACGACTCTATCCGCCAGCGGTGTTCAGCATTAGAGAAGCCTTAGAAGACATCAAGTTTAAGGGACTTCTAATTCCACAAGGCTCGAATATCCAAATTCCGATCCACATTCTGCAACAGCTTCCCGAAATATGGGGGACCGATGCTGCGAAGTTTAAGCCAGAGAGATTTGTACAAGGAATCTCTGGAGCCAATAAATCTGTTCAGGCATACATGCCCTTTGGTACGGGACCTCGGATATGTGCAGGACAACACTTTGCCCTGGCTGAATTGAAGGTGATCTTGTCGCTCATTCTCGCCAAGTTCTCATTTTCGCTTTCACCTAGTTATCACCATTCTCCGGCATTTAGGCTGGTTGTTGAACCTGGAGATGGGGTCATCCTCCATATGAGGAAAGTTTGAGAGATTTCAAAGCTTGGTTTTTGTGTTGAAAACAGTATCCTTATCACTTGCAAACATATCCTGGAATTGGTCTCTCTTGGAAATTTAATGTTATGAAATGTATATTTCCAGTTGGCAAAACTGCGAAGATGACATTGATCCACCAACAAATTCCTTGGAGAAACTCAACTCTGCCTTTAGATAGTATTCTCGAATGATGAACGAATTCTGTGAACCCTCTTTGTGACAGCATAAAAGAGCATTCCATGCAAATTTTTTAAAACAGATTGATGATGTGGATGAACTCAGTAAAGGAAGTGTTCTGTTCAAAGTCTACTTAATCATTAAAAGAAATTGGCACCAAAATTTCCAGTTCCACCAAGAAGTTCTAAGCCTCGCTTGTTTTCTTCTTCTTCTTTTCTCATCACCCCTTTGGTGGTTGGGTTGAGAGAAGTCTGTATGCATTCAACATTGTGCAAATTATTTAGATAAAAAGTCAGGGGCAATGTATCACCTCCGCACTAGCTAGACCAAAGATATGTACGAGACAATATCAGAAACTGTGTTCAATTTGTTTTCTCCAACAAGGTTGCTCCTTAGGATGCAAACTTGATTCGCACAAATCAAGTTGTCAGAAACTCAAGATCTTGATTTTATTAAAACATTGTGCCCAACTTTACAACACTCAATCTTCCGACCTTAAAACAGCCATCTTGTCTCCATCTATCAAAACCGAAATCCTTGGAAACAGTCTTCAAGAGAAGAAGGACCGGTTCCTGTTACGTTCAAGTCGAGCTTCCCTCTATTGAAGCAACAAAGACACAGCACAGTGTTACCAAAGGCTATAATAATAAACACAAGCAGAACCACGACACTCCATTTATTTAATCTTTGCCTGTTGTAAGAAAAGACTATATGCACTGGATGAATTATTTAGTTACATTCAGATAGAATATTGTTATTCAAGTAGGTGGTAAAGAAAAAAGAAGTTGATAGGCATGTAATCCATATACATCAAAAACTAAGGTTTTTTTTTTTTTGGTCTGAATAAAAAACTAAGGTTCAATACCTCTTTTTTCTTGCATTCTTTGTAAACATCGAAATGTTCCTGACATTTACTCTTGTCAGGACTGAACTCTTCTAAACCTGCATCACCAACATTCACAAAAAGGATTTATATTGCAAAGTTATAGGTCTCATGAAACAATTGAGAAGGAACATTCATAGGAATACATATGAGGACATTTCCAGGTCTAGAGAAGGCAGTAAAAGAAGCAAGAAAAAGCCGTCACTTGTGTATAGCATGAAAGTTCATCATATAAGTACTGTAAATTATAAAACAAGAGCCCTGACACTTTGCTAGGGATTGATGGTCAGTGTACATTACATCTGTAAATCAAAGCAATCAATTTTCAAACATCATGTCAGCCCTTTCGATCTACAAGCATAAGTAATGTATCACACATCTGTACATCTATCCAGTCATTAATTTGCCTTAACTCCATGTAAGCCTCATAAACCTCAAGTTTCTAGCATATTTGTTGCCAACAGGACATGTTATGATATGTACGAAAGCATTCTGGGTAATGCACCAGGAACCAATGCTTTTCTTTTTCTTTACCACTCTCTCGAGAAAGACAGGAGAAAGGGATTCCCCCTAGTCAACGGATCGCAGTTCACTCCAAAGTTCTCTTGTGACTAAGAAACGTGAAAACAATCCTGCTATTACTAGACTCGGCAGCTGCTTAAACCCTAATCGAAGTCCACCAAAACACTTACCTCCTCTAATCAAGATTCTCCATTGGCATGAAGGATCTATTCCTGACCAATTCCAGGACATCCAGCATTGAAAGCTCTTCCAATACTTCCTCAAAAAGAAAAACAAAAAAAAGCAGTTCCTATAAATCATCAGTTCTTCTCTCTGTATCATCAAAGGGTCGCTACGCAGCAGTCTACTCGAACGAGGCCGCAAATACCTAGGAGGGGTAGCAATTGTAAGGGCTTTGGCAGGAGCTTGTCGTCAATTGAACTTAATAGTCCTCCGGTCTCGAGGACCGATCAGGACTGTGAAGCCCGCGCCGAAATTCTTGCTCCCGAAAAGGAATTTCAGTACTTTCTACCTTGCAGAAGCAATTCACATTGATCATAATCGCTGTAATCTGAATCTAAACAAGCAATTCCTTTCCCAAATCTCCGGTCATGACTGAAGTTTTGGAACATACAACACCCTCTTATTCACTCACTAGACCCAATCCGGAACTATCAGAGAAAACTAATCGACAACTCAATAATCGCCCCACCATCTCTGCTTCCATTCCCGAACAACGACGCATTCCTTAGATTGATCCTAAACATCATGCCATCACAGAACTAATCCCGTGATACCCCCGAATCGATCCACACACACACAGTGTCTCCCACTCTCGTCGGCTTCGTCGAGCAACCACACAGACAATCGCGCGCCGAAACGCCACCAGAAATTCCAGACAGCGACGGAAAACGAGCTCGCGAGCAGATTCGAATTGGAAGATCGGGCTCGAGAATGCACGCGATTGGGGTCGAGTTCAGGGCGGAGAAACTTACACTTGAGCGAGGCGGCGTATTGAGGGTAGCAAGGGGAGTCGGCGATCCTCGCGGCGCTTGGGTACGGCGGCGTTGAAGCTCGCGACGCCATTGTTGGACCTCTCTCTCCGCCTTTTTCTTCGCTCATTTGTTTTTTTGCAATGAGTTGGTGACAATTTCACGAAATAATATTTTATTTTCCAAAGATTATTTAAAACTCATTTCTCCCTTTCGAATCTCCTCTATACAATAAAAGAAAGTCGAAGGAAAATTCACGAAGTCGAAATTCTGACCCGAAAATTCCATGGAACCCCCTAAGCATGACAGGAGATTCTAGAGACAACGATATATTTTTTAGTTAAATGGATGAACTTGAAATTTGAAATGACAATAATTGTCGTGTAATCTCTTAAACTACTCTCATTTTGAATTTGGGCTCTATCTCCTTCGCGAAAAATGGATGAATTGAAAAAAAAATTTCTAAAAATGATTGGTTATATAACTTACAAAAATGAGTCAATAAAAAATATTTTCTTCATCTACGAAAGTATTGAAACATTATTGGTGATAAAAATATTTTTTATTATTTCTTTATTTTAAGTGATCATTTTTGAAAAAAATATTTTTCAATTTTCGCACAATAGACTAAGCATTAAATTTGAATTTTTCTCTATTTATAACCTTTTGCATAAATCTAAACTCTAAGCCTTTTTTTTCACATATTTAGAATATTTCTTATGTCCTTTTCACATGCATGTGCATGCGCTCTTTTGCCAGTACCAAAAAGTAAACTAAAAAAGCAGACTCGACACTTCGATTTCAAACTTTTGTCCAAAAATGGATACGGATGGGCATTCTACTATTATGGGTGAGAAAAAAACCAGATCAAACCAGGATCCGTTCGAACCGGATCGGGCTGGCCGGTTTTGGGCAGTTCACGATTCTCAAAAATTGGAATTCGTGAATATTGATTTGGTTTCTGATTTCAAGTGTTGACCCACTCATCCAGATCGGACACACACATATATGTATTAGTATTATTACAAAAAAAAAACTCTAAATACTATTATGATTACCCATTCTTTTTCACAAAAGTGAGCTGTCGCTTACTGAAGCCTCACGACGCCCTCTCTCTCTCTACGCATGCCTCTTGTCACGCTCACTCTAAGACTCTTTTATTGAACATTTGACTGCAGAATTCACTGGTGAGTATTCTATCTTGCTTCCATCAGTCTCTTTTAGCTTGTGCTTGCTTGACGAAGATTCTCCTTCTCAAAAGGGTTCTCCAAAAGGGTTCTTGTCTATCAGGAAGTCAAGCTATTCGGGTGGAGGCAGAGCGCTTTCGCTTCCCAACATCACGACCATCGATGCCATGCTCGATCTGTCCTTGGGATGATGTTGTAGACAAAGAAAAGTTAAGTGGATACGTCGTAGTACTTCTGATAGGATGCACGATCCAGAATGAGGCAAAAAATATGACCTAAGTACTCACAAGTATAAGAAAACGAGAAATTCGAAATGAAGCAAAGATATGACCAAACTGCTCACATATGGTTCTTCGATCCACTAGAGAATCGGATTAGACCAATCGGATTAGACCAATCGGTTTAGTTCCCAAGTTCAGAAACTGGTGGGCTGGTTGCCGATTCTATATATTGGGAAACGGTAGAATCGGCCACTGACCCACCCTAAAACCGACCACCCCTACTTATTATTGAGATAAGCTATAATTGTATGTTAGAATAAATGGAACAAAATCATACTTCAAATGGTCAAGATAATAGTCAAATAATAGTAAAAAAAGCGAATCAAATTTTACTTTAGAAGTTTTCATGTCATGACCATTTAAATTCTTCTCCTTCAAAATATTGTATATAATAATTGAATCTTGTTACTGATTCATGCTATCCAATGAGAAATTACAAGAATGCTTTTTTTTGTGTGAAATAGAAACAAAATAATCATATTTTGAATATACAAATGAATATTGATATGTTATATAATAAAATGACTAAAGAAAATACATTAAATAAGTTTAACATTGAAGTATTTATACTCGGTATGATGAGATGTGTCTTTTATATGTGTATTATTCGGTTTACATAAAAAGATACGAATATTTTACTAGTAGAGGTCATGCTGATAAAATATTCAAGTTGTTAGATCTGTACACGATAATTTCTTTTCCCAAAATTATTCCCATTGTTAATGAATATTCTATGAATACATTGTTGACATGTTTCCTGGAATTGGCCTAGCTTGATATTAGCCATAATACAACCAATTGTATCATGCAAGTGTGGCCACAAGGCGCCCTTTATTGCATGCTTCTAAACGTTCTCTCCCAATTTCGTGGCAAAGGTTAATCGAACCGCGCTCGCGTTCATACTTTTCAAATGATGTTATTGCATCTCAACATCGTTTATTGAAAAAGTTAACTTTGACAGCACTAACTTCCAAACAGGCTCAAGCCAACTATCTACCAGAAATTCCTATACATTTGGGTGATTCCTAGCCATTTTTCCAAACTCAAATCATAGAGATTTCATCGATACATCCTATATTCTACAAATCATATAAATAGTTAGGATGCTACATTTATCTTGTACAAAGTCAGGCTGTTTTCTAGAGTCATGACATTGGATGTTTGTTAGGATCTTGTCTAATAAAGTTTGGACCAATAAATAGACCCATCCTTTGTAACAACTGAGGTCAAGCAACTCAATGATTACCATTAATTTTCTCATTTATTGTTTAACTTGGTATCAAGCAAAGGTCAAGGTTTAAATCCAATCACGCCCTCTCAAACTCATCGCTCAGTGGCATTGGATTCACAGCTTGCTTAAGAGTCCATTGTCATATAGAGTCAAGTCTTGCTTGTGTAAAAAAAATCAATTTACATGCGATGAGAGTGTTAATGAAAATGTCATAATTGTATTGTTGAGACAATTCTTACCTATTTAAACTCTTTTTTAGGGTTGCATTATCGAGGTCAATGGAAGATGTGCATTTATCTCGACTTTAAACACATTTTCCACTCATGTGTAATGTGACACCCAAATCCTACGAGAGTAGAAGCAATGATATCACCATCCTTTTATATATCTACTTATATATTTGATTGGTTATAGAATCATAAGACAATAGATATCTCCAAACTTAATTGAACCAAACAAGTATCATCAGACATATTCAACTTTCTCAACTCAACTCATATCCTCAACGCAACTACCAAAAGCTCCCTACCAATGTCGCTCTTGTCTTGATTGTTGCTAGCTAAAGAAACTGAAAAGATTTGGAAAGAATATTCTGAGCAACCATAACCTAGTAAGTAGTACATCTCTTCTAAGCAGATTAAACATTCACTATGCATCTTTATAAACCAAATCATAACTCATTAATCCTGAATCCATAATACGATATAAATAAAATATCAAAAGTAGATGATATATTTCCAACGGCCAAATTCCATAAAAAAA
>BCNH02000004.1:12061670-12079328 GCA_001662345.2 Metrosideros polymorpha var. glaberrima | reverse complement strand
TTTTGTCCAAAAAAAAAAATCACAAAATTTCAACAATTCTCAAATCTACGCCCATGATCCAACCCCAACTTGACACGGCACTTTCACATCGATAAAATCCACATCAATAAAGTAACATGTTTTTTTTTACAAAGAAAAGTTTGAAGAAATTTTAGACTGAACCTAAAGTTTGGGGTTCTTTTTGGACCAATTTTTATTTTATTTGTTATCGTCTCTAACTTTCGTATCCTAGAACGGTTTTGGTTTGGATACGAAAGTTAGAGACGATAACAAATAAAAAAAATTTTGGTGCAAAAAGAACCCCAAACTTTAGGTTCAGTCCAAAATTTCTTCAAACTTTTCTTTGTAAAAAAAACATGTTACTTTATTGATGTGGATTTTATCGACGTGGAAGTGCTGTGTCAAGTTGGGGTTGGATCATGGGCGTAGATTTGAGAATTTTTGAAATTTTGTGATTTTTTTTTGGACAAAACAAAATCCGGGGTAGATTTGGAACTGGACTTAAAGTTTAGGGTTTTTTCTGAGACAAAAGAAAAGTTTGGGGCAGATTTGGGACTTGACCTAAAGTTTGGGGTTTTTTTCGAGACAAAAAAAAGTTCGGGGTATTTTTGGGACTTGACCTAAAGTTGGAGGTTTTTTAGGGAATTCGGCCTATTTCCAACAAAGCTTTTGTAAGATTAATAAACAATATCAACTCAACAATAACAAATCAACCATCAATGGTCTATTCCATTGATCAATTTCAATCAAATCAAACGTCAATGGTTCATTACATTGACAAATCTAATGCTTAATACCTAACTATGGTCATGCTTAACGCCCATGACAAAGATGACTAAGTATCTCCTTTGGTTAGGTCTCCACCGAGATCACCTAGTGATTTGGCCCAAAAAAGTTCATATAAATAATATGCATACTTACCCCCTTCAATGGGTTCTAATCATAACGACATGAGCATAATCTACTAATATCATTCTCCAATAGTCCACAAATCCAAATTCACAATCCAATTTTGTAAGTTAGGTTTACGTCAATTGATTTTTCTATTCCCTAAAATACATCAATGACTAGGGAATTGATTTGGAACAGAAACAAAAAGTAAAAAATCTACTTTTTGTTCTCAAGAACAAAAAAAGAAACAATGTCATTTTAGAAAATAAAACTCAATGTAGCTTCATGCTCGTCTTTATACCCGCGAATCCACGACTTACTAGTGACCCATATAGGTCACCGGTTGTCGCGACCTATTTTTCCTGACCCGCATCGAGAAAAGGGATAGGTTTAGGGGTATTGCCCAAAAGGCGGGTTTATGGCCTATCGATTCAGGCGCGGACTCTTCCAAGCCCATACCCTGCGTGACGTTGGATTTCGTTTTAAATTCCTTAGTAACTTAAGAAATTAACTAGGAGTTGCCACTAGCCTATTGGGGTCGGCTAGAAACCAATCGAGACTCGAGAGTGTCGTCTCGATTCCTGCGCAACCAGATATTCTAGGGTCGGGGACTTGATTACGCTAATCATCTAATTAGCGCCCTTTCGGTACCTAACTAGTTGGTCATTTACCTAACATAGCCATGCAATCTTGATAGCATTTTACAATCTTAAAATCAATGTCGCTAATGATCATGCAAAATTTTTTATGATTTTCCGGTCGGAGGTCAATCTTGCCGGAGCAGAATCATCCAAAACCTCACGGAAGTGACAGAACAGTAATAGTGCAGTAACTACAGCAAGTAATCCGGTTCTGTACGTTTACAAAAATGGCCATTTGACTGACTAAACGGTGTCGATTTTGGACGCACGAGTAGTCATTGGAAAGCTTATGATATCATCTACGTTTTCTTCTCTTATAGCTTCGTCAAGAAAAAACGTTTTCCAGCCCGTTTATGGTTTTAAAGCATGCTGGTTCTAGAGGTCCGAAAATTACAGCGCATATGCGAACAAACATCAATCAAAGCATAATCAAATCTCAATATCTCAGTACCAAACTAAGCTCATTTGAAGCTCAAAACATCCTAGTTTAACATATCTAAAACTTAGATACAAAATTCAAATGATCTATCATCTACGACAAGTTTAACCTCTTCCGCGAAACCTAGTTTAAACCGAGTTTAGGAGCACATACCTTTGTCGATTGCTATCCAATGCTCAATCGAGCTATGATCGGCCTTCAAATGACTCTAGGAAGTGCCGGATCAAGCTCACCATCTCTTGTTTGGACATCATTCCGGCGAATAACCGACGGCCCGGCTGTCATCCCTACAAGAAACACGCGGGGAACTCAGAACTTACCTGGCCCGAGAGATGGCCGTCCCCGGGAGCGACGAACTCATCATCAAAGCTCCTGGAGGCGTCGAAGCTCGCTGCCACAATAGGGCAAGCGATTGAGATGCTGAGGACGTAGTAGAACCACGAGCTGCGAACTCGTTGTCGGGCGACAGGGCTTGGAACGGCGACCGACGTGTATTGTTAGAGGGATCGGGCAGGATAGCAGCTCGTTGAACGGCACCGTCGCGGGAGTCGATGGAGTGCGAGAGGGAGGCCGAAGCCCCCGCCGCTGTCGCCTTTCCCCTCTTTCTCTCTGTTCTTTTCTATTTTCTTTTCTGCCTTTTTCTGTTCTGTTTCTCGTCTGTACGAGCTCCGGATTTTCTGTTGTCTCTGCTCCAGTCCCTCTCTGGACTCTGTCTGCCCTGCTGTTGCTCGCGTCTCTGCTGGCAACGTCAGAAATGCAGCCGCGGATCTTCGGTCGCAGTAGCGGAGGTGATGGGGTCGTCGGGGAGGAGAAGCCGCGAGGATGTGGTGCCGGCTGAAGATCGTCGGATGATGGAGGTGGCCGGCTGTCCCAGCGAGGTCGGCGGAGTACGTGTGCCCGAGGAAGAGACCGAAGCCCTCCTCTCCATCTCCTTCCCTCTCCTTTCTCTGTCCGATCCCCCTCTTCTTGGATGAAGCTCCTTCCTCCTTGCAAGATGGGCACCCCCTGCAGTCGGTGTCTTCCTCCAGTCGGTCTCCTCCTCCTTGCAAGATGGGCACCGCCTGCCGTCCCCCCTCCTTCTTTTCTCTCTGTTTTTATATTTCCCTCTGCCTCTTCAAGTGTGTGTGCGTGGGTGAGAGACGTGCAGAGTGTGTGCGGTGGAGAGTGATGTGTCGTGAAGAAAGCGAGCGGTGATGATGAGTCATCATCAAGATGAAGATGGAATGATGGCGTAGGCGTGAGTGAGAGTGAGGCCGTGAGAGAGAGCGAGCCCAGGTGGGCCTTCTTCTCTCTCTTTTTTATTTTTTTTTATTTTATCTTTGTTATTATATTATTATTATTTTAAGAAATTAGATATTTATTTATTTATTGCCTAATTTTTGGTGCCTATGCTAATTTGGCATTTTTAAACAGAGATTAGATTAAAAACGAAAATAAAACAAATTAATAAATAAAACGAACCACCAAAAATAGTTGTCAACACCGGTCACCAGTCACCGTGGGTCACCAATCACCGGTCACTATCAATCATCAGTAATCGCTGCCATTCACCAGTCATTGCCATTGATCGCTGGTTGCCGATCACCACTGCCAGTTGTTGGTTGTTAGTTTCCGCCGTCGGTCAAAATCACTGAATCAGAAATAAATAAATAAATTTGGAATAGAATTTTTTAAGGTCATACCAAACGCATTTATGTTCTTTTTTTGTTTCGGGAATAAAAATTTTATACAGTTACCAAACGCGTTCTTTTGCTCAGAAACTCGTCTAAGAAATAAAAATAGAAAAAACTAATTCTAAGCATAAATTGTTCTCGGGAACAAAAATGTTACCAAACGCGCCCTAAAATTCAGTTGTCACATATGTTACACGTAAGTTGTTTTTGACCTAAAATTGAACCTATATTTGGGGAGGCAACCAAGGGTGTGTTTGTTTTAGCGATTTTCTTTTTTGCAAATTAGTTTTTCCAACTTTCACACGTTTGGTTTGCTGAAAATGATTAGTCAATGCAAAACTATTGACGCTAAAAAAGAATCCATGCTTAAAATAAGGAATATGAACTCTCCAATCTGAAAAGGGAAAAACATTTTTTCTTGAAATTGAAGTTTTTCTCCAAATAAACGCATCCTAAAGAAGGGTTTAGAAATGTTTGAACTTAGAACCTTTGATTACGATACCATGTGGTCAGCTTGCCACCTGAACATATGCTAAGTACTTCCATATGTATAACATGCTATAAGTAAGCACCTTGAGATGGACATCCTTGAAACTTGACATGATTCTTTTGATTTAGTGGTGAAACCTCAAATCTCCATTGGGGAGGGCGTCGAACCTTCTACACCCGTGCCAAGTATAGATTGAAACTGTAAAAACTCCTGTTTCTTTGGAACCATATGGAAAATGATCAAACAGGAATCCACAATTTGTCTACTAAACTCCTAGCAGCTTTAGCATCGGCAGATTAATCAGACATGCCGGTGCTGTTCATGGCCTTAGGTCATTGAGAACGTCATGCAACTTTCAAGTTTTCGCCGAAACCCTTGGTAATAAACTCCTGAAATTGCCACCAGGCATGTGGCCCTACTGATTAAAGGATTGGGGATGGGGCCGGAGACTACAAGGTTCGATCCTCGTGAGCACCGCACACACATGTACATAGAAGAGAGGAGTGAGGCCAAAAAAAAAAAAATTTCAAAAACTCCTGGAATCAATAGGAAGCGAGCACGCGGGCTTGGAATGCTTATGCTAGCGGAAATTATTGGCAAATATTTGACGAGTTTGTTGTCTAATCTTTGTCTCTCATTACAGCCTAAAACAAGGCAAATTCCAGCAACATAAGATCCAACTTAAATGTGACAAACGTCCTGCCATTAATTAATTGCTGTTTGACTTCGGTGAAATCGACCCGTTGTCACTATTTAATTCCTGTTTGCCTTCTGGGAATTCGACCGGCCAAATTAGCCATCTTGATAAGCATCCGAAGACCCACGATTACGAGCGAAAACTAGGATTACTGAGTCTGCTTCAGCAAGAATGGCAACAG
Organism: Metrosideros polymorpha var. glaberrima; assembly: GCA_001662345.2. Lineage (NCBI taxonomy): Eukaryota > Viridiplantae > Streptophyta > Magnoliopsida > Myrtales > Myrtaceae > Metrosideros > Metrosideros polymorpha. The sequence continues at coordinate 12,074,316 of BCNH02000004.1, read as the reverse complement.
CTGAAAAAAACTCAACAAGGTCAGAACTCAGATGTTCGATCTACTATTTTCCTGGCTTTTAACTCATCGATTATGGCTTTCGGAAGTCCAATAACTTCATGTGCTTTTCAGATGTGCAGTTGTGACAGGAGCTAATAAGGGAATTGGACTGGAGATATGTAGGCAGTTAGCTTTGAAAGGAATCGAGGTGATATTAACAGCTCGAGACGAGGAGCGGGGCCTTCGAGCTGTCAAAAGCCTCACTGAATCAGGGATTTCTGTAATCTTCCATCAACTCGACGTGACTGATGCTGACAGTATTGCCCGTTTGGCGGAATTCATTGAGACCAACTATGGAAAGTTTGGCGGAATTCATTGAGCTGTCATAAGCATTCGATGAATGATCTCTCCAGTCTTCGCGCATAATTTTCGTAGGTTCTGTTCGCTACTGCAGGTAAATAATGCAGGCATAGCAGGTGTTATTGTGGACTGGGAGACATTCAATACCGTGTCAGCTGAGCATGGTGGAGTATGTCCTCTTATGAAAACCCTTTTTCCTCTGTATGGTCTGAATATATGTATAGTTATTTTTTCAGATCAATGTTGTGAATTCAGTGCCTGAATTTCACGAAAAAATGCAGATCAACACCAATGCTGTCGAGCTGTTGTTGGAGCTGACGAAGCAAACATATGAGATGGGCGAGGAATGTGCAAAAACAGTCTATTTCGGGACAAAAAACGTTACAGAGGCACTCCTTCCGCTGCTTCTTCGATCGAATTCTGGAAGAATTGTGAATGTATCTGCAACAATGGGGAAGCTCCAGGTCACTTCTTCTTTGTAGCTTACAATTAAACATGATATGATCAGTCTAGTGCCTCTATAGATTTTATCCTAAGCTGAAAGTACTGATGAGGAAACTCTGTTGGTAGTTCTGATGCAGATGCTTTCAATTGCTAAAACGAAAGATTAGCTTGAGATGAGATCGTGAGGCTCATAGGTGTATAACTGTTCTAACCAGAGTTTATAATGGTTATATCACATGTCGCATGGTCATTCTATCTAATCTCATTTACACATACAAATCCGTGCATTGTCTGCATTTTCTGTCTTGGCATTGGAATGTCTTATTCATTGAAATTGTGCTGTCTGATCTATCTCTCTTTCTCAGTATACAATCTTGGCATTATTTGTTCAATTTGCTGTGCTTTTTTTTTTTTCCTGGTTCAGCGTGTCAAGAACGAAAAGGCAAAAAGGGAGCTGAACGATGTCGAGACCCTAAAGAAGGAAAGGCTAGACGAAATGTTGAGTGAATTCCTGAGAGATTTCGAGGAAGACAAGTTGGAAGCAGAAGGGTGGCCTACTCATCTATCGGCGTACACGGTCTCTAAAGCCGCGGTCAATGCTTACACTAGACTTCTCGCCGAGGAACATCCCCGGCTCCGCGTGAATTGCGTGTGCCACGGTTTCGTGAAGACCGACATTACCGGCAACAACGGAGTCTCCCCGGTCGAAGACGGAGCGAGAGGACCCGTGATGCTGGCTTTGCTGCCTGATGATGGGCCTTCAGGATGCTTCTTTGCTGGGACGGAGGTCTCAGGATTTTGACCCAAGTCTTTTGCAGTGTGGCCTTAAGTGAAACTGTTCTTTCCCACGTGTGTTTTGCTTACATAGTACTCAGTTCCAAAAATGTAAGCGTTGAGATTTCCTCATTATTTATGGGACAAAAGTGGAGAATAATCATAACTTAACATGCCAATACCAAAAGAGTTCTTACTTTTATAATCTTATAACCAAGAGTTTTGTTCGTGTGAATCTAGAACTACATCCACGTTCAGAACTCGTTTTGTAATGTTACTCTAATAGAATGTGAGACTTTTGCTAGGTCTTGATACAAGTAAAATATTCATCTCAATCCAGAATGAGGTTACTTATGACAAATTGTTATTGATTATTTTGAAGTTAATATTACACGTATATGTCAAATTATTTGAATTTACATAAAATTAACGGGCGGAACCTACCCTAAATTCGCCCGCCACATAGAAGGTAGAAGATAGATAGCACATGCCAGGGCGGGGAACAATTGTTGAAGTCGATGAGTTGATATTGGTGGCTTCATGATCACATTCAATTATCCTGTTGCAAAGATGTACCAAAATTTTTTTGAATTTTTTTTATTTCTTTATTTCATTTAGAAATGATTGATCTCTGGGAGGAAGGGGCGGTGCTTTTTGCCCCTTTTGCAAGACTTTTTGCCTCCTTGACAACTCAAATTAAAGTGCATGACACAGACTCAACAAAAAGCTGCACAAAAATCTCTCCTTTCTTTTCCTTGCCGTCCCTCTCTTTACTACAGTTAATCTTTGCTCTGCCTTTCTATACGGCACGAAATCTTGACTTCCCTCAAGAAGCCCACACATTATACACTGAAGGGAGAGGGATAATCACCAATAGAAACCATCTTCTTCTTCTTCTTCTTCTTCTTCTTCTTTATCTTCGTTGTCGGGTTTCACAATGAGCAGTGTAGCAACAGTCACAGGCAAAGCAGGAGCGACAGCATCAGAGACCAAGTTCATCAAGTGTGTCACTGTCGGTGATGGTGCTGTAGGCAAGACTTGCCTCCTCATCTCCTACACCAGCAACACTTTCCCCACTGTACCTCTCTCTCTCTCTCTTTCTCTCTCTCTCTCTCTCTCTCTCTCTGCTTTAGATTGGCCCAGTAGACTTCTGTTTATCCTGTTTCAAGTGCATTTTGCTCGTGTTTCACTTTTATCTTCTCTCTTGTTTCATGTGAGTTATGAGTTAGAATAATTGAGGGTTTTCGTCCCTTGTGTTGGCAGGATTACGTTCCAACTGTTTTTGATAACTTCAGTGCCAATGTCATGGTTGATGGGCAGACTGTGAATTTGGGTCTCTGGGACACTGCTGGTCTCTCTCTCTCTCTCTCTCTCTCTCTCTCTCTCTCATGTCTATGTTCTTTGTGAAATCTGATGGGTGATTGCAATCTTGGTCATTGATGCTCTTTGTAACTCAACTATACTTCGTCAATGGGGGTCTCCGTGAGAGCCCTTCATTCATTCGACATTCTCTGGTATGAACCTGAGCTCCTTTTGGAAGGACTTCAAACATGTTTTAGTTGGATTTTGGTTTTCAAAATGACATGATCGTCGATTGCGCCTGAACTTTTACTTGTCATTTAAGATTAAAGAGCATGCTGATTTCAGGCACCCTTTACCCAGTGGCTCCCCTTCATCATTTCTAACCAGAGATGGAATTTATAGAGGTTACTTATCGCAACATGCTGTTTGCTCACAAGTACTAAACAATTTAAGTGCATCATTCAAATTAAAGCCTTCTTTTCAAGTAAAACAACTGGTGAACATGCCTATTGTTATGGAGAAAACTTCTTATGATAATGCTTCCCCTGTCTCTGGGGGTGTCTGAAAAGCGTACTAGCTTACCGACAATTCTATCTATCTTTTTGATGGAACTAGATTATCTGGGAAAATCTAAAGATTCAAACTTATCCCATTGCAGACACCAGTGGTAGTCAAGACCAAGACACTGTATTTTTTGGAGTAATTTGTATGTCAATGTTACTTTGTTGTAATGATGTTGGATTAGCCCAAGATAGTGGATGTAAGATAAGTTTGCATGTGCACTTCATCATGACTTGCTAAGCTTTTTTGCTTTATTTGAGAGTAAATCATTGCAGGAAATACACTTAGTTTGATTAATGCGCAAAGCGGTTGCTCATACATTTGAATTATGTCCTTAAAGTTGCTCTCAAAAGCGACTGGATCATGTGAAAGTTCCTTAATATTCAAGTTTTCTATTCAGGCCAAGAAGACTATAACAGGCTGAGGCCTTTGAGTTACAGAGGAGCAGACGTCTTCATCCTTGCTTTTTCCCTCATCAGTAGGCCAAGTTTCGAGAACATTGCCAAGAAAGTAAATGATGCTTCATTTCTCTTTAACTATTATCAATTCTTTAGAAACTTTTTTTTGACTTTTCTGTTGACCAATTTCTTTCCCTACTTTCTTATTATTTGTTGCTGTCTTTCTTCTCCTTTTTCTTTCTGCACATCTTTATTTTGGAGAAGTGGGTTCCAGAGTTGAGACATTATGCTCCATCAACTCCAATTGTTCTTGTGGGGACCAAACTAGGTAAGATGTTGTTTCTTTTCTTCTCTCATATGTAGCTTCTGTGAGGTCAGTTAGATCAGACACCTCTTCGCTTGAATTTCGAAATTTTAGTTTTCAAATATCGTCATGAACTTGAAGTGACTTGTGGAAGTTGTCGGAAAAGATTCAAGAATTATAAGATATCTGTCTATTTAGGAGTGGCAGTATTAAACAAATAGCAGCAGGTTGCTATTATGTGCATTCATACATAAACAAAGTTTTACCTTAGAAAACAGATGACATTGAAGCCTTGGTTAGTTTCAAGCTGAGCACTAGTTAATCTGTTTGGCTTGAGTCTCAGAGCACTTTTTTTTCTCTGTAAAACCAGATCTAAGAGAAGACAAACAATTCAAACTAGACTACCCTGGAGCATGCACTATTTCGACGGAACAGGTAAAATACCTTCTTTTTTTTCTTCGTTGCCTGATGTAGTTGTCTCCACTGAATAACAGTACGTGAAATTGTTGTATGTTTGAAAATGTTGCAAAAGCAATTCATCATGAGTGAGGCAATGTACTGAGGAAACATAACATGCAAACTGATAATGATGGACTGACATTGCAAAGACAAGTTCATGTGGCAATGGATATTCCTGCGTCTTGCAATTTTCAGAAAAAGAGGACCAGATTAACTTGCAATAGAGGAACAAAATTAATTCAGGCATTTTCAGAAAAAAAATATGCTTATTTTTGTTTCAGCCCCGAATTGCATTAACTTGCAAGTGTTCCAATAAGTACATTTAACTAGTTTCCATACCCTCCCCGTTATATTTAGAGCAACCAATATATAATTTCTCTGTTGGTTGATCAGTCAAGCACTTTTCTTTTCCCAGTTATGCTTTTCATATAATTTCCTTGATAAACAGGGTGAAGAACTGAGGAAGCAAATTGGGGCTTTGGCATATGTGGAGTGCAGCTCGAAGACACAACAGGTCAGTCTCAGTAAGTGGTTGCAAAAGAGTTCTGTACAAGCCCAAGCACATCATTGTGTTCATCATGTCATAGGTTTCTCATTCAGTAGACTTACCATACTGGAATGCACAATGAGGAATAATGGTGAAACTATGATGATTTTTAATTGCTTGTAATAGTTGTTCATGACTGGTGATAGCATTAAGGCCCACGATGTTCGATGTCAATGCATGCTGACAATTGAGAATCCGAGATAACCTGTCGAATTACACTTATTCACGTGAGCAATTATTTCATAACACTTGAGTTTCTTTTGTCCTTCACTTTTTTCACTAAAAGGCAATAGAACCGTAGGAAAATTTCATCTGGAGGTAACATGTGAAGAAAAACATCCATAAAAGTTTTTGAAGAAGCACAATCATTTTCATACGAAACAGTGAAAAATACGTTGTTCCACCCTAGTTCATGATCGAAACTGAGACCTGAGCAATTTTATTATCTGGCCAATGTGCAGAATGTGAAGGCCGTGTTTGATGCGGCGATCAAGGTGGTTCTACGGCCTCCTAAGCGCAAGAAGCAACAGAGACGATTGAGCGTTTGCCAAATCATTTAGACTTACCCTTGAACAGCTGTGCCAGTGTTTGACTCCGGTCGAAATTAACCGTTTTAGTTTTCACATCTCTGTGCATATTTGATATCCTCAATCTTCCTCTGACCTTTGCAAGAGTGCATTCTTTTGTGAGTGAACTGAAGCCGCCTTTTCTTCTTTCTTTTCTGATGCATAATCTATGACTTTGTGAACTTTAATTTCTGTTTTCCTATGTGGATGTCAAGTCTGGTTGAGATTGTAAATGTATATACACATTATGTTTGGTAATTGTTCCTTTCTTGATGGGTATTAAATGATCTGTTTGCTACACCTAAACATCAATCGGCACTTCCTGAGTAGGGAGTGTGTTGATTGTTTGAACCCCTCTGGTTTGGGTTTTCATCTAGTGATCATATTTCGGTTTTCATCTAGTCCTATGATGATAGGGCGGAGAAGACGATTATATCGTTACCCGAAAATTTGGGGCCAATGTTGCCAAATAGAAATTAAGTAGATGGGTTATTGCTTATTGGATTAGAACCCCATGAAAGAAGGGGACAATGTTGGACGGTTTACCCTTTTTCTTCGGGCAAATTCTTAGTAAAATTAAGCTTTGAGCATTACGAAGTTAGTCTATTTCCACCAACATGTCAACTAATTCCAGCTTTAGAAATGGAGTATTATGCACATTCTCCACCTAACGAGAAAGGGAAACTTGTAAAGGAGAAAAAACATCATAAACGAAAGTAAGTGAAACGAGAAACGTCCCATTATGTACCAATAGGTTGTGAATGGACTAAATCAAACCTGCCCTTAATTTTGTTTGAGTCTCCAATTATACCGGACCCGACCTAGACACAAAGGTTATATATATATTGACTTGACCCAAGACCCAACCTGCATATAACGCTGATTGAAAAGATTAGGTGCATTTGGACAGAACCAAATAAGACTGCCGATCCACCTTAGGGCCTCTTGTTCCTCACTAACTCCCAATTGGTGACAGAGTCCAAAGTACCAGAAGCAGATGCATTACGAACTATTCTGTCCTCAGCTACAAAATTAAGAGGAATACACCACGCCAAATGGGATTGATTCCCTGTCTGAGCTCTTCATTTTCCTGGTACAGAAATTCTTATGTAAGCACGTGACGATGGTCCACCAGTTTAGTCCTAACCAAGAACAAAATTCACAATAAAAATAAGAAATGGGGTTGACAACTACCAATCTCCAACTTCGTAAGTCATCGAGAGAAACCAATATCGAGCTCGGGCTCCATGCTCATAGCAGTCATGCAATGCCAATGACCCAATGACCGACTCTTCTAGTTTAAAGCAAATAAACATTTCACCTGTGCCGAGATCCACAGGCCATGACACAATGTCCTGGGGGACCGTTTCACAATACCTTCCGAAGGAAATATTCTGGATTTATCCCAAAGGAGTAGTGTTCTCATACAAGGCAAGATTATGAACTAAAATAAAAAGGGAATAAGAGACAATTCCACAGCTTAAAACTATAAGCACTCTCTTGACTTTTGCATAATTGGGTACAGAAAAAGTAGGACTCAGATCTACCCTTTTCAATGGAAAGTTAGCTGCAAAATTTTGATTATTCTCCAATTTTTCGAATATTTTCCGTCATTTTCATGGATGATCAGCAAAACCCACCTTCTCAACTGAACTGTGCCGATCCTTTTCCTTTCTCTATGTCATAATAGAACTTCTGAAACCAAGAAGAGACACCAACCATAGTGCTCTTCTGATGATATGAATGATAAAGTCACCACCTTTCTTGATTTAAGGAGAAAATTTTAGGTGACACATAACTCTTTCTCATTCTTCAGGAAATAAATCATTTTCTGGTTCAGAATGCACAGATAGATGACGAATGAAATGGCCTCAACTTATTTTATATATATGCTCTCACCAAGAACATCTTCCTTGACACCTCAAGTCACAATTTTTTTTTCCAGGGCTCCCGTCTCCTTATTGTAGTTCATAACTTAATACAGTCTTGAAATTAGTCAACACCTGCGTTAGATTTTTTAACCCAGTATCTATTAATATTATATATTTGAAAAAAAATAAAAAAGAATTAGTGGGGTTTTCTCTCCAGATACATGGTGGCTCCTGCCGGGGAGGGACTCCGAACCTCTGAAAGGTGGGATTCTTGTCCCACATCGGAGTTCCCCTCCTCTTAGTGTAGCTTGTAACTCAAACACAATTTTAGGATTAATCGACACTCGCGTTAATTGTTTTTTTTTTTACCCCTAATTTTTTGTTTGTAGGTTAAGTGGAAAAAAAAGTCTTATTCTTTCCTAACTTGTTGTTCATGTTTTTTTTTTTTTTTCAGTATGATTCTGATTTTTGCCCAACATCCAACGCACTAGGTGCTGAAAAAAATCTCATTAATTTGAAGCACAATTTTGTACAGCCATTGCAACCTTTTCGCCCATGTCTTCATGACCACCCGCATCTATTTCCTTTACGGCTGTTACAGATATTTATGATATTTCTCCTAATTTTTCATATCTTTCATAATAATGCATATATAGGAGATTTCTCTATATATTCCTTTAATTGCGCATATTTTTTGTTGATGTGTTCCCTAGATAGTCATCCATTAAAGCCTATAAATAGGCTTGTGTACTCTTCATCAAAATATATAGAAATTACACAATTCTCTTTTTCGAGGTACAATAGTGCACAACAGCAGCCTCCTATAGTATAGGCTACACAATAGTCACAACAACACACAATAGCCACGTAAGCAGCCACGTCAATGTCAGCCTCTTGTACTCATAGCATGCATAGCCTGCACAACAGTCACGACAACACACAATAGCCACGTAAGCAACAACATCAACCTTAGCCGGTTCTCTTTTCAATACACCAAACCGATTTGGTGATCCACCCAATTTTTGGATCTTTTATCCAAATTTAAGTTGACTTCTTCTATGTCAAGAAATGTTGAAGATATTTAGGATATTTCTCTTGATTTTCCATATCTCTCGTGATTTTGCATATCTATGATATTCTCCATATATTCTTTTGATTGTGCATATCCTTAATTGATATGTCTTGTAGATAGTCATCTAATAAAACCTATATGTATTCTTTACTAGAACACATGAAAATACACAGAAATTACACAATTATTTTTTCCGCATTATTCTTATCTACAATATTGCAATTAAACTCGGAAATAGAGGCTACCAAAGCACATCTTCCACAAATCAATACAAATATAATTGTTCAAAAATTCAAATCAAAAGGTAAAACTTATAGATGAATGGAGACTAAAAAAATATAAGGCACATTGAAATCTCATGGACAAGCAATGTCGGATTCTATAATGCCGGCAAATGGGGAGCTTATATGAGAAATAAATTGGGGCAAAAGCAAAATTTTAATACCTTCATCTAGAAAGGTTGCCAAAGGAGACAGAAGACCCTCGCAGCAACTATAGCGAAAGATTAGAAAAGAACAGGGAATTTTTGTCACAGATGACAAAATGGGGGTCTAATTGGAGATTTTTCATTACATCCTTATCTATGTAGATATCAAATCTAGTCCCATCCGTTATGGTATTTGATAAGTCAACTCATTTTTATCTATTGCATGATTGTAATTTATTACTACTTTAATTTTGGTGAAAGGTTATGTCCCTTCAAGTACATGCCTCTTGACCACTTATTTATACTTTGTGTATCTAATAGAATGGACAATTGTCCAAAAAGTCATAAACTTATTGCACTTTTATTAATTTTAATCTTAAGCCTTTTAGTTGTGTCAATTGAATTTTAAACATTTTCACGTTTTCCAATTAAGTCCATCCGGTTAATTGGCTAGAAATCGTTAACATGGACATCGACCGTCTTACGTGGCGTGGCATATGCTGACATGGATAATTTTTAATAATATTTTCATATTTTTTGAATTTTTTCTTATATTTTTACTTTTTTCCTTTTTCTTATATTTTTATTTGTCTTCCCTTCTTCCTTAGCTGATCGTCGGGCCTCGGCGATGGCTGACAACTAGCTAGAGGCTAGGCTCGACCTCACAGATTTGGCGAGGTCGAGCCTTGCCAAGAGTGGGTGAGGCTCACTTGAGGCCAACCATCGCCAATGCCCGGCAATCAGATGGAGGAAGAAGGGAAGAAAAAGGAAAAAAGGAAAAATAAGAGAAATTTTTTTAAAAAAAATAAAATACTATTAAAAATTGTCCACGTTAGCGTCGGTCGAGCTACATAGGATGGTTGGTGTCCACGTTAGTGATTTATGGCCAAAATTGGCCGGATGAACTCAATTAGCAAATGGTGAAAAGATTTAGGACTCAATTAGCTTAATTAAAATATTTATGACTGAATTGGTAAAAATGCAATAAATTTATGATTTTTTGGACAATTTTCCCTTGATAGAATGAAAGTTAAACTTTCACCACTAATCTTTGTATTCCACCAACAACTTTAAGACAGTGATGTTCTAGCTCCTAGCGTTTTGAGTGGTGAACACCAAAGCGGAAGAGAATGAGCGAGCAAAATGGAGGAAGATGAGTTTCTGCGCGTGTATGACTTTCAAGGCAATGGTGGATTCCATGTTCGACTTTTCAACGTGTTGCACAGTCACAATTGAAATACTTGTCAGAAGAGTTGAGAGAACATTTCAAACAGACGAGGGAAAAGTTGCGGAGATTATGGAATTGTCGACCTTTTTTTGGTATGTATTGCCAGTTGGTGGATGCATGTACTCTGTGTACTTCAAGATTACCTAGCTCTAAATACAATCAGAGGAGAGATTTCTCTTTTACATTCTATGGACTTTGAAGCCATCACTCGATAACTAAGTGTGTTAGTGTGCATAAACATTACTTCTCGATTGTGAAATGTGAGTACATTAATTCGTGTTGCGTAAAAAATCGCATGGAAGAGGGGATTATTCAATTGAAAAACATGCATGCATATGTTTATGCATTAAATGGCTACATAGCGAGACAATGAAGCCAAAAGTTGCGTAGTCAAAAAGGAAAAAAAATTCTAACAACAGCAAGAGCATATATTTGTTACCACGAAAAATTCCAAACTAATTTTTTTATCACGAAAAATCCCAAACTAGTATGTTTGTAACAAATTTACCCCAAACCGCTACACATATGACAAATTTACCCTCCGTTAGTTTCCGTCAAATTTTACCGTCAAATTGCTGAGTTTGATAACACGTGACAGTTAATAGGATATACCGGTTTAAGATTTTACCCTCCGTTTGTTACAAATGTGCCATTTTGATATTTTTCGTGGTATTAATCAGATTTAATAGAAATTAATGGAGAGTAAATTTATTACAAGTGTATCAGTTTGGGGTAAATTTATCATGAACGTACCAGTTGAAGGTAAATTTGTCATAGATGTACCAATTTGGGGTCAAAAAATTAGTTTTGGGTAAATTTGTCACAAATGTACTAGTTTGGAGTTTTTCGTGGTAAAAAAAAAGTTTGGGGTAAATTTATCACATGTGTACCAGTTTGAGGTTTTACGTGATATTAATCCTTAATTTAATGAGATGGTAAGAGAGGAACAGTGATTATTGAGTTTATTCCTACCAAAGTTCATGTTTAAATGATTCTCACTTTTAAAAAGATATAAAAGTCGTGGAGATTATGGAATTGTTACTATCAGAGAATAGACTTTGCTATGCTTTGATTCGCTTTGTTGTGAAATTTATGTACTTCTGATGTATCCTTTGAGCAATGAAGACAATTTTCTTTCTACTAAAACGGAAAAGAAAAGATTCTTGTAGCTTACTTTGTCACTTTGTTATAGAAGTTGCTTGAGATCTAACGAAACGTTAACGCTAAGATTACACTTTTTGTGCATGTGACTTTGGAACTAGTTGGGGTAATTTCGTTTTAAAGAAAGTTATGTCTTGACTAGTCAACTGATTTATTCGGAACAAAGTAAGATAAATTAAATTAAAATAAGGGAGTAGATTGTGAATCCACCATGCCCGGGTCAGATCCACGTCACAAGTGGAGCAATATGTCAGTGAATGCTCTTGATGGAATCCGCCTTTATGGATTTGTGGAATTAATGTTGCGTTTGATTCAAGGGTGAGCAGTTTCAGGTTCTGGGTAGGTTCCAGGTGGAACCTACCCGCTCCTACAAGTTCCTCATTTTTTGGAACCTGGAACCTACCCGTTAGAACCTAGAACCTGGAACCTACCCTGTCACAGGTTCCAGGTTCTTATAAGTTCCTTCATCAAACAACAAAGATGTACTAATGCGATAAACATGGACAACAAAAACTAATGCGACGCCAAAATAGAGTATCGATACTTAAACGTTGTAGTTATCATTCTCAATGCTGTAATTTTTACATTATAATACTTAAACGCTGAGTCTGGTGTGGATTGATACTTTAGTAACTGAATAGAGCAACATGAAAATGGTGCACTCGGTGTTCTAATTTTGCTTTTCAGCTTTGTGAAGTCTTCTCAATATTAACAAATGACAGGGTATGCAATTCTTCATGAAGGGTTTCAATTAAATCAGTCAGTCATGGAATATTCTTTTCTCATCAATCTCTAGCCAAATGCAGAACTTAATTTACAACTATGATGTTGTCAATCAATTCACACATACACAACAAGAACATAATAATTAGAAATTTCAAATTAAAGATGAAACATTTATATATTAGCAAAACAAATAATGCAGCCATATAGAGCTAGCATGGAAGATGCTTCATATATTTGAAGTTTTCTTATCCTAATTTGCATGCTCAGTACTAAATGGCTAGCTAAGCACACTATGTAAAAGACTAAACAACAACAAAAAGATATAAAAAAAAAAATACTAAACAGATGAGTAAAGCAAGGGAATTTAACAACTATATGACTTCACCCCTAACCTGTGTGGAGTAATAAAAAACAAATATAATAGACATTGCAAGAGAGACTAAAAGTCTAAAAGTAAGAAGAAAAAG
>BCNH02000004.1:12040342-12061223 GCA_001662345.2 Metrosideros polymorpha var. glaberrima | reverse complement strand
TTTAACAACTACATGACTTCACCCCTAACCTGTGTGGAGTAATAAAAAACAAATATAATAGACATTGCAAGAGAGACTTAAAGTCTAAAAGTGAGAAGAAAAAGTTGAATTAGGGTTTTTATTTTTTTCTTTTTAGTGTCCGGTTCTCGGTTCCGGTTCCGGTTTCGGCGGTTCCTAAAAAATGGAACCGAGAACCGGACCCTCAAGTATTAGAACCTGGAACCGCAGTCCGGTTCCGGTTCCCCGGTTCCGGGTTTTACCCGAGAACCATGCTCACCCCTAGTTTGATTGTTAGGATAAAAATCATATTATATTCTGTGTTTGGTAGATGTCTAAGATAGAATAAAGGGGTTATAACTAGAATAAAAAAATCCTAAAAGAGGAGGTGGGATAAGGTGAAATAAGATTTTTCTTCCTTTTCTCTAACCAGAATTCTCCCCCCAACCTCATCACCATTGCCCCCCCTTGCTCGCCACCACCCCCATGCACCCCATCGTCGCCACTGCCTTCTCATCTACCCCCGTCGCCTGCAACCATTGTCGAGCCTTCGCCACCAAAGCCTCACCAGTAGCTATTATGAGGAAAAGAAAACTAAAAAAATAGTCTTAACTTATTTGTTCCAAAGATGTCCAGTTGTATATCCAACTTTGAATTCATCATTCATCAAACAATATATTGGATATGACAAAATTTCAGGATTGCTTATCCTATCCTGACCAAAAATCTAGATGACCAAACGCAGCCTAAAGCGCTTTCTAAATAGAAATAAGCACATGACCTTTCAACACACCATCTTCAAAGAACTAGCGAACTTTCGTTATGTGTGCGTAATTTTTAGGGCTTTGAGATCAAGATTTTATCCTCCTAAATTTATTATGCAGAGGTCAATTCAATCATAAACCTTTTAATTTGGCTCATTGTATCCTAAATCATTTGACAATTTGCCAATTAAGCCCTTTCAAATTGCTTACGTGAATGTTAGTTGTCTTACGTGGACAATTTTTGCAAATTTTTGAACTTTTTTCTTTTTTTTCTCTTTCTTTTTATTCCCTTCTTCCTCAACTATCGCTAGGTTGGTTGCTAATTGGCCACAAGCGAGGGCCAACCTTGCTAGCCTTGGGCAAGGCTCACCCTCGCCAGATTCGGCTAGGAAGAAGGAAAAAAAATCAATATTTTTAATTTTTTAATAAATTGAAAATATTATCTATTTTAGCGCTGGCCATGGCACGTACTACGCCCGACATCCATGTCAGTTATTTCCGGAAAAAAATCATTTCGGAAGGACTAAATTGGCAAATTGTCAAAATGTTTATGACTCAATTGATTTAATTAAAAGATTTAGCACCGATTTGATATCTGCATAATAGGTTTAAGTTATATATATAATTTTCCCTGTTCGAGTATAACGTTCGAGGACATCTACCTCACGCTGCGCAGTGTGCAGGGGGCCGATCGATTTTCCTTAATTGTTCATTTAAGGAGTACAAAAATGTAGCCACTCACTGCGGTTTAGAGAGACCTAACGTCAGGTCAGCAGACAAGAACCCCGAAAGCAGGCCTCTTCAAGAAATTAAGGGTTTTCCGACCAAAAAAAAAAAAGAAATTAAGTGTTCTTGACCACACACAAAAAAGAGAGAGAGAGAGAAGAAATCAAGGGTTTCAGGCTGTGCATACATCATCCCATCCTCCGTATCTCCGCAGCGTTCGTCATACTATGCCCTGAAAGCCCGCAGATGCCCCAGAAGACCATTCAATCAAACCAAGTGCTGTTAATGCAACACGGTCCAATTTCTATCATAAACACTTCCACTCAGTCCAATAGCCCTCTTAAGATCTGAGCAAAATAAAAAATAAAAAGTCATAAACCTATAACATTTGTACGAATTGAGTCACGAATCTTTCAATCGGACCAATTTAGTTATAAACCTTATTACATTGGTATTAATTCAATCTATCCAATCAATTTTAGTCAAAAATCATTGACGTAGACACCGGCCATCCTACGTGACGCGATCAGCGTTGACGTAAACATTTTAAATATTTTTTAAAAATTTTAAATTTTAAAATTTTTTTATTTTGGCAGGCGACCCTTGACAGCCAAAAAGAAGAAAAGAAAATTAAAAATTCAATATAAAAAAATTAAAAAAATGTTCATTTCAGCATCAGATGCGCCACGTAACACGATCGACGTCCATGTCAACGATTTCTGACTAAAATTGGCTAGATTGACTGAATTGATATCAATGTGATAAGGTTTAAGACGAAATTTGTCTAATTAAAAGGTTTATAACTGAATTGATAATTTATGCCTTCTTCCTAAGATCTGAAATCCACCCAAGTACTTGAATGGTCATAGTCCTTTCTTTCAATTATTATAAGCCTCATGACTAAGAACATACAAACCTAATATATAAATGCATCCACACCGTGTGTCGCGGCCTCCTAAACTCTACCCCAAAAGACTTCTCCACCGACACCATTTCGACCCCTTTTATCAGCCTCAAACCCCGGCCGGTCCGACTCGTTTTTCTTTCCTTGACAATGGACAAATGGGTCGGAAAGAAGTTGTCAACAATAGATTATGGAGGACAACGGGTAAAAGTCCGCAAATTTTAGGGCAGAGAAATGGTTATCTGTACCATTTTGCCCTCATACTAGGTAGGACCTGTATAATTTCCCAACTTGGACAACAATATACCTACAAGCTTCCCGTCACTTGAACTCTCCCTCTCCCTCTCCCTCTCTCTCATCCTAGAGATGAAGATGGATTACCACCCAAAGAGCTTCTCATACCTCACTTTCCTCTCTATTCTCTTTGCCGGCTTTCTCTACCTCTGGATCACCACTTCATCTTCTACCTCAAACCCTTTGTTCCCCATTCACTCCCAATTTAACTGCCTACCACAAAATCTAAGTACACTGACATCAGTGGAGATCGCCCCCGCCGCCTCCGCCATTACCGTCCCCAGGGACGACCTCGAGCTCGCGCTGAGCAAGGCGTCGATGCCGAACAGGACGGTGATCATCACGATAGTCAACCGGGCCTACGCGGACCCCGGTGCGGAGGTGGACGCCGGCACGACTTTGCTGGACCTGTTCATCCGGAGCTTGTGGCTCGGGGAGGGGACGAGGGGGCTGCTGGACCACGTGGTGGTGGTGGCGATGGACCGGGCGGCGTACCGGGTGTGCCGGTTCCGGCGGCTGAACTGCTACCGGTTGGAGACGGACGGCGTGGATTTCAGGGGAGAGAAGATTTACATGTCGGAGGACTTCATCAGGATGATGTGGAGGCGGACGGCCTTTCTCGGCGATGTTCTCAGGCGTGGTTACAACTTCATCTTCACGGTAAGGGTTACGCTCTTTGAAAAAAGAAAAGGAAATCATTAATTGTTTTCTTTTATTCCTGATTTTTTTGTTTCATTTTCGAACAATGGCCGACATAACACTACCGGTGCTCACAAGTCAGCAACAAAAGTCTTTTGAGACTCTTGTATTCGCAGACTAATCTTTGCCACGTAAGGGCAGGAAAAAAAATTGCTACGTGAAATCCAAATTGATCTACAAAATAACCAAATTTATATCAGAAATTCGATGGGGAGAGGCAGTCGAGTACATTCGTACTTCAAAAGCGAAGATCTACGAGCAAAGATCGATGCTTAAGATGCTTTTGTTGATCAAGAATTAGGTCATTGGTCAGCAAACATAAACACGTTGCAGACGAATGTTTTTGTCGTTTTTGTCTGCTCATCGATCTTCTTCTTAGGAAAATATGTGGAGGAGATCTATGATACGTTGACCCAATTTAATTTTGCATTGATTTCTGACTCACGTGTCGAGCCGCGATTGCGTAGACAGTAGATTCAGAGATTAAATATGCTGAGGGTAGGCTTACGTAAAGGATAGTAACGAGGAGGTTAGTGAGTCGAAACCAAATCATGGAGCAAAAGGTTACTAGGTGGTCCTTGTTAGGAAACTTGAGTGGGAATAAAGGGATGGTGGGAAATGTTCCCTATGGTATAGTTGAAAAGGAAATGTTAATGAAGTGGCGACGGTTGGCAATCATAGGAAATAGGAATTTGGACTGACGTGGAAGGATGCCACGTCGACAGAGATGGGGTTCCTGAAGAACCCCCAAAAGCTGGGGAAGTTCGTGGGAAAAGAATAGCTGTCGTGGGAAACCTTGGACTGAACTTATATGTAATAAAATGAAAATTTTTTTTCTAATGTTTCTCCTATTTTAAAGGGTCAAAAAAGTTAATAAACCTCTCCTTTGAAGCTCTCCATCCTTAGACAAGAGCTTCATGATTTGTCTCCTGAATTTTAGGGTATCATTCACATTAATCTCAGTTTATATGGGAAGTAAAGACATCCCCAAAGAGGAGTTGGGGTTTTGTACTGCCTCCATGATTGACATTGATAGCTCTTTTTCCTTAACTGTTCTTTGTGATGGCGGGCATAGGAATTTTTTTGTTCTTTCTCTACAATCCGGAGACATTGTCGTGAAAATTTAACTATCTTAAAGTTCACAAAACATCTTGTAAATGTCATGAATTTAGCTCTTTCTATATGATGTGAACTCTGTATTACGGTACTAATGAAAGTTTGAGTGGCAATACGTCATTGTCTGTCCTTTCTACCTTTTTTAAGTTGTGCATTGTCTTTAAAATCTCTTAAAAGAAAAAGACATACACTTACACACACACACAAAAAAAAATTGCACAATCGTATAAATCACGTGCCAAGCAAAGATTGATTCTACACAAAATTCTCTAAACTTTATTGGGGGTTTTCTAAATTAGTTTATTTCACTGATATCGACCCGGTAAAAGACATTTATTTACGAGCGCTCTTGGGACGATCGCTGAGCATATCCTGTATTTAAAAAATACATTTGAATTAATAGGACGGTTAGGTCAATTAGTAACTTAAGAAGTGTCGTAGGAACACGCTTTGAGAAATCCAATTTGACATGAACCTAACAATGGTAGGGAGAGGTTGGCTGCCGACGCCTACTAAGCATGTTGCTTGATTAGGACATTTTGTTTCGGACCTCGTCGATTTCCACAAGTGTTTGCTATTGACTTTCTTCCTGCTTGCTGGCAAAAATTGCCCCGTACATTTTGTGACGATGGAGCGGTGCATGATCTAGGTCACGGATCACTTGATCTCCCATTGAAGAACAGGCATGAACAGTATTTTTTGTTGGTTAGAAATTATTGAATTCAATAATATCATCAAGGGATGGGTGGTGGACATTGATTGGCTCCACATGTTGAGACAGGGTTTCGCTAGTACCAATCTTGCTTTGCTTCGACGGAACCAAGAGGGATTTTGCTCGAGGCGAAATTATTCAGGAGATTTAATTGATTTTTGCTTCTTCCAAGGTGTTGACTGATGGATCAGTGTGCGCTTCCCTAGAGAGAAGTGAACAATTAGATTCTGCTTAATATATAGTTTGAATAGAGGAGACATCTAGGCAGGATCTTCAATTTCGTTAATCTCTAAGAAATATTATAGGTGCATTTCTTGATGTTCCACATGGGCTCAGCACTAATGATGCGTCAATTGGGTTTAAGAAAAGTCCCAATTTGCATCCTATAGTCTTTCATAATGACTGAACCTTGTACTCCGGCGTCTATCTATTGAGAGAGTATATTTAAGTTATGAAAATTTTCCGTCTTGAGAGGAATCTAATCCTTTTTCGTATGCCGAGATCTTTGACTGTCTACGTTAGAATATAAGGTTAAGGCAAATTTTACAAAAAAAAACACACACACACACACACAAACTGTATGCACTGTGACAAAAATATTCAAACTATATATATATTACAAAAAGCCTTAAATTTGTTAACTATAATACAAATTTCTCCAACTTTTCTTCGTGCCACGAAAAAACTGAATCTTTACATATATGACATATATGTTCTTTATTTTAATTCCATTCAAGATAGTTACATGGGTATAAGTTTGGGGTTTTTTATAACACAAAAAGAGTTTGGGGTAGTTGTGTCACAATGGGCAAGTTTGGGGATTTTAACGACAAAAAAAAAAGTTTGGGATATTTGTGTTACAGTTGGTATAGTTTGAGATTTTTTATGGTATTAACCCTTTCCATAATGCAAAGTGAATCTCTTATAAGTGCGATATGCAATTAGCAACAAGATTGAAAGTGTAATTTTGCGAAGAAAAGATATTTCAAAAGAGTAGGGGCGGAAATGCTATTATTTTATCATGACATTGGTGCTGTTATCATACCATGAGACTTCCTTTGATGTACTCCTGTTGAATTAGTTTATGAATTTATTCACAAATAAGTGTCACTCAATCTAACCTCATCCATCCTTTTTCTTAATTTTCTCGTAGGACACGGATGTGATGTGGCTGAGGAATCCATTCACAAAGCTGAGCAAGAACGAAAGCGAGGACCTCCAAATCAGCACCGACGGCTTCAACGGTGACCCGTGGTCGGAGGAAAACTACATCAACACCGGATTCTATTTCGTCCGGTCGAACAACAAGACGGTTGCGCTGTTCGATGAATGGTACTCGAGCCGAGAAAACGCGACGGGCAAGAAAGAGCAGGACGCCCTAGTGGGCCTAATCTATGAGGGCGTGTTCAAGAGACTCAATCTCAGCGTGCGGTTCTTGGACACGCTCTTCTTTAGCGGATTTTGCCAGGATAGTAAGGATTTCAGAGAAGTCGCGACCGTCCACGCGAACTGCTGCCGGAGCATTACGGCTAAGGTTTTCGACCTAACCGTGGTGCTACGAGATTGGAAGAGGTTCAAGTGGTCGAGGAAGAAGATGGTGGCCGTTAATGGAACGACAGCGAGCTTGAGATGGACGAAACATATGGGGTGTTGGCGATCTTGGCGAGTGCCAGGCAATAGAAATAATTAGATGGTTTTCACTTTTGTTGGCCATTCTTTTCGTTTTAATTTTCTTTTGATACAAGCTATGTCATTAGATTATTGTGCAATAATGGAATTTAGAATGTAATAAGAATGACAACTATAAGAAAAATAAAATAGCTCTCTCACCATTGTTCTTGTTGGTGAATGAATCTCAATCTTTCAGAGTTCGTTCACATTTTCAATTCGATTCAGGCAAATTCCAGTCGCTGGATAATTTTGACAACCCTACTTCTTTCAGTAGACAAATGAAAGTGTTCGTGGTTTGACTGGTAATACTAAGTTGGAGTGCCAAACCTTGGATTTTGACAATATTTTGTTTGGTTTGGTTTGATTTGAATGGACAGAATAGAAAGAGTTAGACGACCCTCAAAGTTCTGAATGACTAATTGAAGCGTCGAAAGATTTTTAGTTCAAATAAAAAAATTGAAGATCATCAACCCTTTTTTTTTTTGGGTGGAAAAACAAAAACTTCAATTAGATAGAAGAACTGGCATTAAGTCCAGTAGTTATATCAAAGCAAAGAAAATCCCAAAGAGGCTGAGGAGCCTTCAAAAGTCAATTAGAGGGAAGAGTATCAAGATGGTGGACTTTCGCAATCCAATCCGCACGAGAATTAGTTTCTCGCGGACAATAGTCAACAAAGACCCAAAGAATTTGGGTTAGAATCGCTTGACACTCCAATAAGATATTTAGGAGGGGCCATGGAATTTGGGCCGAGTCTGATGAAAGGTTTGAGAGATTTTCCACAGTTAATAAACTATCAAAATTTAGTTCCCATCTTTGCACGTGCAGTTTAGATTGAGAGGAAGTACATAGTTCATAAGTACTTTGTGACTTCTCCTTCTTCAGTAGAAACCGAACGCCCTCTCTCAAAGCTAGGGCTTCGGCCATGAGAGGGGACTCCGCACAAATCTTGACCGCAAACCCATCTATCAATTGCATGCAAATTATTCCTACACAAACTAATGACTGATTGGTGCGTCGAAAGATTTGTTTTTTTTTAGTCACAAAAAAATACTAGTGACATGAATTTATAGAATTTCTAGATGTTTCATGAACATCTATGTAAACGGATCTCCACGTCCATACTTTTGAATTATTATATAAAAAAATATTTAAAAGAGATGCATATTTTCTCCACTCGAGCTAATTTAAATAATTTATTAATTTAATCTCTCCAAATTGACCTAGTGAGATCTAAGCATATTGGACAACTCGATAATTCCCTTTCACTTTAGTTAATTTCCCGCATTTCTTGAGTTGCCTTCTACACATCCAATCAATAGAGCATTTCTTGAGTTTCCTTCCACACATCCAATCAATCTATTGATTTTTCCACAATTGACGTTTACATGAATAAGTTTTTCGATTTTTTCCAAGAAAATCATTATCTTCTCCACAACGATAATTCAAATTGACTACTTATCTACTTAATCTGCATTAGTATATATATATATTTGGACAGTTATAGGCTAAAATGGGCTAACCATCTCAAATATTAAACAAAATCGAACCAACGAATCGCATTGTTCTCTATGTACGTGATTTTACTGTAAGGTAAAAATGTTAGACTTTGTTGTTCCTCCAAATTAAATGAAAAGTCAATCACCTTTCTCAAAATTGGCTGCAAGAACAAGGGGAAAAAATCATCCTATGCTAGTAAACATAAATTCAATCAACGACATCGCAGTATGAACTTTCCAGCTACTGAGGACACAATGCATGTACAGCTCAAAATGAGGCGTAAATGCAAATGTTTTAAGAACTTAAAGACGAACTTTAATTTGAAGACCTAGTGGCTCCTTTTCCACAATCCAAATGGCAGCTTAACTTCAAGACCAAGTGGTTCTATTTCCACAGTCCAAATGGCAGCCTAACGTCGTTTTATTTAAGGTGACCAAGCTACCCTTTAAAAAGTCAATTCTCGGTCCCATATATGCATCCCTTCCTGCTGTCTTTTTTAAGTGTACTTTGTAGGGTCCTTCCGATTTTTCTTCTTTTCTTCTAAGTTTGCACTTGTAGATCTCCTTTTATGGTTCACAAGGTTGATGATTCAAATTTTTTGATTGCTTTTCGTTCGTCTTTGCCGATAGTTTTGATTCAAAGGAAATAAGAACTGTTAATCTTCAAGGTGATAAAAAAATTTCTTCATCACCATTTCAATTAAGTTTAAGGTTGTCCATCTCAGAAGAGAGAAAAAAAAAAATTTCTTCCATTACCTTCTTCATACTCGAAGAGAATTTTCAAAACT
The DNA here is from genome assembly GCA_001662345.2 of Metrosideros polymorpha var. glaberrima. Taxonomy (NCBI): domain Eukaryota; kingdom Viridiplantae; phylum Streptophyta; class Magnoliopsida; order Myrtales; family Myrtaceae; genus Metrosideros; species Metrosideros polymorpha. Next base: position 12,052,056 of record BCNH02000004.1, on the reverse strand, counting down.
AGGGTTTTTTGCTTGTTTAAGCAAGGTTATCAAATACTACGATTGCTTGAAACATCATGGCATTGTAAATTTCGATATCATTTTTAAATGCTAAAACTTATGAAGCAAACAGCTCTCAACTAGATCTAGAGACCTAGCCAAGTGGTTATACAAGACTGAATCTTTAATTCACACTAGACAATGTAACTTCAAAGAATACGCCCCTTTGGTTTTTTTTAATGGAACTTAAAAGGATGGCTGCAATACGCCTTTAGTTTTTTTACTTTTCTTTATAGTCAATATATGCATACATAAAGGTATCAGGTGCCAATTCATGTTAAAGATCGAGAAATGAAGCCCAATCATTTGCAAGAACACCAGTTCAGGATGATAATCCTTCTTTGAAAGAGATCAAGCATCAAGTAAACACTATTGCTAGAGAGGATCCAGTACTCTTTTAACTCACCCTTTGGTCCAATGAGTTGCCAGACGTAAGATTATCATGGATCACAAAGTAACATACAAAAACATGGAGAAAACCTACTCATTTTCACTATATTAATTCAGCACAGGTTTCTCCACAAGTTACACCCTTTCCAACTCACAAGAGAAAGAAAAAAAAAACACTTCACAAGGAAATCTAATAGAATGGAAAAAAGCATAGCTGAATCTGTGATGAAGAAGAACGCAAATTAAAGCCTCACCATAAATATTTCACACTGCAAGTGCTCAAAAGCTCTTACCAAGCAGTGTATAACAAAACCGATGGGACTCGGGGCAGCAATAATAGGCGATCCAACATCTCATCTCCAAACCCATTTCTTAACTAGCAACAAAAGTCTAAATATTCTGAAATATCAAATTCTGGGACAAAAGTTTTTATTTTTCAGATTCGGCAATCAGGTAGTAGTTGTTAAATATAAACTTCTCCAAGCTCGGCAAGCAATACCCACTTAAATATATGAAGTCGAGGTTAGGGTCGCGCATTCTTGACACAACCAATCTTATGGCACAATGGTTAGAACTTACTGCTCCTTGGAGGGTTAGTGGCCACAACTTGCTGCTGCAAACTTCACAAAAGGGCATATGCAAAGTCTGACGAAATACCCAAACTATTATACATAAAAAGTGAGGAAGCAGAGTTTCCATAATTTTTTGTCTCATAATCTGAAAGTGGTATTAGTTGTCCAAAATTTCCCAATAAAAAACAACTAAGCCATTTGTAAGATCTTGAGTATTGCAAGATATCCAGTCAACTAGAAGAATGCATTTTTCGGGATATCGGTCCAATCACTTTCCTAGGCCATTAAGGCTTTCTGCCAAGGAACCACTTTAGCACGAAGCAATCATTCAAATGATGGCCTATGTTCCACATCCAAATGATAGCATCAAATCTGTACTACATTATAACTGCAGTTTCCCTTTTCCAACAAGTTTCTCAGTCACTGAGTAAACAAGCCAGCTCAGCTAGCAATAACACACCCAACAGTTATGTTGTTCCTAAAACAAATTGGCTGAATAGGACTCTTCCATCAACAACAATCAAAGAATGTAGGAAAGATGTGAACCCAATGATACCTTTTGCTCTCACAAAGTTATACCACAGCAGCAACAACAATAAGTCCATGAATTTGAGAGTCTGACTTTCAACTTATAAAGTAAGCTCATTGGTTGTGATAAAGAAGATTCAAGTGCAATCAGAGGTTTCTTCCAGCGTATAGTCAACAAGAGCTACTCCTAAGCAATACCATAATACTAAAGGCCAGTAATGGCACAAAAACAATGTATCATCGAGGGATTCTCCTGTTATGTCGCATTTCTTCTTGCGATCTTTACCACTACCAGGAAAACGCATTTGAATACCAACATGCACGCTGAGGCAGCTTTCTTCAAATGCCTCAGTCATCTCTTAACTTTCAGGCCAAGGGTTGAATTGTTCTTATTAGGTAAACAGGGAAGTGGTGATGGGCCATGAGACATAGCTTATGATATATTTGACTGCTTTAATTATGCTCATTAATTTTCTTCAGGCATCACCAAAAGGTAACCATCACATTCTGAACCTTTTAAAATGCAGTAGAACTCCTTCTACGCTCTGTCCAATAGAAAAGCTGATGCACAACATCCCTCAACAGTCTCCTCCAAAGGGCATACTTTCAGAGAGAACACGAAAGATGTAATAATACAAATAAGAAACTGTCTTGATGCTGTCCTAAATAACTCGAATTTCCTCCACTGTAGAATAAGGATGGCATTGGTCTCTAGGAATGTTCACCGTGGCCTGTTTGAAATACTGAAGCACGACCATCAAGCTAGCATCCCAATAATGACGAGGCCTGAATTCTCTTCCACATATATAGGCATCATTATGCTAGCTTCCAAAGATCCACACAAGACCAGCCTCTTTGAAAGGTCAAATCTGTTCCACAGATAAATTCACTAGTAACCTCACTCTTGAAAATTCACTAGTAATACCTTTGGATGAAACAGCAGAGTGATGGCATGTCCCAAGAAACTGTTAGCCTCCAATGTAGACTATCCAATCCCCAAACACCTCAGAATCACTTAAAAACTGATAAATAGATAAAGAAGACTTACCTCAGTAATATGAACCAGAACTACCGGGTCCCATGTAATTGTTGCCTCCTCCACTGCGGCTTGAGTACATCGAAGAGTAAGAGCTGCCACCAACCTGCATTCCAATCAATGGACTAAATGAGAAAGCAGGCAAAGCATATTGCTTACATATTTATCACAGATAATTAGAGGATTACATTATTTCCTCGAGGCATGTACTCGCTATAGCTTGACGAGTACATTCCTCCAGCATCACTGCTGCCATAAGAACCTGAAACCATAGAGACCAAAATATTCACATCAATGACAAAAGAAAGGCATAAATTATCAGGGAGGTAACACTTAGATGACTAATTGCATACCTCCATAACCCATACTTTGATGACGACTCCCATAGTACCCATGTGAATCTTGACTGGACATACTGGACATAGAGCTCCTACTGCCACCATAACCCATACTAGATCTCCCAGGTCTAAAACAGAATCCATATGTGGTCAGCAGCAGCAGCAGCAGCTATACAGACATTATAATCGAGTAATTGCTTCCCTATACAAAATTATAGAATACTAACCTGTCACTGTAGGCATCGCCGTAGTGGCTACTAATGCCACCAAGTTCATAGTCCAGCCTTGCCCTGGATGGGCGGACACCCGGATCAGCATAACGTGGAGGCCCATCATCCTTCATTTTAATGACATGTAGCAAGTTATAACACTTTCAAGTACAATAATGAACTAGATATGTAATTCCACTTCAAAATTAATGATAAGAGAGTTACCACTGCAGAATAAGGACGTTTTGACCCTGAAATAGATTCATAATCGCGTGCACGTGCTTCACGATAGCTTGGATGTCTTTCAAACCTTTGCCCATAGCTCTCATCAGAATAATCCCTCCTTGCAGCAGGGCGGGATGTACTTCTGTGCAGGTCAGTGTAACCAGATTCACGTACAGGATAATCATCTCTGTATGCCACACGTCTATCGGGCACAATTCTGGAACCATAATCTGCAGGTACTCTGCTCCTTGGAGGAGGAAGCTCCTCTCTTCGACTGTACTCCCTCTTCAAGCTACTTCTTGAATATGAAGGAACTGCCAAAACAAAAAAGGTTTACAATGAAGATTCACCCTGCTCCACTTGCAGCTACATCATACGTATCTTGACTAACTCATACCAGGTGGCCTCCTATCATAAGACCTAGTTGGAGGAGGCATTGGCCTGGCTCTTGGTGGCATGGCCATCACAGGACGTCTCTCTCTCATAGCAACAGGCCTCTTCAAGCTGGCTGATGGAATCCGACTTCCAGTGCCCCTTATCGCGCGTGCAGGGAAGCTGCGCACAGCTGGACGACTCCATGAACCTCTGGAAGATCGACCAGCCACACGGGCAGAACGCATGTCCCCACGACTTGAATATTTTCCTTTGCCTCTCTGAAGTGGTCTTGACAATCTGGCCCTCACTTTGGCCTGAAATACACAGGTAAGTCTTAATATAAAAAAGTTAATAACAAAATCACGAGGTCATAGCCTAAATTAGTATACAACACAATACGACAGAATGATATCATGCTGGAATAAGATAATGGCAACTAATCCTAATGGGATATAATTGTTAATCTTTTTCCATATTATCCAGTCTTATTCTTTCTTAGAGCCCCTTGTGGGCAGAAGTTCTCTGACCAAATCAGATTATTTCTCTATGGAAGTCATTCTCTCACTCCATCCTCACCTCTCACACACACAGACAACATGCATAAAAGCCTCTCTCTCTCTCTCTCTCTCTCTCTCTCTGGCACCAACTTTGGCCTGAAATACACAGGTAAGTCTTCCATTAATAGAAAAAAGCTAATTACAAAATCACGAGGTCATAGCCTAACCTACACACAACACAATAGGACGAAAATCATGCCGATAATGGCAACTAATCCTAATTGGATATAATTGGTAACCTTTTCGCTTCCTCCCTCCCTCCCTACACGAGCAATACATATCAATTCCTATTTCAAGTTTGTCAATATTCCACAACACACTTGTATATACCGGCACACTTGCAAGTTCCCAAAGCATTTTTCCCTTGAGTGATTCAATATACGCAATCAATAAGAATTGGCTGATTAAATGAAAATATGTAGTGTGGTGATTAAACAGACCTTACTATCACCTTCACCCAACTCAGAATTATTGATGCTTTTAGCACATGTCACTGCCGCATCATGAGTGTCAAAGGTAACAAAACCGAAGTCCCGTCTCTTGGCAGATGGCATATTCCTAGCAAGCTCAACTTTTTCAACCTCACCATACTTCTTCAAGAGCTCCCGCACACGATCCTCATCCCATGAAGCTGGCAGACCATCCACAAAAACAGTCCTAACCTGAATGAAGGGTTGGTGACATTGGTCGATCAATCAGCCCTCTTACCCATAAACAGAGACCAGGAAAGAAACATAACAATCTCAACCAAAAGAAGATTCAATGGATTATAAGTAAATTTTATCATGACAGCAGATCAGAAGCCCATGTTGCCAACTAAAATAGAAAAGAAAAGAGCCTAATCTAAAGAGTAGTCAGGACCAGAAATATTATTTCAGAGAGTACTTCACATAAGAAAAGGAAGTTGTATTAGCAAATGCACACAGTTAAAGTGCTATTGTTTCCATGAATAGGAACATTTTCAGGCACCGTTACTTGCTTAGCACCATCACATTTCACATTCAGAATCTAGAGAAAGCAGTGCAGTGCTTTTCCATCCCAAAGTTAAACAATTTCATGGCACTGCTAAAACTTAAGTACACATTACCTGTGCCATTATTTCATCCCCAGGATCAATAAATGAATCAGCAAAAGAGACCTTGGCAGGCCTATCAACTCCAAATAGAACATCTCTTTTCTGAAGTCTTTTAAATGCATCCATTGCTTCAGAACGAGAGGAAAATTCCAGAAAGGCAAAGCCTCGGTTCATCCCTTCATTGTTACCATCTTCAACTAATGTCACATCCTCAACGTTCTCCACACCGTAATGTTTCAACTTTTCTTTCAACTGAAGACAAAGGAAGTCACGAGAAGAGAGGAATTCATAAGATCTTCGAACCACTACTAAAAAATCTTGCACAACAAAAATTAATTTGACCCAAAAGTTGCACTTACAGCTTCCTTTGTCCAGGTTTTACATATATTACCAAGAAATAGGGTATCACTGTCTTGACTTGGAGTAACCCCACATTGTTTTCCCTTAATCTGGAATAGCACTTATCATAAGTTAAGAATATAATTCAACATTAGTTGAGTGAAACACCAGTTCAAGAACTGTACAGGAACCAAAAGTTACCACTGGATTTCTTAGATCCGTGACAGCTCGTCTTGCTTGTTCAATAGTCGCAAAGCGTAGGAAAGCAAATCCCTTGTTCTTCTTAGTCTGAGGATTCATCATCAGCCTGACTTCTGTTACCTCACCAACTGCACTGAAGACTTTCCTCAGATCATCCTCAGTTGCATCCTTGTCCAGCCCTCCGACAAATACTTCATACTCTTTGCGTTTGCGCCTCTCTTTGAAAACTTCATGGTGATCATCCTCCTCCACATCAAGTGTCTCCGGATGCTCTGGCTCCTCATCCAGATGATCTTCATCTTCTTCACCCTCAAGTTCTTCGTTAACATCCTCCAGTTCCTCCTCCATCATATCTCCATCTTCCTCATCGACAAGATGCTCCTCCTCATGTTCTTCCTCCCCTTCAACAGCCATATCATGGACATCATCCTGTTCCATCTCTTTATCATCATATTCTTCTGGCTCATATTCAGGATCATTATCCTCCAGATCCAACCGTTCGTCTTTCCCATACTCATCAACCGACTCCTTCACCTCTTCTTCTTCTGTCACAAAATAAGTTTTACTTTTTAAGCTCGAGCTTCTTTTCTCATCAATTGACATCCTATCGTATTGCATGACAACAGCACATTTCGTGCCTCTCCGTCTCATATAAAAACTTACGATTACCAAGAACTAAATGACCCACAACTTTTTCCAAGGCACAACATCTGAACAGTTAACTTCACCCAAATCTATGCTTGTACAAAAACTATTTCTTTATGGTCAACTTTGCATCAGACCCATTAATCTGGTTCCTCCAAATACGTTATTTCAACAAACGGTGGAAAAGAAAATAATCGTGTTCTGTTGCAAAAAGAGCCACACAAAAAAAAAAATTACTTGAATGACAATGGAAACCAATGAACACCAATAACCGCAAAAGGAACAAGCAATACAAGCAAAGTCCAACTAAGCAACGGCAAACCCTGAGAACAGCCACCACAACATCGCAAGAACAAAACAATTTCTCATTAGGAAAACTGCAATCCCAATCCGATCCGCATCAAATTAAATAGATTAAAGCACGAGAATACACATACTCATCAGCGGAACCGAGCCATTCGCCCGAGCAACCTCTGGCTCCCTCCTTTCCTCGACAGCCGGCTTCTCCTCCACCTCGGGCTTCTTCTCGCGGACCGAACTGTCCTCCTCCACGACGACGACTTCCTCCTTCACTTCCTCAACCTTCACCGGCTCCTCCACCGGAGCATCCTGCTGGCTCTGCGCCCTCTTGGAGGATCTCGGCGTCCGCTTCAGCCCCGACGCCGCTCCGCCCCGCTTCACCGTCCGAGGAGGCATCGCTTCGAATTTCGGGCGATCGAAAGCTTCCGTAGCTCAGAAACCGCGGAACGAAGCCCAAATTGAGCTCACAAGCGATCGCTTTGGAGTGCTAGGGTTCGAGAACTGAAGACAGAGAGAGAGAGAAGAGAGAGTGAGAGAGAGAGAGAGAGGGTGAAACCCTAGCTTATACGGTTGAAAGGAGAAGAGTGAATTTCTACGGCGTTTCGTGGAAAGTGTTTAGCGTTTGTAACCTTGGTTTCACACGTGTGCGTCGAGAATGGGTACGGGGGACAGAATCGGAATCGGCACCCTGAGTCAATGCACGAATTTAAGTCCTTTTTTTAATTTGTATGATTTTGTAAAATAAGAAGCACTATTATATTTTTTTTTTATGGCATGTTAAAAGGAGACTACATTTTTTATATTCGAATTGATTTAATGTGCATTGACAAACTGTAATTTCTATAAATAAGTTTTTGATTATCCAGAATAAAATAAAAAAGACACTTGTTTAACTCCATGGGCAAAAGTTAAAAAAAAAAAAAAAACAAAGGTAAGTTCACGCTCCAATCCTTCATCGATAAAGAAAGTTGATAAGGGAAATGCTCCGACACTCCATTTGCATTTTGAAGTTAATCTTATTCTAATTTGAATGAAGTCGAAGGCAAAATCACCTAAACAGTGCAAAGTGCCAGAGGAAGAAAAGTAATTAATAGATGAAATAACATAAAGGAAAAACTTGTTATTAATGTGCCACATAAAGTTTATGCAACTCATATGGTGCAAGGTTATATTTCAAATATCTTGTTTTGGATGTGTAAGAGAAAACCAATCTGCGGGGCGTGCCAAAAAAAAATGTTGACAAAAATCTACGTGGGCCAAAACAATCCGAAATTCAAATGATTGGATATCGATCAAAAGAGCTTCTTAATTCCGCATTCGAGCACAAGGTGCCTGAATTGAGCTTTTTCATGTAGTGTGAATTTTACGAAATTAAGTGAGATGGAAAAGTCAATGGATTTGAAAAAAAAATCAAGAAATTGAAATGCATTAAATTGAAAGTTGAAAAGGAATACACATGGAACTGAAAGGTGCAAGAAATTGAAGGTACAAGAACAATGAAGGGATATACTTCTTGGAGAGTTGAGTGGGTTCGTGTGTCTTCTTCTAAGGGATGAATTACACAAAGGATGAATTTGGTTCAGTATTAGGAAGGAGCTTTCAGCCCGAAAGTTCCTTTGCAAAATACTGAACTGTTTGGTAAGTTTTTCCAAAGGAGCATTCGGCCAAATGCTCTCTTGAGAAAACTTGCCAAACAGTTCAACGTTTCGCAAAGGAGCTTTCGGGCTGAAAGCTCGTTCTAAATGCTGAACCAAACCCATCCAAAATCTCCTTCGTTGCTACTTGAAATTTGTCTTGATAACTGTTTTAACCATGATTTAGTTTTGCATGTGCCCAACGAGTGTTCCTACTTTGTTGGAATAACCATCTTCATGATTCTTGCCTCATTGAATCCACATGCTAATCCATTCCAACTTTCACATCCACTTCCCTATTTTGCATGATTGTGTTACCGGCCGATTAATCTAGCGTTTCCTTATCGTGCAGCCTTAGAAATTTCTTTCGAAATTAACCTTACTTACAATATATATAAAAACTCTAGAGAGAGAAATTAGTAGGAGTGATAGACTCCAAGATGGGTCAATTGCCATCTTGGACTTGTTTGATTCTTGACCTGTCCACTAGGGGAACCAGATCAGATCGGTCCGATTTGGTTCTTGGGTTGAACCGTGACTGAATGTGTAACTTCTTGCAAGCCCTCCGCTCTCTCTCCTCTCCAATTGGAAGAGATTTTGCTGACCCTAATCCTAACCCTAGCAAGCCCTCAAATCCCAACAACAACCAAGCCTTAGCCTAGATACTCCCTCCCCGATTCAATTCAAGTTTTGAAAGAAGAGATTTGCCAATGTAAGAAAAAACAAAAGGAAAGATTTTTAAAAAAAAAAACAAAGAAATTTACCTCGTTTCCATGTGCAAAGAACAAGGCTTCCTTGCGTGACAGTGGCAACGAGCAAGGGAGATGATCCCAGGGACTAAGCGTCGAGCCATGAGCATGGGAGAGATGAATTGAGGGCATCTCGAGCCATGGGAGCTGAGCAAGTAACTAAACAGAGAGAGATGGACTAAGGGACATGAAGACTGGAGCCCTAATTTTGGTTTTAGGGCAGTTGGTTCCGCTAGTCTAGTTCTCCTCAAGGAACTGGGAATTGGCTCGATTATCGTCGGTTCCATATTTTTGGAGCCGAATTGGTTTCCGTGGGAATGGGCTAGAATCGGTTGGCTCAGTCCAATTCGGTTCCCATTCCAACTAGGGACTGATGCACACCACTAAAAACTAGAAATTCGTGATTATATTTTTGAATGAGTATAAAAGAGGGGAAGGGGACCCTATTTATACAAGAACCCCTCTAATTATAACCGTTGATCTCCAACCCAACTTAACGGTGGAGATTGATGAGAAACCTCTAGAATACAAAATGTATATTTCCCATTTTACTCCGCAAGAATACTCTAAAAGGTCCTTAGAAGCTTCAATGCTCGCCCGATTATTTTGGATAATTTCTCGTCACATTTTGCCCTGAAAAACATCCGGATCGTTACCCTCGACACATGGATTTGCACTCTTGCATTTCCTCCTTCACATGTTTCCTTTAGTTGATCAGGTGTTACTACATTACCCTTTTCCATCAATTAATACTAGTGTGAAATCACGCAATTGATTACTAAGCAAATTGGTACTTATGTTTGAAATGGAGGACGTTAGTAGTTATTTTTGAAGCGGAGGAAGGGGTTGTTTTGAAGATGTTTTCTATTATGATTCGCAGTTATCTAATGCAGGGGTAGTGAGGAATTTTTTTTTGAGGAATTTTTTTTTTTTGGAAAAGTGAGGCAATTGACACATTTGGCTTTTTTCTCAATGGGGGCGTGAAGAAATGACACGAACGACTTCATACATAAAAGGGGCGACACGTATATATGAGATTCACGATTAGAGGTGCGAGTCAAGCTACTCATGCACTGCTCTGCGCTTGATTCATCACCTACTCGAAATTGACTTAATTTCTTTGAGCTTGAGTTGAGTTTGAGAAAGTCAAGCAGCTTGAATTGGTGTTTCAAGCTAAGCCGAGTTAGATCGAGCTGGAAAAAATCAAGTATATTAGGTCGGATAAAATATTCAGTGGTTGCAAAGTACCACGTCATATGTTGATGTGGCAAGCAATTATGTATTGTAGATTAATTACAAATCAACTCGTGTCACTAACGTGGAAATAAACAAAAAACTAAGGCTCCGTTTGTTTCACGGAAAATATGTTATTTTTGGAAAATGTTTTCCGCAAGGTCATTTTCCTGGAAAATGACTATATTTTCTGGTGTTTGGTTAAAACTTAAAAATGAACTGAAAAATATTTTCCGCCGTTTGGTACGAAATCTTTTTTCAAATTCTTTATTGTTTCTACTTATTATTTTATTTTGTATTTCGATTTTCAAAATATTTTTATTTTTTAGATTATTTTTTTAATTTTCTTTAATTTTCTTCTTCTTCTTCTTTGGCGAGCTCCGTCTATTTCCTCCGCCGGTTTTTCTTTTTCTTCCTTTTCCTCCACCGGTCGCTGAAGGGAGGCCCAGCAAGGGCCGACCTTGCCCAATCCCGGCGAAGTCGAGCCTCGCCGGATCTGGCGAGGCTCGAGCTCGCCGCGACTCGCAAGGCTTCGAGCTCGCCAGCAAGCTCGAGCTCAGGTGCACTCGACTCACGAGGCCGACGAGCTCAAGTCGCTTGAGGTCGAAGAGTTCGACCTCGCCGCGATTCGCGAGGCCGAGACTCGCCGGCCTCAGGCGACTCGCGAGGCCGAGATTTGCCGGCCTCTGGCGACTTGCGAGGCCGAGACTCTCCAGTTCGTCTTCCCATTCTTGTCCTAGCTTCGAATTCAGAACTCGAAGAGCTGCTTCATGTCGAACCACTGCTGCGACGTCATCCAATCGGCGAAGAAGTTCTTCAGGGACTGAACGTCGAGGTTCTGCAAGAGGGACTGCATCTGCGAGGCCGCATGGCGGAGGAACCCCTGAGGCGGAGGCGGAGGTGGAGGCGGTGTACGGGCTTGGGTGGCGTGGCTTGCGCCAGTTGGAGGAGGAGAGGGGGCTCTCCGAAGCTAGATTGGGGGGTGGGGAGCGGCGTAAAGGCGCGAGGTGGTGGAGCATGAGAGAGAGGCCGAGAAAAGGTTGGAAAATGATTTCCGTTTTTGAAAAACGGAAATCATTTTCCCCCATTTTACAAAGGTGTTTTCCGGTCAACGGAAAACATTTTCCGTTGTTTTCCGTTGACCACTCATTTTCCGCCCACCAAACAGCAAAATTTGGGGAAAATATTTTCCGGGAAAACTTTTTCTGTGAAACAAACGAGCAAAATCTTAAACTTTTTTCTTCTTCTTTCTATCTCTTCTTCATTCTC
>BCNH02000004.1:11995873-12040182 GCA_001662345.2 Metrosideros polymorpha var. glaberrima | reverse complement strand
CCATCGCCGCAGCGGCTCTTAGTCATTGCCCGTCCACGGTTGAGCCACCCACTTCGCCGTTGCTCGCGGCCATCCCCTCTGTGTATGAATGAACCCCACAATAACCTGCGGAACTGACATCGAAGGGAGACCTAGAAGAAAGTATTCAGATATGGGGGTGGCTCGGCCATGGACCATGGCTCCAGATTTGGCGACGAACGAGCCTGGCCGCAAGCGACAATGAAGGGGTGGGCTTGGTTTGCGAGCCGTGACGACGATGGAGGGGTTTCGAGTTCGCTGAGCCAATGGGGAAATGATGGAGAAGAGCCTTCGATTCTCTCAGCTGCAATGAAAAGAATGAAGTACGAGAGTAAGTTTTCAGCTACGCCTTCAATGGGATACCTGAGTGCTTGAAACTGAAACATCGATCAGGGGCTGGACTGTTATAACAAGGGCAAATTCTGGGCAAAATTTCATAATGCATGTGACAAGAAAAAAGATGAAGAGGAGCCAGTGGGAGATGGCTTCTAGAGAGTAATAAAAGAAGAAGAAACCCAGAAACTTCAATGATTGCAAATGAAGAACGAAGAAGAGAGAGAAAGAAGAAGAAAAAAGTTTAAGATTTTAATTTTTTTTATTTATTTCCATGTCAATGACACGTGTCGATTCGTGATTAGTGTATAATACATAAGTGCTTGCCACATCAGCATATGACATGGTACTTTGCAACTATTGAATACTTTCTCATCGAACTGAGTTCGAGCATGTTAAGTTTTATATTGAGTCAAGGTATTGGAGTTGAGCTTTGAGTTTATGAATCAGGTCGAATTGGTATTGTTTCGGTTCTACTTGACTCAGTTGCACCTGAAGCCAGGAGGCCCAGGACAAAAGTTCGAAAATTTAAGTTGTAGAAAGTAAAATAACTCTGTTATCGGTAAAATAATTGCCACTTTTATTATTGGCTCGATACTATTTTGTGTCTTGAAAGCATCAAATAATTGTATTGATCCATTTTCAAGTAACTGGCTAAACAGTGATTCATGAATTGATATATCATTTTATTTCATAGACATTTTCACATTGATTACAAAGAATGAACTTTCATTGCTAACAATAAAAATTAGCAGAATCAATGACAACTTTACATGTAATTATTGAGAAAGACCACACGTTTGACATCTACAATTTAAATGACGAAGAAGGCAGCCGTTGTAGCGCTATTTACTGTTTCCTTTCAATGTGAGTATCACTACCACTTAAAACACTTGGATTTATTTGAAAATGGTTGTCGATATATATATTTTTCTTTTTCGACTTTTACTTGTATTATTTGGTTTTCGAAGATTATGGGCTAATATGGGTTTTTTTGGATTAAAAGATTTAGACTTATTTTCACGAATTTGAGCTTTTCCCATTCTATGGGTCAAAATAAATCTAGTAGGGCCAAGACCTCGTGGTTAATGGGTTGAAACTATATTTAATTTAAACATGCCCTCAAATTTTGCACCTATTTTTTTTTTAAGGTAATCATCTTTGACCTGCGGTTGACTAAAAGTTGCCTGGCGATTTACAAAACCCAAAAGACATTTTAAACCCAAAAATGGGTTTCACTTTTGACACCATTGTTGCCATTGAAACCCAATAGTCAATTTTTAACCTGTCGAATTTGGTTGCTAGTTTTTTGTATTGTCGGGAAAATACAACAATTTTTGCACATGCCGAAACTAGGGAGAGCAACCATTTTAATGCAACAAAAATCGGGTCAATCAGATGTTGAATGAGGAAGTAAACGTCAATCAAATTTTGCTCTGATCTCTAATATCGGAAAAAGGTCCCAAAGCCTAAATTGTACCTAAAGGTCTCGAAATTGAATGACTCTCGAAACCCATAAATTGTGATAAATGATCATTTTAAAAAATAATAAATAATCGATACGTCATTGATTCATAGACTCGAGCATTAAACCTTAATAGGGTTTGAACTCTCAGGTCCATGATTTCACGATTTAACATATGTCATCATGCTGCCCATTTGAATAGTAAAAAAAAAGAAGAAGCGCGTTCTTAGGCCATCGTGATGCTGAAAAGGAAACTTGAAAGCCATAGGATATATAGTTATGCTACTCGCTTGATTTTTTTTCGTAAAATGCATATCCTTAGGCCATTGCAATATCGAAGTAAGATCTTGAGTTATGTGATATATCATTGTGTAGTCCAAATGTCGCTAGAAATTATGCATAGAGTAGGCCGTCATAATGACTGTTTAGATATGACATTTGGCTATCACAATACTGGCTATAATGGATATACGATAGAATACATGTTGTTGTAAGTGATAAATGTAAAACTTTTATGCGGAAAAACATCATCAGCGAGTCGTCGATCTTCATGATTTTCACGACAAGAGAAAATGAAGACATACCTTTCTCCATAGCGAATCCTTGAAGCGTTAAACATTGTAGCAATACACGAAACTTGAAGAACTCTGATTTCTCTCTCCTAACCAGTTTTCTCTTACGTATCCTTCAGAAGGAGATGAGAGATACAAACTGACGTTACAGTTATTTCGGTCGAGAGAGGACCAGACTCTTTTCAAGGCTTTATATATAGGTGCCTCTTCAACAGGTGCCTTCCATCAAAGCACGTTAGTTGTACCTTTTAATAACCAATGAGTTTTAGCATTAAATAATTATTAAACCATTAATTTAATAATATCACGTGGGTTTAATAATATCATGTGGGTCATATTAATTTTACATTCTCCCACTTGGCCCATATGATATTCCTTTCATGGTTTAATAAAGACCATAATGTGCACAATAATATTATGCTAAAACCTTTCTTAAATTGACTATAACATAATAATCATAATTGAAAAGTTAATGCGAGTCATAGCGGTTGTATGTCATTAATCGACACAATTCCTTCTATATACTACAACTATAGCTCTTTACTTAACATATTCCATAAATAAGAGTGTAGTAATGGTCCAACTATAATGTCTTTGTTAGAGACTATCTTGTCAAACTTTCATCTACTTCCATCATGTATACTAAGTAGAAAATAGGATATATCAGAAACATATAAATGAGCTCCGAGTGTCAAATACATAGACTTAATGAAACATAATACAATAACATTAATGACGTCCAATAATGCCCATCCTTTCAACATATTCGTAAAATATTTTGGGCGATAGTCCTTTTGTCAAGGGATTTGCAATCATTAAGTTGGTGCTAACGTGTTCAATTGATACTCTCTATTTCTGAACTTCTTCTTTGACGGACAAGTATTTAATCTCCATATGTTTAGTATCCTTAGAATACTTGTCATTCTTAGAGAAGAAAACTGATGCAGAATTATCACAGTAAATTTTTAGCGGCCTATCAATATTGTCGACAATCACAAGCTCTGAAATGAAGTTTCGCAGCCATAACGAGTGAATAGTGGCCTCAAAGCATGCCACAAACTTAGCCTCCATAGTGAATGCAGTAATGACTGATTGCTTTGCACTTTTCCATGAAGTTGCTCCTCCAGCCAAAAGGAACAAATAGCCAAACGTTGATTTTCTTGTATTAGCACATCTGGCCCAGTCTGAATGTGAATATCCAATCACCTCAAGGTGATCGGATTTTTTTATAAGTGAGCATATGATTCTTTATTCTTTGCAAGTATCTAAGAACTTTCTTTGCAGTTTTCTAGTGATCTAATCCTGGGTTACTTTGATACCTGCCCAGCATTCCGACAGCAAAACTGATGTCTGGTTTGGTATAAGTCTGAGTATACATTAAGCTCTCAACAACAGATGCATAAGGAATACTTTTCATTTGTTCTCATTCCAATTTACTTTTCAGACATTGCATAAGGCTAAATTTGTCCCCTTTTTGAATTGGAACTGCCCCTGCTGAACATTTATCCATATTGAATATCTTTAAAATTTTATCAATATAGGCCTTTTGAGACAACCCTAATAATCCTTGTGATCTATCATGGAATATTTCTATTCCTATCACATATGTCGCATCTCCTATATCTTTCATTTCAAAATTCTTAGAAAGAAACCTCTTGGTTTCATGTAACAAACCAAGATCATTAGTAGCAAGCAAAATATCATCAACATACAGAACTAAAATAATAAACTTGCTCGCATTGACCTTCATATATATACACTGATCAATGGTGTTTTCCTTAAAACCAAAAGAGGTTATGGTATCATTGAATTTAAGATACCATTGTCGGGAAGCTTGTTTAAGTCCATATATTGATTTCTTTAATTTACACACCATGTGTTCATTCCCTTTAACTAGAAAGCCTTCAGGTTAGTCCATATAAACCTTTTCTTCTAAATTCCCATTAAGAAAGGCAGTTTTGACATCCATTTGGTGTAACTCTAAATCGTAATGAGCCACCAAAGCCAAAATGATTCTAAGCGAGTCTTTCTTGAAGACTGGCGAAAATATCTCCTTATAATCAATGCCTTCTTTCTGAGTAAAACCTTTAGCAACAAGTTTGGCTTTATACCGTTCGATATTACCTTTTGTGTCGCGCTTTGTCTTAAAGACCCATTTACACCCGACCTTTTTACATTTTTCAAGTAATTCAACAATATCCCAGACTTGATTCTGATCCATAGATTTTAACTCTTTTTTCATGGCATCAAACCATTTAGTAGAATCATCACATTTCATGGCTTGAGAAAATGAACCTGGATCATTACCAATTCCTAAGTCAATTTTTGACACTTGTAGGTAAACCACATAGTCATCAGAAATAGTTGACTTCCTTTTTCTTTGAGATCTTCTTAATGCTATTTCTTGTGGCTCAACTACTGCAGGTTCATTATCGACATTTTTATTATGAAGTGTATGATCATTTATTTGTTGTTCTTGATTATTGTTGGGTTGAACTATAATATCAAGAACAACAACTTTAGAAGTTTAGGGTATATGAACTTCCACTCTAACTTCTTGAATGCAGGCATCACGCGTTTTTTCACTCCCACTGATGTCACCATTTTCAATGAACCTAGCGTTTCTAGATTCAACAATTCTTGTACTGTGATTAGGACAGTAAAATCTATATCCTTTGAATTTCTCTACATAACCAATGAAGTAACCACTGGTCGTTTGAGAATCCATTTTCTTTTCATGTGGATTGTAAATTCTTACTTCTGTTGGACAACCCCATACATGCAAGTGTCGTAAACTAGGTTTCCTTCCCGTCCACAGTTCAAAGGGTGCCTTTGGAACTGCTTTACTAGGAACCCTATTTAACAAATACACAGTAGTCTTTAATACATTCATCCACAAAGATAAGGGTAAAGATGAATAACTCATCATACTCCTAACCATTTCCATTAAAGTACGATTATGCCTTTTTGCTACACCATTTTGTTGCGGTGTACCTGGCATTGTGTATTGAGCACAAATACCATGTCTTTCAAGGAATTTAGCAAATGGACTTGGACATTGTCCTGATTCATTATATTTTCCATAATATTCACCACCTCTGTCTGACCTGACAATTTTCACCTTTTTATCTAATTGCCTCTCAACTTCATTAACATATACCTCAAGTACATTCACCGATTGAGATTTATCATGCAACAGATAAATATAACCATAACGTGAAAAATCATCAATAAAGATGATAAAATAACTTTCTCCACCAAAAAATGGAACATCAAAAGGACCACATATATCAGTGTATATAATTTCAAGAAGCTCAGTGCTTCTTATGGCACTTTTCTTAGTGTGTTTCGTTTGTTTACCTTTGATACAATCAATACACACTCCAAGGTCAGTGAAATCCAAATTCGGAAGGATTTCATTCTTCACTAACCTTTGCATTCTTTCTTTGAATACATGACCCAAATGTTTATGCCACAAGTAAGCAGAATTCTCATCAACTAAACTGCGTTTAGTTCCAACATTATGATGCAAGGTCATTAAGGTCTCAGCAAAAGCATTATCAAGTTTAAACTTGTAGAGACCATTACATAAAATTCCAGTTCCAATAATATTATCATTCTTAAGGAAACTAAAAGATCCACAGCCAAACTTAAAAAAGAATCCCACTACATCAAGTTTTGGCAAAGAAACTAAATTGCGAGAAAAAGTAGGTACATAAAGAGTTCGAAACAAATCCAAATGATGCCCAGTATCTAAGACTAATTGATAAGTGCCAATGCCTTCAACTGGAGCTTTGTTTCTATTCTCCGTGAACACGTAACTTTCATTTGGCTTTATGATTTGGATTGTAAGAAATCCCTGCATCGTATTTGAAACATGAGTGGTGGCACTAGAATCAATCCACCAAGTATTATGAGGAATTTCAGTAAAATTTGATTCAAAACATACTAAAGCACGTGGCTTACCTTTCTTTTCAAACCAAGCTTTACGTTTCAGACAATCTTTGTTCATGTGTCCAATTTTGTTACAAAAGTGACACTTAATAAGATTGTGTTCCTTCTTGTGGATTGAAGAAGCTTTAGAAGAATCATTCAGGTTGTGTAATCCTTTCTTCTTGCGCTTTTCACCTTTTCTTTGAGAACTCTTTCCAGCTTCTTGATGACTTAGGAGATGAACAGAATGAGCCTTTTGATTCTTGATCCTTGTTTCCTCTTGAACAAGCATACTGGCCAATTCATTCACATTCCACTTATCCTTATAGTGTTGTAATTCATCTGGAATGGCCCATATTGCTCATGAGGCAAGGAGTTAAGGATGAACTATACTAAAAAGTACTCATCCACGTTCATTCCCAAGGTCCTTAACTTTGCTGCTAAGTTCGTCATCTCAAGTACATGCTCATACATGGTACGTGAACCATCATATTTCATGGTGGTCAAAGTGCTCATCAATGTACCAGCAAGCGACTTATCAGCAGTTTGAGAGCGCTCTTCCACAAATTTCATAAATTCCTTAGCATTGTCAGTTTTAGGAAGAGTGGTCTTTAAGTTGTTTGCAACTGTCATTCGCATAAACATAAGGCTAAGTTTGTTTGATCTTTCCCAAGCTTTAAAGAAAGACTTTTCATCATTGCCGCTTTCATCAGTAATAGCAGCTGGCTCTTCAACTTGAAGTGCTAAATCAAGATCGAGAACACCTAAGTGAAATTGGACTTGTTCACACTAGTAAGAGAAGTTCATTCCATTGAATAATGGAATAGACGAAGCATACGAATGAAGAGAAACATGTACAGATACTGCAAATATGCAAGGAAATACTCATACATTAATGCTTGGAGAACATCACATAATCAGATTCAAATTAAACAATACAAGTACATCATAGTTCTCCTTTGGGTGATCATATGATATACAAACATACTAAACATAACGATGCTAATAACTTTTATTTAGCAATTATAAATATATATCATTAAAATTCATTTGCTATCTTTGGATATACAAACAAATCTAATAAGATATGTGAATTAACAACCATTACGTTCATAGATTATAAGAAATTAATTAACCTTTGGGTTTATCCCGAAATTCTTATAATAAATAAACTTCAATATACCCATGACATCTTTAAGTACATGTACTATATCAATTTCATTCATAGCATCAATTATTCATGGGTAATTGAATAAAATATTATACAATTTCAAAAATTCAAAAGACCTTAAGGCTCGGCCACTTTGGTGACTAACAAACCATTGATAATTGAATTTTGAAAATTGCAAAACATAATAATTATTTCATAATTTAATCAGTAAATATATGGGGTAAAACTGTAAATTCATGTCCCAAGGGCAAAATCATAAATAACCAAAAGGGGTAGAATTGTAAAACAACTTAATAGCCAAGGGCAAAAACGTAAATAGCTCGCGTGGGGTTAAAACCATAAAAACCATCACGCGGGCGGGGCAAGAATGTAATTTGCACCCCAGGGGCAAAACCGTAATTTAATATGAAAAATCACGGGTAGAACGGTAAAATCGCGATAGAGCCGCACGCGCCCTTCAACTGCCGCAGGCGGGTGCAATGCACGCGCCCGGTAACTGTTGCATGGGCACATGAGAACCACGTGCTTGTGCTGTTGCCTTTGGCGCATGGACTCCACGTGCCTGCATTTGCAGGCCAGGCGCGTGGATCCACGCGCCTGTCTTCTTCCTTGTGCGATTTCTCCTTCTTCGTTTTTCCATCACGCTTCCATCGTCCGATAGCCCATTGTTAACCAAATTAAGTCATGAATTTTGGAAAACACGACAGTGCGATCCTACTGTTTCGAAGGCGAATTGAATCGGCATTGCCCGATTTTCAGTTCGTTCAGAAAACCCCAAAATTCATCAAGCATTCACAAATAAACATCAAGGCAGAGACTTTATATACAATCGGAAAATCATGAGATCATAAACCATACTCTGATACCAACTGTAAGTGATAAATGTAAAACTTTTATGCAGAAAAACATTATCAGCGAGTCGTCGATTTTCATGATTTTCACGACAAGAGAAAATGAAGACATACATTTCTCCATAGCGAATCCTTGAAGCGTTAAACGTTGTAGCAATACGTGAAACTTGAAGAACTCTGATTTCTCTCTCCTAACCAGTTTTCTCTTACGTATCCTTCAGATAGAGAGGAGAGATACAAACTGACGTTACAGTTATTTCGGTCGAGAGAGGACCAAAGTCTTTTCAAGGCTTTATATATAGGTGCCTCTTCAACAGGTGCCTTCCATCAAAGCACGTTAGTTGCACCTTTTAATAACCAATGAGTTTTAGCATTAAATAATTATTAAACCATTAATTTAATAATATCACGTGGGTTTAATAATATCATGTGGGTCATATTAATTTTACAGTTGTTGCTGCTGTTGATAAATAAATTATACAGTTTGGAAGGGATATAAGGTGGTGGATATATTGGAGTGCTGTATTAGATCACCGTGTTATACAAAAGCCAAACCAAAGGTCATAAATCGAAGGGATTGTGTTTGAGTGTGGGTCAATGCAGCTAGAAGTCAAAAGTCAATAACTATCACAATTCAATTCCATAAGCTGTGTCGTCATGCATGTGATTTTCATTTCATGATTTTGATCCAAAAATCATTTTGAAATCGAATTATGATTTTGTTTTGACTTGATGAAAGAAAAATGGTGCATTTCCTACATAAACATCACCATGTTTGAGTAACAAGTTGCAAATCGAGTAAATAACCCCTCTCCAAGTATAGTCTATACATCATATTATTGTTATGTCTTCAATCTAATTTGCCATGTCCTGTTGCATGTCGTAATTGTCATGTCTTGTCATCTTATTGCCATGTCTTGCATTTCATTTGCCATTTTAATTGCATGTAATTATTGGTATGCCATGTCATCTCATTATATGTCATACATATGATTTGTCATGACATGTTGCATGTGATTATTTCTACGTCATCTTATTTCCATGTCTTGCATCTAATTTACCTTGTTATGCTACATATAGTTATTGCCATGTCATGTCATCCGTTGTTATGTCTTGTATATGATTTGCCATTGTCATGTTGTATGTGATTATTGCCATTGTTGCTACCCTCCCAAAGATGGACCACCCAAGGGTTGGCTAATGGATTATTAAGCCTAAACCTAGCTAGGGCTCTTTTAAGCCCATACCAATCCATAACTTGGTTCAAGTTCTTAACATGCAAATCATTTTCATTTAGGAGTCGCAACTAATTTATTTTTGATGGGTCGATTAGAAACCCAAGTAAAGTATGTGAGAATTGCTTTATTTCTACGAACTAGAGATTAAATGAGTTTGGGGAAATGATTATGCTAGATTACTCTAACGCCTTTTTGTACCATTTCATTTATTTTTGAAAACATTTAAGCAGGCAGCTTGGATTGATTTTAACTTAGACACTAACATGCAGGTAGTGATCATGCATGTGCGCAACTATTAAAAATAACAATCAATAAACAAATAAAATAAATTGCAAGAAAACAAAGTAATTAAACACACTAAAGTAGTCAAGTGTTTTTTGGGGTTTGCTTTCATCCTAAAATAAAGACTAACCTATATGTCATGCAATCTTGATTAAATGCACCTAACATACAAACTATATGACATGCATATGATATAATTTTTTGTATTCTTATTAAAATGCGAAATTAATAACTAACCTAATTAAACTATCTAAAAGGAATAGTTATATAGTCTAGATTAGGGAATAGTTTATATTTATCACTAGTCGTCTACGTATATTCAAGTTTTTGGATATCATCAACTACTTGATCATATCCATGTTCATTTGATTGAGTATGATCACTTTCTTCAAACTTCAAATTCATTGGTTCTTCCACAGTTTGAGAGTTTTGTTGGGCAAAAGTACAATAAAAGTGCCAAAATTTGTGTACAATGCTCACTTTAGTGCCAAAACTTTTTTTCAAATCACTTAAGTACTATCTTTTTTTTAAAACGATCACTTAAGTGCCAAAACTTTTTCGAATCACTTAAGTGTCAAAATTAGAGAATTTTTTGCACTTAAGTGATCATTTTTTTTTTCGAAATTGGCACTTAAGTAATTTGAAAAAAAAATATTTTGGCATTTAAGTGATCCGCAAAAATGTTTTGGCACTAAAGTGAGCGCTGTACACAAGTTTTGACACTTCTGATATCTTTTACCAGTTTTTGTTGAAAACTCTATAAGTTTTGCTTGTTGTGGAGTATCTAAGGAAAATACATTCATATGATTTTGCATCAAACTTATTAAGACAATCATTAGAATTTTTAACCACAAAGCATTTGCTACCAATATTCGAAAATATGAAATGTTTGGCTTCATACCTTTATTAAACTCATAAGGGGATTTTCTCAAGTAAAGGCGTGAGAAAAACACAATTAATAATATAACAGATAGTTGATACAGCTTTAGCCCTAAAATGAGAAGATATTTTGATTTGAATTAAAAGAGTCTTGCAAAGAACAATTTTTCCTTTCTACAACTCCATTCTGTTATGGAGTATAAGGTGAGGAAAGATTGTGTTGAACACCATTTTCATCATAGAAATCTGTAAAGTTTTGATTTTCAAATTTTCCTCCAAGATCAGTTTTGATGCCTGAAATAATGGAACCTTTTTCATTTTGGACCTTCTTGGCAAATTTTGAAAAACATGAAAAAGCTTCATTTTTGTAAGCAAAAAAAAATAAAAAATAAAAAAACCCATGTGTACTTGGTGTAGTCATCCACTATAACCAAACAATACCTCTTACCACCAAGACTTTGACTTCTTGTTGGTCAAAATATGTCCATATGTAATAACTGCAAGGGTTAATACCATGAAAAATCAAAAACTGGTACGCCTGTGATAAATTTACCCAAACTATTTTTTTGACCACGAAAAACTCCAAACTGGTACACATGTAACAAATTTACCCCAAACTAATTTTTTGATCACGAAAAACCTCAAACTGATATATATGTGACAAATTTACCCCAAACTGGTACACTTGTAACAAATTTACCCTCTGTTAGTTTCCGTTAAATTGTATTAATACCATGAAAAATCCCAAATTGGCAAATCTGAGACAAATGGAGGATAAAACCCAAAACTAGTACATTCTGTCAATTGTTATGTGTCATTAAACTTAACAATTTGATAGTAAAATTTGACAGAAACTGACGAAGGGTAAATTTGTCATAAGTGTACCAGTTTGGGGTAAATTTGTCATAAATGTACCAATTTAGAGTTTTTCGTGGTACAAAAAATAGTTTTGGGTAAATTTGTCACAAGCGTATCAGTTTGAGATTTTTCATGGTATTAACCCTAATTACAAAGCATGGTTAGTAGTAACATGACTGATTAATTTGAATGAGTTTATTACTTGTTTTCCCAAAGTACAAGCAGTGCATAATTCAGATTTCTTGAACTTCATGTTTGGTAATCTACGTACTAGCTTTTTCGATGGGAGTTTTGAAATACATTTTATGCTTATATATCTCATTATTCTGTGCCATAAATTTGACTCATCTTTGATAAAGACAAGACATTGAATATCATCACACTTTATGTTCAAGAGATAGATGTTGCCAGTCTGCGTCCAGTGAAGAATTGCTTATTGTCTCTGCCAGTGCTAGAGCACTTGTCTTCTTAGAAACTTACCTTGAATCCAATATCGCATAACTAACTTATGCTCATTAGAGTATAGTTGAGTCCTTTGACCAAGGAGACATTGTTGATAGTAAGACTTCCTATTGTCATTGTTGGAGAATATCCCTATGGTATTTTGATGATCACTAAACTATCTTTAGTCATCATGAACACCTCATCATCTTCGACTTGTTCTCCTTCTTGTCAAGATCCTCATCCTTGTACCTAGTCTTCACTAAACTCACATAGGTCACTAATGTCATCACAATCTTCCACCTTATCTTTATAAGGCAGCTGCTCTTTGCCATTAATCTACTACTTTGAAAACAATCCGTTGCACTCGATACAGCCGCTGCACCCAATAAAGCCACTAATATCAATGTTGATCTTTCTTCTGGTCCTAATCCATCCAAGCATATTGGCAATCTTGATTCTACCAAGCTATTCATCTTCACAAGTGTGGTCTTTCCAAGCTTCAACGAGGCTTGTTCACGATCACCAAGATCCATCCAATTGTTCACCTTATCTTGGTCCATCCAAGCCATCACGAACATCCCCGTTCATCTCGACTTGTTCTCCCTTGATCAATGTCATTCCAGCTTGTTCACCTTTGTAGTGATCCTTCCAGCTTATAGACATCTTCATCACCCAATATCTTGTTCACCTCAGACATCGGCAGAGTAATCTTGACAGTGGCAGAGCACTCCTCATAACAAGATCATTTGGTGTTGTTTGACATCCTACATATTGGCTTGTGCGTATTCACCTAGTACTACTCAACCAATACACACATTAGTAGCATTTGATTGTCTTTATCATCATAAAAACAACATAGGAGATTTTTCCAATAATCACCACTTTGGTGATATTCCCAACAATATGCTCATTGTTTCCTTATGATGGGGAAAGATCATGCTTTGCATAGCTGTATATCTATTATACATATTTTTTTTTTGCGTTTGTTCATTTTTTGTAAACGGCACAAGTAATTATCTTTAGAAAAATATTTTTCAAATCATTCGTTTTCCGCAAAAGAAACGCACTGTGGTGGGTGATACACCTCATCATCAATGGAAATGCACGTTTTCCCAAGGAGAGAAACGATTCCCACAGTTTTGGAGTTTAATAATGGTGATGAGGAGGTCTAAAATCAGCATAGAAAAGGTTAAGAGAGATAATAGATGGCCACATATGTAGATCCTCTAATTTTTGTGTGCATTTAGTTAATAATCCAGTCCTTTCATTTAATGCACAAATCACGAATGCACAAAACAGTCCAAGAGTGTTGGTAATAAGTGTCTGGTCATGGGATTGGATTTCCATATGCCAATGGGTATTAACGAGGAGATCAAAGCTATCCGAGTGAATAGCCACGAGATCACACGAATTTTTGGTCTTTTTCTCCTCAAAATTCATGTGTGATAATTCGATTAACAAATGGAATCATGATTCAAAGTTTTTTCTACTGCCGATTTCGTTAATTGAATTATTTACACTAATTGAAGGTTCAAATCTTAACGGATACCTTCTTATGGGTTAGTAGTGACTCCTAGATAACATTTAGGCATTAAAAGATAAAAATTAATTAGTCCCAAATGTTGCACGAGGTATGAGGCTTAGGAGCGCCTTCACCCTTAGATAGACGAGCCTTTTGGATCGTCCCTTCGAGATGAGCCAATCGAAGTTCGTATTCTTGGGTAAGTACCCTCTAAACCTATCCTCGTGAGAGGGTAGGTCATGACAAAGTTGTGCTCATTCATGCCTCATCATGTGCCCTAGCTAAAATGAGTTCTTCTTGCAAAGTTAGTAAGAGGACCTAATTAAGATACAATAAGTAAATGTTATTACTGATCATTAACACCATCAAGGAGACATTATATGTGATGTCCAATCAGCTTGGTCAAACCAAAGGTGATGCCCATGGCCAACCACCTTCCAAGTAGCACCCTAGAAGTCGACTTCACCACTGGTGCTTTTCCCAGCATTGTGCTCACCCCGCCGAACTCAGCCAACGCCATGCTCACCCCCACTATCACCACTGCCAATCTCACCTTGTACTTCTCTATGAACATCACCGCTAGGAGCAGTACCAATGCCCCCATCGAAAAGGCTAGTGCTGATATGGTCGCCACTTGCCATGGGCTTGGTAGCTTGATCTTCCTTGCACCCATGTCTTCGGCTCCCAGGGCTCCATTCTTGTCCTCTCTCTTGATCTGGGCTACCTTGATGTCGTACTATGAGTACATGGATACGAGCTCTTCGATGGCCATGTTGCAGGCCCCGGCGATTAGCCCCGCCACCCTGATTTTTGCCATGGTCTTGAGGTTCTTGTTGACAGCGCCGACACCCATCATGAGCGATGCCGTCGAGAGCTGGCCATCATTTGCACCTAGCACAGCGGTGCGAAGCCATTGAGCTCTCTTCGAGAAGTCAATGCTCTCAATCTCTTGCTCGTGGGTTGGTTTATCTCTCGAGGTCGAATTTGAGGGGAGGAGGAGAAGACAATTGTTGGTGTTCTTGTGGTTGAGTCGATGGTGCTATTGCCATGGATGGATGGAGATAGGAGAGTTAATATGAAGAAGCTCTAGAAATGAAAGGAATATTAGAGAGGAAGATAAGGGGTCGTGTGGAGGGCACACTCCCTGAGAGAAGCTATTTAAAGAGAAACAAGTGCCTTATAGAGTAATAGCCAAGTGGGGTGTAATGGAATATGGGGCTTGGTTTTCTATAGCTAGCAGAATCTCTTTTGTTCCAACCAGAGTTGGTTTATTTCTTTGAGTACAATCTAAAAACCTTAGCTGGTGAAACACAAATTTCAGGATTTGGATCTCAACACTTCTTTCAATTCTTTTTACGGAATGCATTCCATTTTTAGTAGCACAAATAAGTAACCAAATTAATTGTTAAAAAATCAAGCGATCGAAACAATAAAATAGATGGAATAAGGAAATCAATCGGACACTAGATTTACATGGTTTGGTCGTAAAGACCTACATCCATGAGGAGAGCAGCACCAAATTTCACTATAGATCAAGCGATACAATGGAGATTATAATCACACTCGAGTCACTCAAACACTTTTAGTGTTTCCCAAGCCTCAATTACATTCAATAATTCATAAGTGTTTAGCCCCACAATTCTTCACAGAAATAATCTCTCAATCTTATGAAGGAAGTCACAAATCTTATAACACGATTTAATCGACTTCAACACTAAAAGTTATTGATGTAATTCCACGAAGAAACCGCAAGAAAACCACGCCAAGCACTCGACTAGAAGTCGCGCTTCACTGCACTTTATCAACACCGACGCTTCAAGTCTTCTCTTTTTGACAATCTACTTATAGGAAGAATATATGTATATATAAGAAACCCCAAGTTTGACTGAGTCATGGTCAGATTCGAAATTCGCAAACTTTCCTATTTCAGTGGTCGACTTCAATGTGTAGATAAGATTTGCATGCAATTTGGTCAACAAGTCCAAGATTTGGACTTTGCCTTATTCTTCCTTTTGTCTTTATTTGATAGTTCTTTGTGGATCAACTTCAAATAACAGAGAAGATATTTCTTGTGGGTTTCCGAAACAAACTTCCAATCTTGATCGCATCTTCAACGTGAAAATAATATCTGTTATCTTATCTTTTTCTTTTCTCAATATTTCGAATGTCCACTTGAATCCATCTTGCGGTTTCGTTTGCGGGCTCAAATTCGAGAAACAATCTCCACCTTGACTTGATGTTTGAGCTAAGTTTCAATCGCTTCACTAAAATATTGAACTTTCCTACTATTCTCCCACAGCCCCTGATGGGCTCAACCGCCACATATATCTTCCAAGTCCAAGTCGCACTTGAACTTCGTCATAACGGTGGACCTCCACAGAATACCAACTTCACCTGCACTTTTAACTGCTCCGCAAGAATTTTCCGACATAATCTCCTCAATCACAGATAAAGCAAAACCACCGTTGCATTCATATATGTCAGAAGATTGAATACGTACCTTATCAATTTCAGCAGTCATGGCAACCGTTGTCTCTTTAGGCTCCACCTCGCTACAAGTATTGTCTGTGTCGATTACCTTGCTAGTACCCGCTACCTTAGGAGTTTCTGGTTGCAACTCTATCTCAAGCTGAACACTGTCCAGATCCATATAAGCACTGCCATTAACACTCCTGGCTCGAAGTATTGGAGACTCGTCAAACATAACTTCTTTGCTGACAACAGGTGAATTTAATTCCGGGCACCACAACCGATAACCTGCCTCACCTTGTGTATAGCCTAGGAACATGCACTTTCTTACCCTTCCATCGAGCTTACCATCACTAATTCGAACATAACATAGGCAACTAAATATTATAATATTAGAATAATCAGCAACGTTACCTGACCATACTTTTTTGGGAGTCTGATATCCAATCGCAGTTGATTGAGATCTATTCAATAAGTAGCTCGCCGTACCAAGCGCATCTGCTAGGAATCTCCTAGCCATACCAGCACTAAAGAGCATTTTATGGGCCGTCTTTAGTAATATTCTACTTATCAATTTTGTAACATGTTGTTGTTTATTGGCATTAGTGCGGTGTCTCACTATGCCTTTCTTCATATAGAATTTATTTAACAACTCCAAGCAAAACTACATACTATTGTCAGTCCGCACATACTTGATCATCTTACTAGTCTCCTTTTTGATCAAAGCTCTTAACTGTCTGATCCTAACAATAGCATCAACCTTGTGCCTTAGCACAAACACCTAAGTCTTCCTCGAGTAGTCATCAACAACTGTTAGCATAAATCTGGCACTTTTCTTCGAAGGAAACCATGACAACCTACGAACATCCAAGTGAATTAATTCTGCAATCTCCGTGATTTTTTTAACAGTCGTAATGAACTGCACTTTCCGCCGTTGATCTAAATCACGGCACCTGCATACATTCAATTCGTCAGCAATTTAACCACATAATATATTTCTTTCACTTAGAACCTTCAGGTTTTTCTCGCTAATGTGCTCCAAATGCATATGCCTCAATTCAGACTCTCGAATAGATGCATCCGACGTCTCCGCGATGAATTCTGTCATTGTCTCACCTTGAAGCTCATATAGGCCACTATGGTTGATCCTTTCATTATCACCAAGGCACCTCGAACAATCTTCAAAATTCCACATTCTAAAGAATATCGACACCCAGCTGAATCCAGGGCACTTAAGAAAATCAGGTTCTTTTTCAACTCTGAAACATGCCTTACTCCAGTCAATGTCCACACAATACCATCATGCATTCTGATTCTAATATTGCCAACACCTATAATATCACACTTTGTTTCCCAACTGTACTTTACTACTATCCATGCATTGATAAGTAGCAAACCAGTTCCTGTTTGGTGTAGCATGAAAAGAACAATCAGAATCCATAATCCATCCGTCAAAAGATGAATTATTAGTGACGGACAAGATATAATTAGCATTATCCGAATTACAGTTAGCAATAGTTACAATATCATCAGTAGGCTCAACTCTAATTCCTTTACCCTTCTCATTCTTCAGCTTGAAGCAATCCCTTCTACGATGCCCCATCTTGCCATAGTTTCAACAGACAACATCACCCATCCTAGACTGATTACGTTTGTTCAGATTCATACTATTTCTGCTAACACAAGTACTAGTTCTTCCTCTATTTTCACCTATTAAAGCAGTAGATATAAATTCGCCAGATTCTCTTCTACGGATGTCCTCACTCAGAATCAAATCTCGAATTCCATCAAATGTCAAACTAGTTGACCCAGAAGAATTACTAACAGCAGTAACAGTAGTATTCCAGCTATCAGGCAATGAGGATAATAGAATCAAAGCACATACCTCTTCATCAAAGTCAATCTCAACTGAACTCAATTGACTAACAATCATATTGAATTCATTAATATGATCAGCAACTGACGCACCTTTGCGCACCTTCTAATTAAATAGACGTCGCATCAAATAGAAATTGTTGATCGCAGAGGGCTTCTCGTACATGTCTGACAGGGCTTTCATCAAACCTACAGTGGTTGTCTCTTTCACGATATTAAACACGACGTTACGAGCCAACGTTAGTCGAATAACACCCAACGCTCGTCTATCCATCAATTCCCAGTCAGCTTGCTTCATCGTATCTGGCTTCTCCCCAGATAAAGGTTGGTGCAGCTTCATCTGATACTGATAATCTTCAATCTGCATCTTCCAGAAACCAAAATCCTTTCCATCAAATCTGTCGATTTTCAATTTTCCTTCATTTGTTGCCATCGATTCGCTTCAATTCAGTCGAACCAAGGTCTGATACCAATTGTTAGAAAATCAAGCGATCGAAACAATAAAATAGATGGAATAAGAAAATCAATTAGACACCAGATTTACGTGGTTCGATCGTAGAGACCTACATCCACGAGGAGAGCATGACGAAATTCCACTATAGATCAAGCGATACAATGGAGATTACAATCACACTCGAGTCACTCAAACACTTTTAGTGTTTCTCAACCCCCTATTACATTAAATAACTCACAAGTGTTTAGCCCCACAATTTTTCACAGAAATAATCTCTCAATCTCACGAAGGAAGTCACAAATCTTATAACACGATTTAATCAACTTCAACACTAAAAGTTATTGATGTAATATCACGAAGAAACTGCAAGAAAACCACGCCAAGCACTCGATTAGAAGTCGCGCTTCACTGCACTTTATCAACATCGGCGCTTCAAGTCTTCTCTCTATGACCATTTACTTACAAGAAGAATGTATGTATATATAAGAAACCCTAAGTTTGACCGAGTCATTGTCAGATTTGGAATCCATAAACTTTCCTATTTCAGTGGCTGACTTCAACGTGCAGATAAGATTTGCATGCAATTTGGTCAACAAGTCCAAGATTTGGACTTTGCCTTCTTCTTCCTTTTGTCTTTATCTGATAGTTCTTCGTGGATCAACTTCAAATAACAGAGAAGATATCTCTTATGGGTTTCCGAAACAGACTTCCAATCTTGATAGCATCTTCAACGTGAAAATAATATCCGTTATCTTTTCCTTTTCTTTTCTCAATATTTCGGATGTCCACTTAAATCCATCTCCAGATTTCGTTTGCGAGCTCAAATTCGAGACATATTTTAACATTAATCAAGGGATAAGCTTTCCACTTAATAGAGAATTATTTTGCTTTCTTATGGGCAATTTCCCATAATGGAAACTCATGAATTCGCATTCCATAATGTGCAAGATATTTTAATGGTTTTGCTAGCATAATAATTTTAAGTTATTGTGAGAGTAACAACATGTTGTGAGCAAAAAATTCTTGTAAAGAGTGGATCTCACAATAAGTTCTAATTATTTATTTTTTATGACCCAAACCATGCTGTTATTCTCACAGTAGTTTAAGGACAGTCACATAAGCGACTTTCATGTTTTAATAAGGGTCTCCACGTGTGGGCTCACTATTCTTGTAATGTTAACGAGATCTCTTTACACTTCCTCCAGAAATGGTGGGACAAGGTGTACTATTTTTTTGTTTAGTCATTAATGGAGTTTCTAGAGTTTTTTTTAGGGGTGAGCAAGATGGACTGCTCGAACCGGTCCGGTTCTTGGGGTTGTCGGTCCGGTTCCCGATCCCTAAAAGTGGAACTAATGTTTGGGTAGTCCGATTTCGATTTTGGTTCTAAGGGGGGCAGCC
This sequence comes from Metrosideros polymorpha var. glaberrima, assembly GCA_001662345.2. Lineage (NCBI taxonomy): Eukaryota > Viridiplantae > Streptophyta > Magnoliopsida > Myrtales > Myrtaceae > Metrosideros > Metrosideros polymorpha. The sequence continues at coordinate 12,020,420 of BCNH02000004.1, read as the reverse complement.
AGACCGAATTGGACTACCTGGAGAGATTGTTTTTATTTTTATTATTTTTATTTGTTTTATTTTTTGAATGTCCTAATTATCTACAAATCTCACCCAGGACCGCCCATTTCTTTTTTCAACCTTTCCACACTAACGCAACCACCACCCACCAATGCCATATCCAGCTCCGTCCTCATCCTCTTTGACTTCGATGGGTTCTGGGTATCCTTCGAACTGAATTGGGGGAGGAGGGGATCGGGGGGGAGAGAGAGGGGGGACTGGGTATACTTCGAACAGAAGAACCAAGGAGCCACCCACCAAGCATCACCGCCACATCACGCCCACCAACCTCTCAAGCTCACTCCTTTTTGCCCCATGCCGTCTCCAGAGAAGCCGTTGTCTCGTCGCCGCCGGTGGTACCTTCGGGGAGGACTTGCGTGTTTCTTTTGTGAGATAGAAACACTAAATGGAGCAGCAAGGCGGGATCGGCTTCTCCCTCCCCATGACTGTCGTCGTCCTCACAATCAACTTCATTTACTTCTCCACCGTCTTCGTCTAATAAACAATATGTATCAACTTAAGCCAAGTTAGTAAAACTCAAGTTTATGGGTTCCTTGGAATCGGATTGGACCAACCAATCTAGTCAGTTCGGTCCCCGATTCCGAAAATTGAAAACCAGGCCACCAGTTTGTTTCTCAGTTCGTAAGGGAACTAGACCAACTTGGATCGATGCTCATCTCTAGTTTTTTTAGCACGCGACTAGTTCTCATCGGGTGTGCATTGAGCGCGGCAATCTCCCCGTCCCTCACACACTCGGTAATTACTGGAGACAACATGAGTTTGTGCTCTTGAGGGTGGCCCTAAACGAATATGCAAGAGCGATGATTCGAATCCATGCCTTGAGTGAGAAGGACGAACTTGCTTATCATTTGAATAAATCCTTGGGGTTTAGAAAGGGCTGCGCTATTTCCACCCATATTTTGGCTAAGACACTCATTTATTAGTTAACTTACCGGAATACCCTACTCTCTCACTCTCTCTTCAATTTATTGTCTCTTTTATCATGCTAACCCACAAAGATGCCTTTTATTTATATTATCTCTCTTATTTTATCAGCTTCACAATGTAAATGTCAAATTTCACCCAACAAGATATTATCTTATTTTACATTTTATTATCACTTTGCCTGGAGAAGGTCTTTAATTTTAATTATGATATCATATTTTTTAATCACAAAAGTTACATGTACTATTAGAAATTTCTAGTTTTGACGGCTTATCAACACACAACTAATTGCCTATTTTTTTTTTATCAATTAGTTTGAGGGAAACTTTACTTCAAAGTTGAAAATTAAAATTCAATCTTATTATCTACCTGATTTTAACATTGTGATTGATTTCCCGAAATAAGTTTGTAGGTTTTTAAAATTACATCGCTATTTTGTGCTTTCTTTTGAGCTTTTTAAGTTTTAATAGTAATTACAAGATGAGATTTGACAATTTATTTACACCTTCTTCATTTTCAAAGCTCATCATATTATTTCAGAAGAAAGTTTTAAGCTTGTAGGATTAGAACATCAAGAAGTTTCGTTTTTTTTCCTTTATGTGTTTATCTTTCATTATGATTGACATTTGATCATTCTTCTAACAAATTAACCTCTTTTTTTTTTTCATATTTTGATCACTTTTTCTTTTCCATTTTTTTAAAGATTGGCTTGATAATTAAAATGGATTTTAATTTTCGACTTCGAAATACAATTTTGCTCATGCTATTTGATAATTAAAAAAAGACAATTAATTGTGTGTTCATAAGCCGTCATAAATAAAAATATCTTGTGTTGAAGATATGCGACCATATATTCAAATTGCTAGGTCAAGTGATAACAAGATGCATGGGTTGGGAGTAATGGAGCATTTGTATTATGAAACTGATGTGAGAGAAGATAGAAATAAATGTAGTTTTGTAGGTTAGCCTAATAAAAAAAGAAACAATAAATTGAAGAGAGAGAGAGGAGGGTATTTCGGTAAGTTAATAAGGAAAAAGAGTGTCTTAGTCAAAATGTGGGTGGAAATAGCGCCGCACTCCTTTAGAAATAATGTCCTTACTCATCTTGGGAGTGCAAAACAAAACCCTAGCAATACTGAAAATCTCAAAAGATATTTATATTCCATGTAAGGAGTGTTAAAGAAAGATGCTCACTAGTAAAACGTGCAAAACAACACGCCACTTTATTAACTCGAGACATATTTACAATGTGCGACTACTCGTGAAGTGACTCATGAATCAGCAAGATCACTCTCTATAAACGAACCAATTATCAAACTGAATCTTGCTTTCCATCATATGGAACGATCGGTCGCATCTTGAATGACTCCAGTATCTCTGATTCTCTGCCTCTACGATCGCTTCAACAAAGGGAGGATACGTATCTGCATTCGTTTTGATCTCCTCAGGGCCTCTTTGGTGCCCTGCAACGCATCGCCAATTTGATTGTGCACACTCCTCTCGACTTTCTCCATCATCCGTCGATGAATTGATCTAGCTACTCCTCCCTCATTCATTTCTCCTTTGCCTCAAGGAATCGAGACTCGAGATTTCTTCTACATCTTCTGAACCACCTCCGAGATATTTTATCGATTGATGGCTGCAAAAGTAATGTGAATTAACTCCATTTAATATAAATCAAACTGATATATAAAGCTGCAAAAAATAAAATATTTCATTAATAAATGAAGTTTTACAATTTGAAGGGTTGAATTATTTTCTTATTTACATTTAAATGTATATATGGAAATAACTGAAATATACTAAAAATAAATTTGTATAAATTCATTATATTGCTAATTAAAGTAGAGTTTAGAAAATAGATAACTAATAGTATATATTATCAATAAAATAAGCTTTTTAATTTAAGTATGACATTTTCGTTCAGCAAAAAAAGTTAATGATAAGCTCATAATGAAAGTTTATCAAAGAAGTCAATTATGGAAATCACGCAAATTTATATAGTGTTGTGGTCAATATAGTTTGAGAAGAAAATTGATGTGCAAAAATTATGATAATTTTTGTTTCTTAAAGTCAGTATTGTAGATTTATTAATAAATAGAGGCTTACCGTTGTTTTTGTTGATAAACCTTCATTACTATTGACTTTGTTGATAAACACTTTCTGTCTTGATAAATTTTCATCATCAACTTTTGTGTTGAATCCAGACAAAAAAAAAAAACTTTGTATTGAATGAAAATAACGCCATACTTAAAATTATAAAAGGTTTCCTTAATTGATAAGATATAATATTAGTTATTTTATTTTTAAATTCTACTTTAACTTGCGATAGCATGGATTTCTATATATTAACTTCCAATATATTTGGTTTCTTTCCATTTGTAAATTTAAACGTCATATATTTTTGTTGTCATCCATTTATAAATTTTAAACGTAATAAGCTAATTATAAAAATTAATTGATTAATAAAAATATGTTAATTGATTCAATTGGAAATTAAATTGATTTGTGTTATCATACTTCTAAGAAAAAATAAATACACCATATAACTCAAAAATGCATTTCATAATATCTTTTAGTAATGCATTTGGTTTAAAATCAATGAGAGATCACAATTGCGGAGTAACCAATCAATAAATTAACAATTAATAATTGTTTGGATGCAATGCCCTCCTTGATTTTGGTAATATGTTACAGATTAATCATAAAATGTAAGACTTTGCAAAATGTTAGAAAGTTTAATAACTTAGCGAGAGAGGTAGAAGTCTAGTTTGGAAAATAGATTTTTTTTTTTTTCTGGGGGAGAAAAAGTCATGAAAATCAGGGCAATGGATAAGAACGAATGAATCAAATCTGACAATCATGACAACTCCATAAATAAACCAATGACCAACGCTTCCTCCTTGTATCTTTTATACAAGAGAAAATTCGATATGGTAATTCTATTTTCGGTAAGTTTATTCATTGACTTAGATTATAGAAACTACAATCATATCCCAAAACTTACATTCTATTTCGAGGCGTTACCAAATATGGTGAATTGGAGATTAATTAGACTACTAATTTCTCATAATTTATTCAGATTCTTGTCTGTTTTATTTCAAAATTTTCCTGTTCCTGTCAACCAAGCAAGGCATGACTTAAGAAGGCAAGATATCTTCCTGAAAGGAAGGAAAGAAAATCCAAAGAACACGTCCATCCTTAGTATTTCTTTTATCGGACATCCCCAGTTTCTCTCTGTTTGGTAGATTCATCCCTATATATCGCTTTTTGTCCTGGATCTTTCTTTCCAATCTTTGGGGCTCAAGGTAGATATCTCCTATAAATGTACTTGCCCTGTTAGATTTGCTGTATGTACAACTGGTCCATGCATGTCAATCCACCGGAATGGGAAAATCTACTAATAGACAATGTCATAACAACATCTCCGAGTTTGGCATTTGCTTTCATTCCTATTTTTTATGGTGGGAATTTAACGGGATATCTTATTTTGGTAATGACACAAATTGCGCCCGTAGGCAACAAAAAAGAAAGAAAAAAAAAGGACAGACGCAAACACATCAAGATCGTCGAGATTTAATTTAACTGATTTTCTCAGCAACGGACACCAATTTGTTTGTCTTTAGTTTTATTTTTCAGTAACAAAAGCATGCCAAGACACTCGTCCATTCTACCGTATTTGTCTTGGCCCTTTTCTTTAAAGCCGCTCAACCTCTCTCACTCACACCGCTGCTAAAATTCCTAGAATCCGAGACGCCTCTCTTTTCGTACCCGTGTAACCTTTCTTGTCGCACATCACTCGCCTTTCTTCATCTCCCTCTCTTTTCATTCCTGACGTACAATTGTGTCTCTCTGGTCGTAAAAGCATTCCGTCCTCAAATCACATAATAGTTCTCGACCTGTCATGGACAGACATGAAAACCGACGGAGAGAACGTGATAGGTATCACAAGAGAGAAGAGAGAAATCATAATAGGGATCGGCGTCATCGCCACCACGACTATGAACAAGACCACCGACGTCCGAGGGGTGGTCATGGAGAGGAGGGAAACACTTCCCGAGAATCTCATCGTAGAGATAGGAGTCGATCACCTACTAATACCGACGCTCGTCATCCTAGATATAATGCCTCACTGTATCCAGAGCCCGAGCCTATAGCTAGTACGTATAAGTTCGTCTCATCGATATTGCACTCGCGGTTCCAAACCTGACTGTATATTGATTGATCTGCTTTGGAAAGAGAATTAGTCCAAATGGCTCGAAACTCAATTTTTTTTATTGGATTTTCAGAGTGACATCATAAAGGCTTTCTTTTGCATTTTTCTTTCAATTCGTTTATACTAGAAGAATCTTTGCATATGAATCTTGTCATTTTCCATTCAATTCACAAATTACATATCATAAGTGAACCACATAGGATACTTCTGACAAAGTGACTGAAGCTAATGAGTACCATCAATTGATATGGTTTATATTCTTTTAATAGATTTTCGGACTGTTGCTGTCCAGCCGGAGTTTAACTTAGCGCCGGAGTCTAATTTGGTTTCCCAAGGAAATAGGGATAAGATTTGCCCCGTCAGACGCCCCGACAAAGGTGGTTTGTTGGCTACTCGGCACGTCAGGCTTCTTGTCAACAACTTTCCCATCACTTTTAATCCCGAAACCATCATAAGGCAGTACGATGTCGACATCAAGCCGGAGGTGCCCGCAAGCCACGGCCATCCCGTGAAGCTATCAAAAGCCACTTTATCTCAAATCAAGGAGAAGTTGTTCTCTGACAATTGCATGCGGTTTCCTTTATCCATGACCGCTTACGATGGCGAGAAGAACATCTTCAGTGCAATCCCGCTGCCTTGCGGGACGTACAATGTGAAAATATCTTCTGGGGAAGACAGCGAGGACTCCCCGTTTCGATGCACCATTACCCTCGTGAACGAGCTCGAGCTCCATAAGTTGAAGGACTACTTGGCTGGGAACTTGCCGTCCATCCCACGCGACATATTGCAGGGCATGGATCTGGTGATGAAGGAGAACCCCTCGAGGCACATGATCTCGGTCGGCCGACACTTCTATCCTTTCGAGTATCATGAGGAAGATGACCTCAAGTGCGGTGTCGCGGCGTTCAGGGGATTCCAACACAGCTTGAAGCTGACCTCCCAAGGCCTGGCGCTGTCTCTCGATTACTCGGGCATGGCCTTCCGAAAGCGGATGTCAGTCATCGATTTCCTTAAGGAGCACATACGTGGATTCAGCATCGGCCAGTTTGCACGGTACAGGAGGGAAGTCGAGCAGGCATTGGAGGGGGTGAAGGTCACCGTGACCCACCGCAGGACCAAACAGAAGTATACGGTCGTTGGGCTTACCAATGAGACTGCACGCTCGATATCTTTCAGCTGTGAGAGCTCTGAGGGCAAGATGAAGAAGATCAACCTGGTGAACTACTTCTGGGAGAAGTACAAAATCGAGATCAAGTACAGGGACATTCCTTGCCTAGATTTCAGCAAGAACAATAAGAAAAATTACGTGCCGATAGAGTTCTGTGTGTTGGTCGAGGGGCAGAGGTACCCGAAGGAAAACTTGGACAGAGACGCCGCCTTTGTGCTGAAGAAACTCTCCTTGCCTCCCCCACATATCAGAAAGAAGTACATCTGCGACATGATAAGGTCGAACGATGGACCTTGCGGGTATGTAGCACTTGTTCTTTGCTCTAATTGGGTCATTGCTTCTGTCAAAACTTGACCTGCGAATCAAAAAATTAATGTGGTTATGCACATGAGGATTCATCATCCTTTTGTACGGTAGTCAATTTATATTTGTTTTATGTATCTTGTTTCTTTCCCTTGTAATACTGGTGCTGTTGTGCAGGAGATATTCATTTTCAATTATACTATGTTAAGGAATTTATTCAAATTGACAAAATATTATATGATATTCTATTTTCTTTTTTGGTGAAATGGGTGCATAAAAAGGCATAGACTATAGGGTTAAGGGTGAGTTTGGTTCAGCATTTGAAAAGAGCTTTCAGTCTGAATACTCATTTACGAAATGCTGAATTGTTTGGTAAGTTTTTTTCAAAGGAGCATTTGACCAAATACTGGCTTTGGAAAGGCTGAAATGCTGAATGCTAGTCCCTCCAGCATTCAGCATTTCAGCCTTCCTAAGGCTAGCATTTGGCCGAATGCTTCATTGGAAAAAAACTTACCAAACAGTTCAGTATTTCGCAAAAAAGCATTTAGGCTGAAAGCTCTTTCCAAATGCTGAACCAAACCCACCCTAAAATAGCATTTGATTAACAAAGAGGGTATAAGAGTATATAACAGCAAGCAGGGGACTAATATGACTTTCTTTTTTGTCTTTGATTTTGGCTTGTTTAGTTAAAATGTTTCTTACCGTGCTGCAGAGACGTCAGCCAAAACTTTGGAATCAAAGTCGACGCGAACATGACGAAAGTGGTTGGACGTGTCATCGGACCTCCCGAGCTGAAGCTGGCAACTTCGAATGGCAAGGTGATCAGGATAGAGGTTGATAGAGAGAAATGCCACTGGAATTTAATGGGGAAATCAGTCATAAATGGGAAGCCGATCCAAAGATGGGTCATCATTGATTTCAGTGCGTCGGAGTGGAATCAGCTTAACTGTAAGCCGTTCATCCAAAAGCTTATAAGCCGATGCCGAAACTTGGGGATTCGCATGGAAGAACCGCTATTTTATCAAGATGCCACGATGAGCATGTTCTCCAATGTGGCTAGATTGACTGAGGTGCTGGAGGATGTCAATGACCGCGCTTTCAGAGTCGGCAGACGGCGTCCTCAATTCCTTCTTTGCGTCATGTCTAGAAAGGACAACGGCTACAAGCACCTCAAATGGATCTGCGAGACTCGAGTCCGGTTAGTTACTCAGTGTTGCCTTTCCATGCACGCCAATAGAGCAAACGATCAGTATCTCGCTAATTTGGCCCTCAAGATCAATGCCAAGCTTGGGGGCAGCAACGTGGAGCTATTCAGTCAATTACCGCACATTGACGGCGAGGGGCATGTGATGTTCCTTGGTGCCGATGTCAACCATCCCGCATCCCACAATATGACCAGTCCGTCATTTGCTGCCCTTGTCGGTACCATCAACTGGCCTGCCGCCAATCGCTATGCTGCAAGGGTGCGACCTCAACTCCACCGGCAAGAGAAAATTGTCAACATTGGGGAGATGTGTCTTGAGCTCGTCGAGACATATGCCCGTCGGAATCGAGTTAGGCCTGGGAAACTCGTATTGTTCCGCGATGGTGTGAGTGAAAGCCAATTTGATATGGTTCTGAATGAAGAATTGCAGGATCTGAAGAAGGCTTTCTGGGGGAAAGATTACAGGCCAACCATCACCATCGTCGTGGCGCGGAAGCGCCACCAAACTCGTCTTTTCCCAGAGAGAGACGTCGATGGGGGTCTCACAGGGAACGTGCCCCCAGGGACAGTCGTGGACACAACGATTGTGCATCCTTTTGAATTTGACTTCTATCTGTGCAGCCACTATGGCGGCCTCGGGACGAGCAAGCCGACCCATTACCATGTCCTCTGGGACGAACACAAGTTTAGCTCTGACGACTTGGAGAAGTTGATTTACAGCTTATGCTTTACCTTTGCTCGATGCACCAAACCAGTGTCTCTGGTCACGCCAGTGTACTATGCTGATCTCGCCGCCTACAGAGGAAGGTTGTATCACGAAGCGGCGATGGAGCATTCTCCCAATTCGATGGCGTCTTCATCCTCCTCAATGGCATCCTCGTTGTTCTCATCAATTGGTTCGAAAGAAGAGCGATTCTGCAGGCTGCACGCTGATGTAGAGAACATGATGTTCTTCATTTGAAGGCCATAGGCTCCGGTGTCTAGAAGTCCCATGGACATTCCATCTTCTCCATCTAGAAAAAGGTGTAGGAGGCTTTCTGGATATTACCATTGCCTCTCCTATACATTCTTCTAGATGGAGAAGATAGAATGTCCTCAGGACCTCTAGACACGAGCCTAAGACCTTCATGTGAAGACAGAATGTCCTCAAGAATTCTTGCCATTTATTCAGGATTCTTAGCGCTTTACCGGGAAGTTTATTTTCATAATCCTGGCAGGATTAATGCTCATCATGTGCATTGGAGGAATAGTGGATCTAGTCATTTTCTTTTTGATTTGTTTTTGGTAACAAATCTGGATTCTTAGGTTATTTGTCTCCAACTTACTTTGTGGTGATTAATGGTTACAACGACAGGCGTTTTTGTATGGTCGGAATGATATCTTTTGCAAGTGATATCTGGTTGCGAAAAATTGAATGAGCAATTTATTTAATGTTTTACTGCTAATTTGGGGATGCATTCTCAATGCTCGAGCATTTTCTACCATCTTCGGTTAATTGCCTATTATGCTGGTTTTCGTAATCTAGAGATTATTATGTCACCTATTCAATTTTACTCTTTCTGGGATAATCTCTCCTAATGATTTCAGTTACGATGTTTAATATGAATGCAGCGTCCTTCGTCGCTTTTAATGTGGATTCCTTTTTGTATTCTAGTAATTTCTTACCTGTTCGTTTAATTGCCAATCCTCTAAAATTTTGCAATCCTAGTGACTATAATTTTACTAATTAAATACTGGTGCATTGCATTCTTAAATTTACTTATTCAAATTGATTTAGGTAATATAATATAATCAAACAATATAAAATGCATAAGATTTTTGTATAAATTTATACCAGTTTCATATTAATCAAAAAATGAAAAGAATTTATCGGTAAAATCAACGGTTACATTACTGTTTGATCTTGAGTTTGATGCTATTTATTTGAATGTTCTTATTATAGTAATATTTATTGGATTAAGTTTTGTACTTTGCTTTCCACTGCACGATGTAAAAAATGCTTCTATTTTTGCGGGATCTCTTCCACTTCCCTATATGCTTTCTCAATCATAATTTATTGTAACCAGTCTATCATATGCGATAATCTCATTTTCTAATAATCAAATTAGGTATTATAACTTTAATAATCAATGCGATTACATGCTATTGTAGCGCTCACGAAATTCTACTTTAAGGCTGAAAAAAAGGTTTCTAGTTAAACTATTTGCACCCGATTGTTAGTTATTCACTTGAACTCTTGTTCATTTTACAATAGTAAGACCTTATACGGCAATTATATATGAATGAAGACTTCTTATTATTTGTTTTTTGGCTAGGATTTCCAATGCATGTTCCAAATGCGAATGCTATATGATAATGTAAAGGCCTAAGCACTTGAGTTAACTAATAACTAGGAAAAAAAGTAGATACGACAATAGACAATTTAAATGATGCTTATTCACTAATTAATAAAAAAATTCAATATTTATATCTGAACATTAATAATAAATGAAAAAAATGAACAATCTTTTCAATAACGATTTTAGCTTGTTTGTGTCTCTTAAATAAAGTTGTATCCCAAATTAATAAGTTACATTAAATAATCTTTGTAGACGTCCACGTCCCGCCAAACTTAGGAGCCTGTGACCACTAGCGTGCGCCTCATGAACTCCGAGGACCCTTTCCCGTAGTCAGAAGGTTCGGAGGGCTCCACAATGAGGAAAAGTGATTCTTGATATTGTTTTCAAACGATGTAGTTCGACCAATCAATTTTATTAACCTAGACTAATTGAAAATAGTTTGAGATTAACTATTTGGGTTTGTGTAAAGGTGTCTATTGCGAAATCAGATATGTGTGGTCTAGGATTTGGTTACGCATGGAGAAAAATTACCCCTCCTACGATACCTTTTCGGTACTACTTTTTCGATTAAGTCTTTTAAATTCCTATATCATTTGATTCCCTAGAATATGAATGCAATTTTTATTTGTTCAAAGGCATACTCAAGCAAAAAGTTGGCACCGCGTTACACCTCGGCATCGACTCCATATGCCATGTGTGCTTATGTGCTTTTAAAAAATGAACTCATGTATGCATGATGATGGCGTGGCGCATGTGACGCATGATGCAATATTATGTCATGTGAGACTTATCAAATGATGATGTGGCATGTCATGTGACGACGTGTTGTGTGGCCACGTGTTATATGTCAGTGTCTCATGCAATGATGTGTAATATAAGATAATGTGTAATGTGACGACTTGTTACGCATTGATGTATTGTGTGATCGTGGATCATAGTGTAATCTGTATGCATATGCAAGTGATTATATGCTTTGATTCTTTATGCATTGATGCATGTACGCAGGATTTGAAATGACGGAGTCATCCTTATTATTTCGATTTATTCGGTCATGTAAATCGTCTCAGAGGATGTTGTTGATTAGGTTCATTTCCATGTGGATTTTTATGTGGTAGACGAAAAGGACGTTGATGGAGATTCAAGATGAGATATCTTGATGTAGAAGGATATCTAGATTAAGGACGAGCAAACCTAACACTGGAGATCACACGTGAGGGGAAAATTATTGGGATGCATGTGTGGGTTGTGTTAGAAAAGTCCCATATCGGAGAATTATTGTGGTGTGGAGCAATTACTATAACTAAGTTGGCCCATAACTCAATGACTTAAGCTTTTGAGTAAATGTGGATCCAACTGGATGTATTCACTGGCTCAGACTTGGGTTCCTTTATGGCGATCTCCCGCGCTCCCAACAAATAGTATCAAAGCCGATGGTTCTTGCTTGATTTTTCTGCATTGTGTTAAACGATGGAAACGAATACGCGTGGTTACATTAAATAATTCGAATTATCATGTTTGGAAAGGGAAAATGGAAGACCTTTTGTATGTGAAGGATTATTATCTGCCCGTGCTTGCTGATGAGAAAATCGAGAATAAAACTAATGTTGAATGGACTATATTTCTTCATCAAGTGTGTGGTTACTTTTTTTTTATACGAGAACTGTGTGGTTACTTTAGGCAGTGGGTGGATGATAATATTTTGAACTATATCATTGAGGAAACACATGCATGTTGTTTGTGGAATATGCTCGAACAATTGAATGCTCGATAGACCGGGAATAACAAGTTATTTTTTATAAAGCAGATGATGGCTTTGAGATATCAAGATGGTACTCTTTTGATTAATCATTTAAATTCTTTTCAAGGAATTATAAATTAGTTGGCTGCGATGGGAATTAAGTTTGATGATGAGATACAAGCGTTATGGCTGCTTGGTACTTTATCGAACTCGTGAGAGACGTTTCAAACGTCTTTGTCTAATTCAACCCCAGATGGTATGATTACCATGGATTTGGCCAAGAGCGGTGTTTTGAATGAAGAGATGAGAAGGAAGACACATGGATCCTCTTCACATTTTGATGCCTTGGTTGTTGAAAAAAGGGGAAGAAGTGAAATTCGAGGTTCAAAGAATAGAGATAAGAGTCGAGATGAAAGCAATGACGAATCAAATAAATTTGCAAATGTTGAGTGCCATTATTGCAATCAAAAGGGACATATCAAGAGGCATTGTCGTCAGTTGAAAAGAGAGAAACAGAAAGAGAAAAGTACATAGAAGAAAAGTGATAATGACAACGATGATAATTGTGTTGTTGCACTTTCGGAAGACTTTCTCATTGTCTTTGATGGTGATAAGTGAATCATGTATGTCATGAGACCAGTTGGATAATCAATAGTGATGCATCTATTCATACTACATTTCATAGGGATTTCTTTACATCGTACAAGTCAGGTGACTTTGGATCTGTGAAGATGGGAAACAATGGACTGGCTCAACTTGTAGGCATTGGTGATGTGTGCCTAGAGACCAACAATGGCACGAGGTTAGTATTGAATAATGTTAAGCTCTGATACCTTTTTAATGGGTAATCGGCAACAATTCGAAAAATATCAGATTAGCGCAGCGAAACAAAACAATCTACCCTCTTGTGCAAGCCTAATAGGAAATAATATAATATAAGCCAATCACCCACAAACACAAGGCAATTTTTACGTGGAAAACCTCTTCGGTGTGAAGAGATAAAAAAACCATGGGACTTGAGTCTACCCAAAATCTTCACTATCAACAAAATTGGGTGAACAAAGTTCTTTTCTAATTAATACTAGAGGTACATAGCAGCAACAACATTAAGAAAACCATTCTTGTCGGTATACATAAATTTTACAAGAGATCAAGGATAAATCTCACGAAAAATGCAGATTCGCTTCAATCCATGAAAATCTTGATGTTAGGAGCTTCAAGTGAAAATCAAATCGATTAGATTTGAGAAGAATGTGTCATGAGTATGCTGACAAAATTTAAGCTCAATCAGACCACGAATCGACCTCCGACGTCAGCTTGATGTAAATCGGATATTGCCTTGTTTCCTAGATTTTTTGTTCTCTCTTTTTCTCTTGATCTGCATCTCAACCAATTTTTGGCTACCACATAAAAATAGTGAGAAATCATATTTCTTCATATGGGCTCAAGCCTTTGGGCTTGCAATTCATTGGGCTTCCTCTGCATAGGAGTGAACCTAGTCAACAAAGCTCTGATACCGTCTTGAGTGGTCTTGGGCCTCTCTCACCCCAAAAATTAGCTCAAAGGGTGAGGCTTTTCCTCACAATTATAAACTGACCACCAGCTCCTTCCGCAATCAATATGCGATAAATCCCAACAAATGTAAGGATCCCTTTCGGCTGATTTTCAATAATAATGGGGCTGGATAGTTGAAATTAGTTTTTAGGAATATAACTAGGGTTTCGAAAGTAATCTTATGGAAATTATGAGCATACAAGAGGCTAGAGACTCATTTTACACGTGTTAGTGTTTCAGCTTGAAATCAAATGACAAAGGAATTTCCAAGTGTTAATCACCTTTCCCAAATGTGACCGAACCTCGGACCATAGATTTTTGATTTCACAATAGACTAGTCACCTTCACATAGTTTGCTTACATTCAATTCAATTTATTTATAACGTAGCACACATGTCATTTAAATTTCATTCTAGTTCATCAATGAATGTTAGATCAGAACTTACATAATCATGTTATTTAAATCAAATAGTGATTATTTTAAACAAGAAAAACTCCGAAAAGAATTAATAGACATTACATTTAGAAATCATATTTAGAGCATGCGTGCATTGTTTGGTCTCTAATTAACATCTTGTAGAAGACTTAGGTGCATTGGATGATAATAAAGCCTCGCTTTTTTTTTTTTTAATACATTGAGGTTTTTGCCTTTTTCCTAGCAATTTATTTATCACTTTGATTATTGAGTACTAAATTCTTGTTTACGCACCCACATGATTACCCATCGCATCGCATGTTAGTGGTTTAAAATTAAAATTGACCAAAATTGCTTGCAAAATATTTTTACAAATAAAGAGAAAAAGGTACAGAAAGGGCATTAGATTTATTTAGCATAATTAAGTCCCAGTATCTATGAGGTCTCTAGTTTGCAATAGTAAGATGTTCTCCCATTATTTACTTGAGTTTCTAGTCATCCGTAATAGATTAGTGGCGGTTCCATAATGAATTGATTTGCATGTTTAATCAATTAGATTAAAAAATCCAAAGATGCGATTGGTATGGGTATAACAAGGTTCGCGCTAAGTATTTGCTTAGTAATCTTTAGCTTTCCCTTGGTGTTTCACCTTTGAGAAGGTTGCGACAGATAAATGTCGAATATCCATCCTAAGTAAGTTGATAGAATTCTTCCCATTTGGACCTGACAGTGTCGTCAAAAATTGGTAGTTGCGCACTTGATGGACCAGTTGGAGCTGCAGTCCAAAAGCTTAGACTTGTGGATGATGATGATAAAGACAATACCATGACGATGCCAGTTCCAGAACATGTTGCAAGTATATCAATAGTAGGGGTGTGCAAAAAGAACCGAACCGAACCGGGACCGGTCCGGTCCCCGGTCCCAAGAGGGATGAGATTGGACCGGACCGATCCCAATATATACTATTTTTTTAAAATTTCCTAACCCTGCCCCCCATCTCTCTCTCCTCTTTCCCGTTGGTCCCGATCCCATCTTTCTTTTTCTTCTTATTTAAGTCCCATCTTGTCTCATCTCTCTCTCCTCCTTCCCAATACACCCATCCTTATCCCATCTTTCTCTCTCCATCTATCTTTCGCTCCTCCTTTCCCTTCTTGTTCTCGCAGCCCCCCTCCTCCTCTTGTCCCATCTCTCTTTCTCTCTCTCCATAAACTCCACAGCTCTTCTCCCCCTCTTGTCCTATCTCTCTTTCTCTCTCCACATTTATTTTTCCTATCTATTTCTCTCTCCATCAACTCTCCCTCTTGTCCTATCATCTCCTTCTTATCCTATCTCTCTTTCTCTCTCCATTACAGGCCACCCCCTCCCCCTTGCATCTCTCTCAATCTCCCTGAAAATCCAACCGAGGGTGAGGAGTTCCGCAAGCTAGCTCCTCAAAGGGCTCCAAGTCCAACAACGATCGTGAGGACCGCCGCACCCTTGGGCTCGTCCTCCTCCGTGGTGAGGAGGTCATCTCCATGACCGTCGAGGGCCCCCTCCCTTCAACGAGTCCAGAGCCAAATTCGCCGTCTATGGCCCCAGCATGGGCCGCCGCGTTGCCGCCCCTAGGCGTCCCCACCGTCCCCCTCATGCAAGCGCAACCGGAGCTGGCTGGTCCTGTCCGTGCTGTTGGTGGCTCGGCCTCGGGGATGATGTAGCCGCAGATTTCACGACCGCCACAGCCGCCTATGCCGCCGATCTTCCCTCGTCCCATTTTTTTTTCTCTCTCTCTTTGAAAATCCTTGTTCACCGGTCCCACTGGAATCGGACCGGACCGGGACCGGTGGTCCGGTCCGATCTTGGTCCGGTCTCCGGTTTCGAAAATATGAGGACCGCGACCATCGGTCTGGTTCCCGGTTTCATATGGGGACCAGACCAACCCGGACCATGCATACCCCTAATCAACAGCAGCGCAGACCTTGGTAGCGTCAGTAACCGAGTCACCAACACTTGACGTTTTACTACTATTCTATGGGCATATTTGGCACCTAGCTTTCTAGGAATTGCATCTCTGGAGACGGGTTAACAATCATAGTATCTTGATTTAAGGCTTGGGTAGATTTTGCCGATGCTGACATTAATACTTGATGGCTGTCCTTCATGCCTGTTGGTTTATCCGATGTCAGCGATGTTTGCTTCAAGCTCAGAGAAATTCTGCTAGTAGTTGATGTTAGCACTAACAATTACGCTTAATGGTCCTTTGTTTTCATGTTCTGTTGTATTGACAGCATCAACTTTTAGAAAAACTAAAGGGCTAAAGGATCTCGATTATACATGGATGAACAGAACTCATGTATAACTAGGATTGAGTGCGGAAACGTGATAACATCTTTACTAACCTCCAGCCATTGATGAAGTTCGATGAAGAACGTACTCGTGGAGCGTTGAACGTTTGAATGGGTAGTTACTAACCAATTGCCCCATCTAATGTCCATGGTGTGTTTTCACTCAATGAGGAGGTTTGGTTTAGACCTTTATTTATATCCCCATTCGCACCTCTTCATATAACTCCTTCCATCAAGGAGTTACAATGCGCCATCGAGTGGTTATCACTCAACTCAATGTGATTAATGGACATGTTATCCCGTAACTTAATGTGGACAATAAAACGTCAACAAAATTAATACGGGCAACTAAATGTGGATCACATTATCGAAATGATAATATTCTAACATTCTCCCACTTGATTCCAACATTCCATCAAACAAAATATTGTACTAAATCCACAAAACTTCATGCTGAAAATAAAGCACATAATTAATGGCAATAAGTCCTCTTAGAACGAGTATTATCTTCCATGTATCACAATGCATATTATCAGCCCATATGTGATAATATAACTTAATGAATAGACTTAATGTTTATTCTAGGTCAAAAAACATGATTGTTATTCTCAAAATAAATGAATATGTACACCCGAATTGAGAACATCACAACTAAATAAGAGTTTCACAAATTCGTCAATATGAATAAAATTTACACAATAGGACCAATTCCCATCCTAACCGCATGATCCTTATAACTCATTGGTGGCATGCCTTTAGTTAAAGGATTAGCTAACACCAATTTAGTGCAAACATGTTCTATGACCACTTTGTTCTCTTTAACACTTTCCCTTAAGGCTAAATACTTGATGTCGATATGCTTGCTTCGACTATCACTTTTGTAATTTTTAGCCATGAAAACTGCAGCTAAATTGTCATAAAATATCCTTAATGGCCTAGCAATGGAATCCACAACTCCAAGCCCTGAAATGAAACTCTACAACCACACAACATGTGAGGTGGCCTCAAAGCAAGAAATGAACTCAGCCTCTATAGTGGAAGTGGCAATCAAAGTCTGCTTTGCACTTCTCCATGACATGGCTCCACTAGCTAACATAAAAATGTATCCAGCTGTTGATTTCCAAGAATCAACGCAACCAGCGAAGTCCGTATCCGAATAACCAACTACCTCTAGGTTGTTAGTCCATCTATACATAAGCATGTAACCTTTTGTTCCTTGAAGGTACCTTATCACCTTCTTTGCAGCTTTCCAGTGGTCAATACCTAGATTACTCTGATATCTTCCCAACATTCCCACAACAAAAGCAATGTCAGGTCATGTGCAAACTTGAGCATACATCAAACTTCCGACAGCAGAAGCATATGGGATGTTGTTCATTTGTTCCCTCTCAAGATCGTTCTTTGGGCACTTGTTCAAATTGAACCTGTCACCTTTCACAATGGGTGCTATGCTTGGTGAACAATTTTTCATCCGAAATCGCTCTAAGACTTTATTAATATAGGTTTTTTTGAAACAATTCTAAAATGCCTCGAGGTCTATCCTTATGGATCTTAATGCCAATAACATAAGATGCCTCACCCATATCCTTTATGTCAAAACTCTTATAGAGGAATTGTTTTATCTCATGTAGCAACCCCTTATCATTGGTTGCAAATAAAATATCATCCGCATATAGCACGAGGAAACAAATTTTGCTCCCACTGACCTTCTGCTATATACATTGATCCATAACATTATCTACAAAATTGTATGAAGAGATGACATCATGGAACCTTAAGTACCATTGGCGGGATGCTTGTTTCAATCCCTATATAGATTTCTTAAGCTTGCACACCAAATGCTCACCATTACTATAGGGGAATCTTTCTGGTTGTCTTATATAAACCTCCTCCTCTAGTTTCCCATTAAGGAATGTCATTTTTACATCCATTTGATGTAATTCTATATCAAAATGGGCAACTAATATCAAAATTATACGAAGAGAATCTTTCTTAGATATACGAGAAAATGTCTCTATGTAATCGATTCATTCCCTTTGAGTGAATCCTTTGACAACGAGTCTGGCTTTATATCTCTCAATGTTGCCCAATGAGTCTTTCTTGATTTTAAAGACCCATTTACGACCAATGGCCTTCTTACCATTAGGCAACTCAACCAAATCTCAAACTCCGTTAGATGCCACAGAATTCATCTCTTCCTTCATGGCATTGTACCACAAATTAGATTCATCACAACTCATGGCTTGTGAAAACGTTTCGAGATCATTCTCAGCTCTAACATTATAGTAAGATTCTTGCGGATATAGTATGTAATCACTAGGAATTGCTGACTTCTTCATTCTAGTAGATCTTCTTAATATTGCATCAATATTCACCTGAGGAGCGTGTTGATCAACTTGTTGTTCAGCAACTTCTAGTAATTGTTGAACAACTGAATCTACCAGAGCAATATTTGCAGATTGTGGAGCTTTAATGTGTGATATCCCGAAATTTCAACTGTATGGATTAATCGACGGACGACTGTCGATTCAAATTGGAAAAAGGTGTATAATAGGATTTTTGGACGTTTTCGCACTGTCAAGGCAATAAAATAGAATTCAATAGGTTTTAAATCACGAATTCAAATCCGATGAAAAGTTTTGGACGTTTCGTTTTCGATAATTTAAAATTTATTGGTAAACCCTAAATTCACAGAAAAGAGACGGTAAGCCGAAAATTAAGGATTAGAGAAACGTTTCGGACGTGGCATGAACCATCGGACCTATTTTCTATTAAATTTGGATTTCAAGAGGCCCGATGATAGAAAATGACCGTTTTGCCTCCAAAAGCTCATTTTGGCCCAAAATGAAGAACCCATTGGATATTAAGCCCATTGAGCCCGCAAAAATTCAAGCCAAGCCCATGTGAATAGTGCCAAGCCCATGTGAATAGTGCAGCCCATGAATAGTGTCGAATGAATAGTGCCAATTTGGGAAAAGACCATTTTACCCTTCTTGAAAGTGAGATATTTTGATGATCTCTTAATGGACTTAAGACAAAGCTAATTAAAGCTTTTTGTCTTGCATTTTACATTCACCCCCTCTTTGCCTTTCCTTGTCTTTTCCTTCTTGATTCAATTATTGATGAAGATGTCTTGAATTGCAAGAAGCCAAAGGAAGATATTTTTGAATTTGCATTGAAGTGAGGCAATAATACCATCTTGAAAAAGATATTACAAGACAACTCTCTCTCTCTCTTTCACTCTTCATTCTCTCTCTCTTTCCTCTCAAAATTCGTAGCTACCTCCTCTCTCTCCCTTTTTCACCCTTTTTCCTTCTTGTTTCACACCCCTCACCTTGCCGTCGTGCTACCCAAGACGTGCCTTGAAGCCATGCCCTTACCGCCGACGTTTAGGCCGTCGTTGTCAAGCCGTGCTGTCGACGTTTAGGCCGTCGTCGCCAAGCCGTGCCGCCGCACCGAGCCCGTACCAAACCGCCATCCGCACGCCACGCCGCGCCGCGCCGAGTCGAGCTGCCGTTAATACCCATTTTCCATCTACGCGCCGTCGCCGAGCCACCACCACCATCGTCTTCATGTTGTCGTCGCCGCCATCGTCGCCGTAGTAGCCGTCGCCGTTAAACGGTGAGTTAACTCCCTAATCCTTGAATAGGTTGTTAATTGCACTTAGGGTTAGTTTAAGGTGCATTATACTTTTAACCATGGTTGGGTTAAGTTAACATTGGTTAGTTTAGTTGACCTTGGTTAGGTTAGTTAATAATAGTTGGGTTAATTAACCATAATTGGGTTAGTTAACCGTGGTTAGGTTAATTAACCATGATTGGGTTAAATTTTCTATATATGCTTGGTAAGTTTTTAAGATAAAAATTGCCTTGGAAAAATAAGAGTAATATGCTTTGTGAGTTTATAGTAGAAAAGAATGTATTTTGGCATGAAAATGAGAATTGTTGTGGTGCCGTATTAAAATGCTGAGTGTTATACTTTGGAACCAATTATTTGATTTGAAAAGTGAGGCACGTGGAGTTTGGCATGAAAATCATATTCGTGTGATCACGTGTGATTTATTTATTGCATTTTTCGTGTGAAAATGGCAATAAACATGACATGTGGCATGAGCACGTATCGTGAGTGCATTGACAAAAAGAAAAGAAGAAATGAGATTTGAATGCCTGTATGCTCGTGTGATTACAAAGTGTATGGACTCTCAATGGTGATTGGGGACGATGCCCAATTTTATCGCTGATATTATTGGACGTCCGGCGGGGGTTTGGATGACGGATCGCAGTAGAGGCCAGACCGATTCTTCTTAAATGGAATGCCATCTACCTCTAGGAAAGGTCGAGGTGTGGCCACACCTCGGTCTTCTGGGAGGTGATATTGTCGGGCTCGAAGGGGTGGGACGATGCTTAGTCATGCCAGATGATTGCTACCTGTGAGAGGTGCAATGGCCTAGAAAGGTCGAGATCGCCTCTCCTTTGGGGTTGTGCGATGCCCGAAAGTGGGCGTAATCACTAGGCATAAAATTGGACTACGCTTGGAAACATTGCGTGTGTGAGATGATGATATGCGTGTCCTGATTGCCTTGTTTGATGCATTGTTTATATAATGCTGTGATTGATAACATGCAGGGCGTGTGCATGTGCCAAGGCAAGGTAAGAATGCCTGTGAATTGTCTATTGATTGGTGAGAGTCACCGAACCTGATATAGATTATTTAGAGCGAGAGTCGCTCGCTATTGATCTGCCATGGATGTTGAGTTGCGTGTATAGGGTATGCTCTAAGTGAATTAGCACCCTGGGCGAGGCTTAGGTTGTTACCTTACTGAGATTTTTATCTCATTAGTTGTTGTTAACCATTTTTTAGGACCGTAAGAGGGAAGGTCGACAGGTGCAGTTCAAGGTGCCATCACATAGAGAAGTTTAAGTTAACCCGACCCCGGTCTCTTTTTGTTGGTCGTGTAGGAAGTGGCTCGTAAGTAAGGGCTTGTAACTATAGGCTTCCTAGGGTTAACATGTTCATAAATAAAAAAGGCATGTTTTTGTAATGCTGTTTGTTATGCTGTTTGTTATGTTGTTTTTCCTTCTATCCCTGCTGTCGGGTGTTGTTATTCATTTTCGCATGCGCAATTCAAAAGATAAAATGAATGGGTCGCCGACGCGTCCTAGGACGTCGCATTTAATGACCAAAAGGATAAGTATATCCGGATGGTCGCGTGCCCGAGGGCTCGGGGCGTGACATAATGATTGGTTGTTCAATAGCCGGTTGAGCTAGAAGGGCGTTATGGATAACAATCAATCTAACACTTGAGGTGGAAGGTTCAGAATCTGTATGATCTTTCTCAATAACAAGATCCTTGAAATGATCGCTCCCATTAATCAAGTTATTTTCAAGAAACTTAGTGTTTCTTGATTCTACAATCCTATTGGTGTGAAATAGACAATAAAACCTACATCCCTTGAACTTTTCGGCATATCCAATGAAATACTCACTTATAGTCCTTGGGTCTATTTTCTTTTCTTGTGGATTGTAGACTCTCACTTCAGACAGGCATCCCCAAACGTGTATATGTCACAAAATTGGTTTCTAACCTTTGAATAACTCAAAAGGCGTCTTATAGACAGCCTTGGTCGGAACTCGGTTCAATATGTACACTGTCGTCTTTAAGATCTTCAGTCTACAAGGACTTAGAAATTTTGGAGCTGCTAAGCATACTTCGCACCATGTCCAATAAAGTTCGGTTTCTTCTTTCTGCTACACCGTTTTGGTACGGAGAACCAGGCATGGTGTATTGGGGAACTAGCCCATGCTCTTGAAGAAACTTTCGAAAATGGACCAGGTGCTTGTCCATCTTCAGTGTATCTACCATAATATTCTCCACCTCTAACTAATCTCACGATCTTAATTTATTTACCACATTGTTTCTCTACTTCAGCCTTAAATACTTTGAAGGCATCTTATGCTTCGTGCTTATTATGAAGCAAGTAGAGATACATATATCGTGAGTAATCATCTATAAAAGAGATGAAGTACTTCTGATCATACAAGTCCATATCCGGACTACAAATGTCTCTAATGTATGATTTTTAATATGTCTATATTCTTCTTGGCACCTTTCTTTGACTTGTTAGTCTCTTTCCCTTTATGCAGTCCACACAAGTGTCATAATTAGTAAAATCAAAAGTACTAAGTACTCCATCGTTTACTAATCGCTTAATTTTATCTATGGAGATATGTCCCAATCTCCGATGCCACAACATAAAGGAACCCTCATTCACAACATATTATTTTATACCAGCGTCATCATGAACATGCATCGCATTATGAAAGGTATTGTTTTGCAAATTAATTCAGAAAAGACCATTAGACAAATTAACATTCCCAACAATTTCAGATTTAAACGATAAACTGAAGGTTGAATCTGAAAAGTTAAAGGAATAACCCAATGGTAATAGTCTTGAAATTGAAATCAAATTTCTAGAGAAATTTGGAATATAAAAGGTCCTTTTCAAATTCAAGACAAAGCCACTATTGAGAACTAATTTGCTTGTTCTAATAGCTTTCACATGCAAACACATCTTGTTTCCTGAATAGATGCATTGCTCACTTCCCATTGGTTTCCGTTGGTTTTGAAAACCCTGTAAGGAATTCAAAATATGGATTGTAAATCCATAATCAATCCACCAACTGTTGTGACTCACTTCAACCATATTAGATTTATAATAGACATAGAAGGTTGGATTACCTTTCTTCTCGAGTCAGGCCTTATATCTAACACAATCATTCTTTATATGCCCATTCTTTTTACAAAAGAAACATTTAGATTCTTTCTTAATGTCATCTTGGGAAGGTATTTTACCCTTTCCTTTTTGCCTGCCTTGCTCCTTATACTTTCCTTATGTTGCCAAATGAGCACTCTCTCTTGATTCCATAAGCAGCATTTCTTCCTCTTACACTCAAATGCTCATGAGTTCATTAATTGAACATTTATCCTTATGTATGTTATAAAAGATCTTGAAAGGTTCATACTTTAGTGGAAGAGTGTTCCGAATGTAGTACACAAGAAAAGATTTAGATATCTCAACCTCAAGGTTCCTTAGTTGATCCACAATGTCCTTCATCTTCATGATGTGTTCACGCACACCCCTAACACTAGTGAACTTCAACAATGAAAACTTCATAATTAGGGTCATGTCATGCGCCTTTTCTGAAGTCTCAAACTACGCATCAATGGCCTCCAACAAAGTCTTAGCATTGCTATGCTGAGTGACTAAACTACGGATACTAGGAGAAATTTGAGTCCTTATGAACATCATACTAAGGCGGTTGAACCGCTCCCATTGTTCATAAAGGGCTATCTAAGCTGTAGTGCTCATATCAGTAGGAGAAGGTGGTTCGTCTTTCCCTATAATATAGTCAATGTTCATGCACCCCAATTAAAGAAGGATTAACTCCTTCCAAACTTTATAATTTTCACCATTCAGCACGGGAACATCATTATTAAATTTAGAGAAATTCACATGTTGTAAAACTACATATTAAACATACATGCTTATGTCACAAAATTTGAGGCAAATCAAACACATATCATATTTTGCCAATGTAAAATATGAATCTCATAACATAAAAATTGCATGTGGGCTAAGTTCTTAATTTAAATTGGTTCATAATCGCTTTATGATGAAACTGTCAGATTATGTTCCTTTTCTTAATCCCTGTGGGCAAATTAAGAAAAAGAATCTACATTTCATCCTAATTAATCATATTAATATAATGAAAATTCATGTGGGATAAAATTCATCATGTTAATGTGATTAATTACAATTAATGTCCATTACTAAATGTGATCCGAAGGCTCTTAATATTTAATTAATTAAATATGCTGTGGCTACTCTCTAATTGATTAAAAATATATATGAATCATTAGACATTTAATTTCATGCAAAAAACATTCATAAATTGCATGCAAGGGCAAAACGGTAAAATCATGTGGCCAAGGGCAAAAGCATAAATAAACCGAATGGCCAAGGACAAAACTGTAAATTCATGTGACAAGGGCATAACCGTAAATTAACCAGAAAGGGGTAGAAAAGTAAATTAACTGAGGGGGGGGGGGGGGGGGGAATCGTAATTTAACTAAAGGGGACAAGGGTAGAAAAGTAAATTCATTGCGCGGGCGCCTGCCGAGCACGCGCCCTTTCCTCCGTGCAGACGCGTGCACTGCCCGTGGGCGCGTGCCGTGCATGCGCAAGCAACTTCCCCGCGCGTGGTGTGTGGACACCATGCGTCTGTCTTCCTCGCACAAGAACGC
>BCNH02000004.1:11984448-11995832 GCA_001662345.2 Metrosideros polymorpha var. glaberrima | reverse complement strand
GGGGGAATCGTAATTTAACTAAAGGGGACAAGAGTAGAAAAGTAAATTCATCGCGCGGGCGCGTGCCGTGCATGCGCAAGCAACTTCCCCGCGCGTGGTGTGTGGACACCATGCGTCTGTCTTCCTCGCACAAGAACGCTCGTCCGTGACTCCGCTCAATTCCGTCGTGACTTCTTCTGCTCGAGTCTTCTCCAAAAGCCAACCTCCAACCAAAATAAATGGTGGGTTTTGAAGACCACCATAGGTCCAAGAATCAACAATATCGGCCAAGAAATTGGCTGCAATTAAGCAAAAAATCCGACAAACGCAAACCCTAAACACCGTAACTTTCGCCGCGCAATTAGCCTCTAGCGATCTCCCAAATGCCTAATTAACTTATGGCTATTCTTACCCATGGCGGTGCGACTGTACTAGTCCGAAGCCGGGTCATGGGTCGCCGAAATTTTGTTGGAAATGACAATTTCTTCCTCAGCTAGAATTTCCCCTGAATTTAATTCACTAAAAAACCCCACTAAAAACGTCAAAGCAGATATATAACTACACTCTGATACCAAATTTTAGAAAAACTAAACGGTTGAAGGATCCTAATTATACATGGATGGACAAAACTCATGTATAACCAGGATCAAGCGCGGAAACATGATAAAATCTTTACTAACTTGCAGCCATTGATGAAGTTTGATGAAGAACGTACTCGCAGAGCGTTGGACGTCTGAATGGGTAGTTATTAACCAATTGCCCTCTCTAACGTCGATTATGTGTTTTCACTTAATGAGGGGGTTTGGCTTCGATCTTTGTTTATATCCACATTCGCACCCCTTCATATAACTCCTTCTATCAAGGAGTTACGACCCGCCATCGGGTGGTTATTGCGCAACTCATTATGATTAATAGACATGTTATCACATAACTTAATGTTGACAATAAAATGTCAATGAAATTAATGCGGGCAACTGAATGTGGGATAACATTATCGAAATGATAATATTCTAACATCAACATGTACTCCAATGTCAAGCAAGTTGCATTCAATCGATGGCGGCACTAACATTAACACTCAGATGATTGAAGAACATTTTGAGGCTTGACCAAGGGGGCAGGCCTTTCCATTTCGGCAAATCGTAACTATCTTAAGAAAATTACTATTGGGACATAGAAAGAAGCCTAGGCCTGAATGATCCAAAAGGGACCGAAAAAGACTCTAGGGTTGTTGTCGTGCATTGCTATTTGTGCGTCTGTGATAGCGGCGTAAAGGGTAGCAACGACACCATGCCCTAACGCTGCAGATTTGCCACTAGGTAGAAAATAGGCCAAGTTGATGAATTCCTTAGAAATTTTGATTGAAAGATGGCAAAAGACAAATCAAGAAAGCCAATGTAGCAAAGAGGCAACGTGTTCCTGATGAGAAACATCACCAGAGTCCCGACAGACTAAATTTATCGATAAATGAGCAATAAGAGAAATCTGAAGGGGACAAATCATTGAAATAGTTACAGTGCCCAGTTTCGATTTGATGAACTTCCTCGTCATGTGGGGTGAGACCAAGAATGGCTGCCAAGTCGAGAAGAGCAAGTGATATTGGACCGACTGGAAAGAAAAAACAGTTTGTAGAAGGAGACCCAAAAACTAATCAAAGCGCCTATTGGTCTAAATTTAAATCAAAACAGCAGAATTCCAGAGCCCAGTTAATTTTGGATTGATCCCAGAGATGAGCTACTTGAGATTCCATCTGTAAATACCATCAGAAGAATTTAATGTCAAAATAAGGAAAAGCCCCGAATCGATGGGATTTCTTGGACCATATACACTCTAAAATGAAATCCTCATGAATGGAAAGCTTTTCTCTCGGAGGACAAGGAAAACAAGAGGAGAAAGATTGAGGGACATGAGCAGATTTAGAACATGGTCCGAGAATAACATGGTCAGGATCTTCTGCAGATCGAAATAGCAATTTTCCCTTTTATAAGAAATGGTTTTTGAATTTATCTTTTTTTTCAAAAGCCCAATGTTTTAGAAAATCTCAAAATCCTTTTCGGAAGGGAAGGAACTACAATACTCATAGAAAGATATCACATACGCAAGGCCATAGTTTAGAGGGCGCGCATTGTAACATTTCTGAAGTAGAATTTCTGCTTCAGAAGCATTTCTGAATCAGAAATCTATTTGTTAATGCAATTTCAGTTTTCTACTTTTTGAGCACTTTTTCATTTCTGGAGCAGAATTGAGTTTGATAAAACAATGTCTTTTTTCTATTCTAGAAGCGTTTTTTCCCTTCAGAAGTTGTTTTTGCCTAAAAGAAAAGTTTTTCACTTCTTTACTTCTGGAGCATTTTTTTTTTTGCCAATTAAGTCATAAGTCTTTTGTATTTGTCTCAATTTAGTCCATTTAGCCAATCGGCGCTAACGTGGCACTCCGACCGGCCATAATAATAATATTTTAATATTTTTGAAAAATGTAATTATTTTTTATTTTTTCCTTCTTGCTTAGAAGTGTGGCCAGTGAGGATCGCGACCCTCGCCTAGGCACGCGAGGCAGTCTTTGTCAAGTCCCGGCCCTCAAGAGCGCGACCATCCCGATATATCTCTTCTCTTGGGTTATTAAAAATGCGACGTCCCAAGACGCGTCGTCGACCCATTAATTTTATCTTTTGATTAACACAAGCGAAAACAATAATTATTCATCCAAACAAATATCATAACAGGGATAGTAGGAAAAACAACAACACCACACTCATTACCGAACACGTTTTATTAACATATACGTTAACCCTAGGAAGTTTATATTTACAAGTCCTCGCTACAGGGCATTTCCTATCGAGACCATCAATACGATACTAAGGTCGGGTTAACCTATCTCCTCTACGCGAGGGCACCTTGATCTGTCCCAAACCGCATATGTCGATCTTCCATTCTATGGTCTTGAAAAACGGTTAACAACAACGGATAAGATAAAATCTCAGTAAGTTAATAACCTAAGCCTCGTGTAGGGTGCTGATTCACCTAGAGCATACCATAAACATGCGGCTTAACATCGATAGCAAATCAATAGCAAGTGACTCTTGCTCTACTCCATCTATAATAGGTTCGAGTGACTCAACTCATGCATTTTTACCTTGCCTTGACACATGCACACTCCCTGCATATTGTTAATTATAACATTCTATAAACAATATATCAGCTAAGGCACGTAATCAGAACACATATCACCGATTCTCATACGCAATGCATCCAAGCGTGTTCCAATTTTATACCTAGTGATTACGACCGCTTTCGGCCACCGCACGACCCGAACAGTGGCGGTCTCGACCTCTTTAGGCCACTGCACCTCTCAAAGGTTAACAGTCATCTGGCATGATCGGGCATCATCCCGCCCCATCGGGCACAACAACATCTCCTCTTGGAAGACCGAGGTGCGGCCCCACCTCGACCTTCCCCGCAGGTAGACGGCATTCCATAAAGGAGAATCGGTCTGGCCTCTACCGCGATCCGTCATCCGAACCCCTGCTGGGCGTCCGATAAAATTCTCAATTAAATCGGGCATTATCTCCAATCACCATTGAGGTTCCGTACACTTTGTGATCACACGAGCACACAGGCATACCAATCTCATTTCTTCTTTCTTTTAATCAATGCACTTATGATAAGTGCTCATGCCATGATTCGTGCTTATACATCAAATTTATTGCCATTTTCACACATAAAAATGAAATAAATAAACCACACGTGATCACACAAATATGCTTTTTGTGTCAAACTTCACGTACTTCATTTTTCAAGTCTCATAGATTATTCTAATGCATAAAACTCTGTATCTAAGTACGACACCACACCACTCACCATTTATATGCCAAAAATTACATTATTTCAAATAAGAAATAATAGTTCTTAAAAATAATTACCTTTTTAAGGAAATCCTCATATATAAAAATATCGCACATTGCCAGCACAAAGCATACAATTTAATAACTAACCCAACCATGGTTAACTAACTCAATCATGGTTAACTAACCCAACCATAGTTAACTAACTCAACCGTAGTTAACAAAACCAACCATAGTTGACTAAACCAACCCTAGTTAACTAATCTAACCATAGTTAACTAACTAACCCTAAGTGTAATTAACAACATAATCAAGGATTAGGGAGTTAACTCACCGTTTAACGGTGGTGGCGACTATGGTGGTGATGGTGGCGACTACGGTGGCGACGGTGGCGACAGCGTGAAGGTGATGGTGGTGGTGGCTTGGCGACGGCATGTGGATGGAAAATGGATATTAACAGCGGCTCGACTCGGTGCAGCGGTGGCTTGGCTCAGCTTGGATGGTGGCAACGGCGGATGGCAAGGCGCGGCACGTTTCCACGGTGGCAAGGACACGGCTCAAGCTTGGCATAGCGACGAACAGCGGCGGCAAAGTGAACGGTGGTGGTGAAAGAGAGAAAACTAGAAGAAAAAGAGAGAGAGGTAGAGAGAGAGGATGGGGGTGTGAGAGAGAGAGTGCAAGAGGGAGTGGTCTTGCTTTGTCTTTCTTCTTTTCAAGATTGCATTATTGCTACTCCAAACTTTTATCAACTTTGGCTTATAACTCAAGACCAATAATGCAAGGAAAGAAGAAAGAGAGAGAGAGAAAGAGAAGAAGGCTTCTTGACTTCTTCACCAAGTTTGCACAAAAATCTTTAATCCTATTTTGTCTCTTTCCCCAAAAATATCTCTCTTCTAGAAGGGGTATTTTAGTCATTTCCACCCTTGGCACTATTCACGCGGGCTTGCACTATTCACGTGGGCTTGACACTATTTACGTGGCTTGGGCTTGAATTTTAATGGGCCTAATGGGCTTGATATCCAATGGGTTCTTCATTTGGGCAAAAAATGAGCTTTCAGGGGCAAAACGGTCATTTTCTATTATAGGGCCTCTTGGTGGCCTAATTTAATAAAAAATAGGTCCGTCGGTTCATGTCAAGTCCGTAACGTCTCTTTGGTTCTCAATTTTCGGCTTACCGTAACTTATCCGAAAATTTAGAGTTTACCGATAAACTTTGATATCTTTGTTTCGTAACGTCTAATACTCGTTATTGGATTAGAATTCGTGGTTAAAATCTATCAAATTCCATTTTATTACCTTGATCGTGCGAAAACATTTGAAAATCTAATTATACACTTTTTTCGAATTAAATCGACAACAATCCTTTGATTAATCCATAAAGTTGAAATTTCGAGATATCACAGTCTTGTCATGGCCTCACCAGCCGCGGGCGAAGTAGCCTTGCCATGGGTTGCCATGCATCATCGAAGCTCGCTATGGGTCACGATGGATCATCGGACTTGTGAGGCTAGCCTCGCTCGTGACTCCTTGGTCGTAGGCAAAGTCGGCCATGGCCTCGCCAGTCACGAGCAAGGTTGCCTCACCAGCGGCCTCGTGCACTTGGGCGAGGGCCGCGACCCTCACGGGTAACCTGTGAGCTCCGGCAATCCTCGCCGGCCACACTTTTTACTATGCATAAAGCAATAAAGAAAGGAAAAAAATTAAAAATTAATTTAAAAAATTCTAAAAATAGTAAAATATTATTAATTCTCTTTTAAAAATAGAAATTTTTTCCTATTTTATCAAATGTATTTTTCTTTCAAAAATTTATTTCTAAAGTAGAAGTAAAAAAATCAATCTCAAACCTGAAATCAGAAGAAGTATTGTCATGTGTGTTCAGAACCTTATAGGCAAAAGCTCTCCAGCTTTTAGGGCTGTTGAAACGCAATCCCCTCGGTCCTAGGTTCGGCTTATTTGAAGGGATTTATTGAAGAAAAAAAGTACTTCATAAGTATCCTCTGACAGATTGAAACCCCTCATAACTTCGATTTTCAGTCCAACAAAACAATTTTGTTACATCACCTCAATAGTCAAAATCATTCAGACAAGTTTTTAAATCTGACTTTAATGAAATAACAAGTTATGGATCGTAAAAGCTCCACATTTATCTCAACAGAGTAACGACTAAACAGGTAATCGATATGTTCAGTTTAGACTCAACAACATAACAACTATTTATTTTTCCTAAGCAAGAAAAGTATTATTTTCACCCAAAGGAAATAGTTCTTGGGGCCTACCTGGTCGACTTCAGGATCACCTCTGAAATATAAAACATATATCTGTGAAATTTTGTAAAATTATTATCAACTTTTTCAAAAATTTAAGGTATTAAATAAAAGTAATATTTAATATTTATATGTTTTAACACACCCATTCTAACATTGCATGAGACCATTGGAAAACACCATAGGGAAACTGTGCAGGCCCCCTGGCTCGCTGCCCAATGCAAAGAACCGGCGTAGGGCATGGACCTAGTGCTACAAATGCCATGCGGCATGAACTCATTGCGCGTGCCCCCACCCGGCACCGATTTTCCCTCTCTTTTTCTTTTTGTTTGAAAAACATGTATCGTATCTGCCTGTTTACCGAAAACATGCACTGTATTTAATCCAATTTTGATTGCTTGTTTCTCTTTAATCAGATTGACTCGCTTTTCATGCCCGCTCATAACATGAGTTTACCAAACGTTCCGTCCAATTTTCTGGAGCAGTGTTGAGTGTTAGGGCTAGTGTTATCACCTAGAGGGGGGTGAATATGTGTATTTAAACAAACTTGATATAAAATACGGAATTTAAAGAATCAATATGAGAAATACGGAATGCTTCACAAAGTCTGAGCAGTGCTTGTATGCAATATTCTAAGACGAAGAGAGAAGAGAGAGAGGAAAATTGCACACGATGATTATAGTGGTTCGGCTTAGGTTAAGCCTATGTCCACTCTTCACGCTCACAGCCTACTGGCTGGATTCCACTAATATAATCTTCGAGAGTACAATGATTATCACAATCTTACTATGTCTCTTAGAGTTTACAGTGTAAGGCGCTAGAGCAAGTGTATATGAGTCAGGGTTCTCTCAGACTATTGAATTTCTTATTCTGATCTACTCGTGGTCTTCTTGTCTCCTTTTATAGTCCTCCAGCTTTCAACTACCCGTTGAAGAACTTAAGAGGATAGTATCCAAACTTTCCTTCTGAATACATACTTCCAAAAAAGAGACAAAGGAGCCATTGAGGTTGAGATCCGAATCCTCCTTTTGATTCAGTTGCCCATACCACTGAATCTGAGATTCAATAAGTTGGAGTGCTCACTATAGAAAGTGCGACTTGCTTCGTATAGAATTATGACCGTTCCTATTTAATCTTGCAATATATTCGTTGCATAAATTCATGGAACAATGGTCTTCAAATACGAATTATCTAGTGTGGAGTCCAAGTCAGATTACTGGCTATGCGTAAATAATAATTCTGTGGTGATTCTTCATGGATATTCTTCCTCGTATAGATGATGTTGCTTGGCACCAACTAAGGTCTGAGCCGTGATTTCCTTTGCATAACGTCTGAGTCTGAAATAGGAAGACCAGACCAAGTCTGTGACTTTTCTTCATCATGCTACGCTTTGGAGATACATACGATAGCTTAGATGATGTGTTCAAGCACATCAAATGATAGAATTCCAAAAGTATTTTTCACCTGCGAATATATTAATAACAATTATTAATAGTTTTGTTAATCATCAAAATACATTAGGAGTTTTAGTCAACAATCTCCCCCTTTTTGATGATGATAAAACTTCCACTTATATTTCAAGTAACTGAGTAAATAACAAGAGTTTTAAGCACAAGGATGTTCTGGATAAACAAGGTGCTATAAAATTTAAGTTCATGAGAAGAGGATAAGGATTGGAATGTGTTCACCAAGTTAATATAGTTCTTGAATCCTTTCTCATCTATCTCCCCCTGCAAAAAAGAATACATGTATGCATACAAGACTACATACTTGAAATGATAAACTTTCTCCCCCTTTTTGACATCAATCAAACGATAGCAGATTTATTGAAGCAAATGTCCAAAACAAATGTAGTGAAGGATTGGAAGGGAAAAGGCTATCGTAAAAGAGTTTTAAGGAGCAGCGGAGGAAGAGGGTCCAGCACGACTAAAGCTGCGAGGAACAGGAATCTGCACTATATCAAAGTCAGTGACTTGATTTAGCTTGGTTTCAACCAGATTCTTCAAATCTTGAACAGATTGATTGAGTACTTCAGTTTCAGATGCAGCCATTCTAGAATCACCCTTCAATTCTGCCTTTAGAGTTTTGATTCCATCCATAACAACTTGCAGACCAGTAGTCATCATTTTCTTGATGTCCTTCAGTTCAGACTGGACTTCATGTTTGAAGATCCCCATGTCGCAGTTCATTTGTGCTTGTTTGATCATTAAGAGCTCAACGAGCTCATGCAGATCTTGAGAAGAAGCAGGTTGGGGAGTGCTGGCGGCTGAATTTGTAGGTGAATGTTCTGACTCCTCCCCCTGAGTTGATTCATTTAGTGCGTCTAGTATGTCTGTACTGACTATGTTAATAGGAGGTTGAGGATGATCCAATCCAGCAGGAGAGGTAAAAACCTCTGGAATTTCATCAGGATAAGATTCTATATCAACATCCATAGGAGATGGTATGTTGTCAGTGGAGGATTCTCTAATAGTTTCAGTTTCAGCATTCTCACTTGGAAAGGTTTGAACTGGAACATCTTCTTCAATTTTAGATCCAGTGCCAAAATGTTGAGCAGGCTTGGCCATTAGTGGAACTTGTGTACCAAGGTCTACAGCGACTGTCCGTTGTCTCTCTTCTTCTTCTCTTAAAAGGGCGTCTTCTCGCATCCATGTTTCGGCTTCAGCATAGATTTGCTGTGTCTCAAAATCTCTGTGAACTAGTTGTCTCACACAATTAGCTATCTCCTGTAATGCTGCATTGTCATGCTGATGAAGAGCTCGCAATTCCTCCTGGCCAAGAAAGTTATGATCTGAGATAGAATCTCCTTCAGATATGGCAGAGTCATCCTGGGAAATATCTCCAGCCTGAATTCTGAGGAGAAATTCCCTTCTTTTTTCAGGTCTGGTTGATTTGGAGGCATATTTCTTCAATCTTCTTTTCTTGGAAGATCCAGAAGGTGAATCTTGAGTTGGAGCTAGAGAAGAGAGAGGTATTGTAGTTCAAGAGGAAGATCAACTTTAACTGCTTCACCCAGTCTATTGTGCCAGCTATGCCCATCATGATAAAAACCCATTTTGTGCATCATGTGCTCGCCAATAGTCGGAATAGGAGAAGTTTTTGTTTTCAGCTTCTTGGGAATCTCAATATGCAGATGTTGAAAAATTCTGGTCATCAGGGATCCATAAGGAAGAGGTCCTTTGTTCTTCTTCAATGTTCTGAACATGTGAAGGATTACCAGATGAGGTACGGAGATTGCGAAGTTGTTAGCCAGAGCCCATATAAGCTTGGCTTCATATCTGGACACATTAGTTTTAGAGGATCCCTTGGGTCTGAGACATCCTATCACAATCTTGTGCAGAACGATATGCTTCAGTGGAAGAATATTATGATTCACATGTGGTTTGTATGACCTGGTATAATCAGGTATCTCAGAGAGAGTCTGATACACTTCATCAGCTTCCTTGTAGATGAAAGAAAACTCAGATGATTGCACACCTAAGATTGTAGCTAATTCAGTGGCATCCAGTTCATAATCGTTGTCATAAACAGAGAAGACATTTTTACTTCTGCTGGCAAACGAAAGGTTGGAGTAGAAATAAGCAGTAAGTTTTGGATATACATCAATCTGCATAGTGCATAAGCTTTCCAGACCTTGTAGAGTAAAGTACTCTTTAATATGAAGATCATGATTTTCAAAGTAGTTAAAGTCAACAATCTTCTGAGGAGCAGTTTCTCTGTCAAGAAGGATTCTGTATTGATTCTGATGGTGCTTTCCTCTGAACAACTTTTTACCCTGATTTTTAATGGGAGAAAAACCAGATGTACCTTTGAAATCCATAAACAATCGTTCATCATTGTCGATTGTTTTTTCAATGGAGCCAGAACTTGTTTTGGCAGTGATTGAATCACTTTTCTTGGGAGAGTCAGTTGCAGCAACTGCCGATTCAAGAATCATTATTCCTTTTCCTTTAGGGCTAAAAGCAAATATTTTTACAGGTAGAGAAGATTCAGAAGCTTTCTCTTTCCCTTTGGCACTACGTTTCTCAGCACTTTTGATCTTTAAGAACTCAGCGTAAATAAACTCTACTTTTCTCTCAGAGGCAAAATTACTGTCACGAATGAATTTTTGAAGACCAGATTCTTCTAGATTGTTCTCTTTAGCATCTTTAATGTACTTCAGAAGATGTTTAGCCATATATCCCTTAGCTAAAATTACTGCGGGTGTGATTGCAGAGAAGTAGTGAGATGATTTACCTTGGACCTGATCATCATCCGAAGAATCGCTTATCTCAAAGTGAATTTGATCTTCTGGAACCCTAGTTCCCATGAAGGCGAGTCTATTTGATCGGCGCGAAGCAGTCTGTCCCTTCTTTGAACTAACAGCGGATTTTGGTGCCATGGAAGTTCTTGAGAGGATTAGAGAGAAAAAGTTGCGATTTTGAGAAGGAGGAGTAGGCGAGGTTTCAGGAGTGAGAAACAGAGGGATTTTGGGTCGGTGAAGGAAGAAAGGAAGAAGAAAACCAATATAAATACGAGTTAATGCTACTGAAGAGGGTGGTTTCCGATAAATTTGAATGAGATGACCGAAATTTTAGGAGATATATAAATATCAAACGATTCTTATGAATTTCCAAAACTAATTGTGCAGAAAAATTTCCATCCAAATAAATAACATTATAAATGATACATACCTTGATTCCTCCTAAAAATAAGAATTTTTAGGCGGCAGATATTTGAATTTGAACTGTACCTCAGCCATTGGAAGATCTTAGAAGATTTGTATCCGAGATTAACCTGTCTTTGGAGAATCTTCAAGATCGTATATCAATAATGCCCAACTCAGTCCTAATAAACTCGAAAGCAACTTTATCAAGAGGTTTAGTAAAGATGTCAGCTAGTTGTTTTTTGGAATCAATAAACTGAATATTGACATCACCATTCAGAACATGATCACGAATAAAATGATGCTTAATTTCAATATGCTTAGCTCGTGAGTGAAGGATGGGATTTCGAGTGAGATTAATGGCACTCGTATTATCACACTTGATCTCCACATTTGAGTTTTCTATTCCAAAATCTTTGAGTTGCTATTTCATCCATAAGATCTGAGCACAGCAACTGCCAAGAGCCACATATTCTGCTTCAGCCGTTGATAGTGTTATAGTTTGTTGCTTCTTAGAGAACCATGAAACCAACATTTTTCCAATCAATTGGCATGTTCCTGAGGTGCTTTTCCTGTCAATTCTACATCCTGCAAGGTCAGCATCTGAATATCCAGAGAGAGTAAATGTGGACCCTTTAGGATACCATAATCCCAG
>BCNH02000004.1:11957049-11979221 GCA_001662345.2 Metrosideros polymorpha var. glaberrima | reverse complement strand
GTATTTTTCACCTGCGAATATATTAATAACAGTTATTAATAGTTTTGTTAATCATCAAAATATATTAGGAGTTTTAGTCAACATTGAGACCGTTGAATTCGGCCGAATAGATGGTCGTGGTGAAAGGTCACAATATCTTTCTCATTGAAACTCTGATCAGCACGATTGTCGAGCCGTCAAAAAGCTTATAACAAGATAAACAAGAATTCGTTCCTTGATCTAAGAAAATTATAGTTCTCTCAACACCTTCAAGATCAGACAGTGGTGGCCAAAAGCTTTTTTTTGGGTCAAAATTTGGTCAAACCTTGGCAAAACTTAGGTGTCTACGATAGCAATTGCAAAAAGGGAAGTACTTGTATGCGTTCAGAAAATGTAACAGTTTATGCGAGGCGAACACTCAAGAATGCAAACGTATCTGACGGCCACCGTGAGTCTATGACAATGGCTTGGTGTTATCGCTCTTTCAAGAATGAGAGCTCGATGAGAGAAGAGATATATGCTTCCATACTATACTTTTGATAATGTACATGAATGAGAAGAGAGGGGCAAGGGAGAAAATGACTAATTTCTTACTATAAATATAGAGTAACTCCTTGATGCAATTAAGGAATATGTAGAAAATAGGAGAGCTCTAGAAAGCCAAATGACCACCATTACATTTGCCTATAATAACATAGTAATATAGATAGGGGAAGCAAGCACGACAATGCTGCCCATAGTAGCGAAAGAAACCGTTCATATATAAACAGAATCGTTGATTGACCAACTAGCCCAAGCTTCTTGTGTCAAGGTCTTGCCTCGACTGCCGGGGTCTTTGGTTTAAGCGTTGGGGTCACAAGGCTAGCTTGGGGTCCCTAGACTAGGGTGTCAAGGTTATGAGCCCAACCTCAGAGTCCCACGTGTCGTGACAAAGTTTAGGATTCTTGCCCTCTCTCACTGAACCTCGTAGACAATCTCAATTGAGGTAGAGAGAAGTAAATATACATATATACACCAAACCAGCCCTCAGGGTCCTTGGTGGCAGCTAACAATGCTACAATAGCAAGAGGTGGCAGACTCGGTTGTTCCATGATTTTGATGGTGATGCGTAATTACGGTGGTAATGAAATTGCAATAATAAGTGTTGTTTGGTAATTTAGTTTAACTTTTTTTAAGGTATATAAATCATATTCCATGGGTAAGCCAATTCCATATTTAAATTTTTTCCCAACATGAGTGATGGGAGATCGACGATAATCCAAAAAATATCAGATTAGTGCAGATTAGTGCAAATACCGCAAATTAGCGCTAATAACGCATATGAGCGCAACGAAATAAAACAATCTCCTCTCTTGTGCAAACCTAATAGGAAACAATATAATAGAGTGATATAGTTACCAAACACCCACAAATACACAAGCAATTTTTACGTGGAAAACCTCCTTTGTGTGAGGAGATCAAAAACCACAGGATCAGGGTCCACCCAAAATCCTCACTATAAACCAAAATTGGATGAACAAAGTTCTTCCCTAGTTAATACTAGAGATACATAGCAGCAACATCATTAAGAACACCATTCTTGGCAATACACATGAGTTTCACAATAGATCAAGGATAAATCTCACAAAAAACGCAGGTTTGGTTCAAACCACGAAAACCTGATGTAGTGAGCTTCAAGTGAAAATCAAGCCGATCAGATTTGAGAAGAATGTGCCATGAACATGCTGACACAATTTTAGCTCAATCGGACCACAAGTCGACCTCTGACATTAGCTTGATGA
This sequence comes from Metrosideros polymorpha var. glaberrima, assembly GCA_001662345.2. Taxonomy (NCBI): domain Eukaryota; kingdom Viridiplantae; phylum Streptophyta; class Magnoliopsida; order Myrtales; family Myrtaceae; genus Metrosideros; species Metrosideros polymorpha. The sequence goes on along the minus strand of BCNH02000004.1, from coordinate 11,977,461 downwards.
ATACCGAATACTACTATCTTTTTTCAGATTTTCTGTTCTCTTTCTCTCTTGCAACCGCGTCTCAAAAACTCACATTCTTTGCGGCTATCACATTACTAATAGTGAGAAACTCTATTAGAACTTTCTCAATCCTTCAGGTTTACATCACAGGTACCCCTTCATCCATCTACTATTATGGAAACCAGATGATTTTCCAGAAAAGTTCAAATGGCTTTTATGGTATTTAACTAATAAATACCTAATAGCTATTGAATTCCCTACTCGACGCTTTTCGGTTAAACTCACCAAATTAGTGGTACTTGTTCCCAAAAATCAGCATGAAAGTAACCTTCTCACTATGCTCAAATGGTTTTACCCACCTATTTATTGGAAAAGACTCTTTGCTGAATAATTAAAGAAAGTCCCAGGAGATCCAAACTCACACACTGTTGTTTTCTTCCATTGACCTTGGACTTTTGTGCACAATAATGGTACCATCTCCAATGCTCCATCTAGAGTAGGTACAACTGCCTATAAACCCCAACCACAGCTCCAGGTGGCTTGCGTCTACAAAACCTTTCCCAGTCGTTTTGGTTCTTGTGAATACACTTACCAAGAATTGCAAAGAATCCTATGTCAAGAAAACCGAACAATTCCTAAAGAAGCACGAGACTACATTACACCTGTTTCATGGGATCACAACGGACCATCAGCAGCAATACAGTAAGCACTTCGAGAATGGAACCAGGACCAACAACTTGACCAGGAAATGGCAGACACATAGGCAAACTCCACAACTGATCTGGCAAGCTCATCACATGATCCATATGATCCATGGGGTGGACCACTTTCTCAAGATCCCTATGATCACGGTCTATTAGATCTATCATTATCTGTAGGATTGGACAGCAGTTCTAGCTTTATGCAGGTTGAAAACTGGCCACAGCCAGTCATACCAGAACTCGTTCCAGAGATTGCTACCCCATATGGAGAAATCAACCTTCTAGAATCTCCAGGTGATGACCGTAATATGGATCAAAGACTCCTAGACCGAGAAATTGCAGAAGAATTTGCACATAGTTCAGATAGCTTAGATTATGACTACAATTCTGGTTGGCATTAAATCATTATAGCAAAATCACTGTAGCATCGACACTGTTCACTATTCACTGTAGCAAATAGTTGTTGTTGTGTTTTTTACTATTCATTCATGCAAAACTACTATTGCGTGTCCGTTGTAATTTTGGACTGTTGCCCAAACAGTGTGCTCCCCATCGCCTATATAAGGTCATGTAATTCTTCGATTTGGAATAAGAGCAGATGTTTGAAAAAATACCATTATCTCTCCAACTCATGTCTAGCTAAAATCTCTCTCATCTTCGCATGCCTAGTATGATCCTCTAAGAAATGCTGCCCAGCCAGCTGAAGCATCCAATCATCCTGGTCTCTTTGAGTATTACTAAGCTTGGAACTAAATCTCTAGGTAGTTTGGCAGCTAACAGGTAGTCCCTTAGGGGCTTGAACATGAGTTTGCCTAATGTGGAATAGCATATTTGCTGCAAACTGACATGGTTTTCCCTGGTTCTGAGTTTAGACCCCCTCATTGGTATCAGAGCCGATGATTTTGTGCTTATTTGGTCTATTTCATGCGCTTAGACGGTGATTATCCATTGCTGCGAAGATTTCTCAATTATGGAAACTCAAGATACTACCTATGTACTCCTAAATGCTACTATTGCCCCATCTTCTTCCTCTTCCCTCTTAGAATTCCGTACCTCTAACGTCTCTAAAATTGACTATCTTTATGAAATCTCCCTTAGTGATGAAACTAAGATTTTTGAAACCCAACTTCCTCTTATGAACTTATACTCTGCTTTTGCCAAACCCTCTTCCTCTTTCTCTCCCATCCGCTCTATAAGACAGTTGATTCGTCATACTCCTAAAGATGTTAAAGAATATGTCTAGTCTTCCAAGTTTGACCAGCATCCCATTCTAGCTACTGAACAAGAGTACTTTGTTACTCTCTAGATTCCAGCGGACTTCCCCAGACAATGGATCCAGCAAGGCTACACCCATCTCCACTATAGTGTTGTTCGACTTGCTCTTACTTTTCATGGAAGAAAAGGTTTGCCAGTGGTGGCGAGAATGGCTCTTATGGATACTCGGTTCTTAAAATACCAGCATGTCTGCATAGGCACCGTTCAAACTACTTTGCATGCTGGGACAGTCTTTGTAACCTTGTACCCTAGCTTTAATGTTGCTCTTTCAGACCCACAATTACTTTTTCTCCTAAAGGTGCAACTCTAGCTCACCGGTGCACCCTAGACTACTGATTCTATTAATGCAACTCTCCATTATCAGATGGTTTACAGAGTTCAGAACCATGCTCTAGATCTGAACTTCTAGAATGAAAATGAAAATGCCTTGTTCATATCCATGTAAAATGACCAAGCCTCTTGCATCCATGTTTCTCAATAGATCCCAAAGGAACAATTGGCCAAGCTTCTTCTTGAAACTTGGATTACCAACTATGAAAAGCTTTATCAGAGCAACAAGCCACTCTAGTCTACTGATTCTGAGTTCATCAGAAAAAAGGATGGTACTGTTACCATCAAGTTTAAAAAAGACAAAGAAGAAACTCCTTTAGTCTTTCAAACTTTGTTCATGATTGAATCATGTGTTCTGAATCCAGTCCCAGAATAACCAGATTCTAAAAAACTCGTCCAGTTTTTTAGAGATGATGGACATCCTATTCATCATTATAAAGACCCATATGGTCATTATTTTTGGGAACCTTTCTGCCATTGCTCTTCATGTACTAACGCTCCAGATGAGGTAGATCCAGCCACACGGATCAGACAACGAAAGAAGCCTCCAAAAGATCCGTTATATCAAAAGTTTTTAAATGGAGATCCTATTGTTGATACTCTTGGAGAAAATGACAAATATCAATTTGTTGTTTCTTATTCTCCGTCCTCATCCTTAGAAATATCTCCATCACTACCCTCATCACCTTCACCTTCTCCACCTTTACCCCCTCACAAAAAACAGGCAAGTTCTCCCTTTTATAAACCCATTCTCAAGTGGGTAAAAAAGAATTCTTACCCTCTTGATATCCCAAATGAAACACTTATTTCTCCAAAACCACTTTCCTTCTTAGGAATGTTCAGTGAGACAGATTATTTGCCTCTAAATCCATCAGAAAGCTCAGTCTCAAAACTTTCCTTCCCTGCTACTGAAGAATTTACTGATCCTCAGCGAAGATATCTTCATGCTCCTAAGATATCCTCGCCAACTGAAGTAGACGAATGTGGAAGACAAAAAAATTCCTACTGCAGAAGCTGTCTTAAATTGGCAGTCATAAACTCTTTTGGCACATAATGATGCTTTCAAAACAATCGACTCATGCATTATCAACGTACATCAAGATCTCAAAAGATATGGTGAAAGTACCAAGAAGATGCTTTCAAATTTTCAAAAAAGGCTTCATGCTTTGGAATCAGGCCAGCGTCTTAGATATCATCATCTTGAAAGTCCAAAAAATAAAATAGAGAAACTTCAAAGGCAAATTGCACTCCTTAAAAAAGGAACTTTTAAACCTTCAGATTTATTCTCTATTCCAAGAAAGGAATATCATCCTCCACAACTGCAAAATTCTCCAATATTTGCTACTGCAATTGCTCAAGCTGAAGCTAAAACATCTACTCGAAGAGATTGAAGTGATATGATAAAAATGCGTGACCAGATTCGAGAAATGGAACGCCTTCGTAAAGAACGAGGAAAGGCTAAAACTCTGGCTCAACATTACAAAGAATCTGAACCCTAGCTTATGGTCTCAAATCCTCTTGAATCCTTTCTTCGAAACTTGAGTATCCAACAGAAAGAAGAGACAGAAACAGAACAAGAATGTTTTGAGATATTACAGCAACCTCCCCAGGTTACAAGTCTTTCTGAATCTGATTTATCCTCTTCTTCGATACCTCCTATCAAATCTTTTCACAAAGAGTTCATCACTTCTTCCATTTTTATGGCTGATGAAGAAGATGAGGATGATATCATGACTGAACCTGAAGTTATTCAATCTCCTGATCCAATTACAGTCACAAGTCCCTCTTCCAATCAACTTTTTACAATTGATGATATACCCTATTCTAAGTGGCTAGAAAGGGTAGAAAATTTTCATTCTTGGTTAAATACCAGAGCTCTTACTGTCCGTAGTAGATATGACATTCTCCTTGAGTTTGTCACAAAATTCACTGGAAGCCATAAACACTAGTGGCAATCAGTCTCTAATGCTGATCAAATGGCCTTTTTACTCTTTCTTGATTTTGTCCAACTTATTCAGGTCATTTACTAGTACTTCATAGGAAAACCAGTTAATCTACTTGAGCTCAAAAGAAGAGAGTATTTTGACAGAAGATGTTGCTCCCTCCAGAAAAGACATCTAGATAAACGCCTATGCTGCAATGACCAAACTCTTTTATGGTCTTGGAGTCGACCCAAATCTGAAACAAGTTTTCTTGAATTCTGTCCCCAAGGAACTCTCTTCTCTCAACAGGTAGAAAAGAATTTTCTTAACAAAGGCAAGAAAATAGTTGATATCCCTTTTAGGGAACTTCAACAGGAGATCCATCTTTGCCTTGATGACTTGTGCCTCAGACGACAAATGATCAAGAATTATATCAAGAATAACAGAGAACTTGACGTTGCATGCTCCCGCCAGTATCTCAAGATCAAATGTCCAAGAGATTGTGATGGCTCTTCTTGCGGAAACCATTCCAGGAAAAAAAGGCACATCAAAAAATACTATGAGAAGAAGTCCAGACACAAACCCAGACACTTCAAAAGAAAGAAGAAATAGAGATTTCTCAAGAAAAGACGAAATGCTCCAGATTGCAAGAAATCATATCGTTGCTTCATCTGCAACAAAAAAGGACACTTTGCCAAAGATTGTTCCCAGGCAAAGAAAGGTCAGAATCGTCTCATACATCACACTGAGCTTGAAACAAGTATTTCTCTTAAGGATGATGATGTAGAGTCCTTATTCTCTATGGATGAAAGTCCAATAGAACAAACCCTATGTGTTATCTCCTGTTACCAAACTCCCAGCGAAATAAGCTCAGACTCAAAATCTGACCCAAAAGACCTTTTCCATTTGTCTCTCCAATCCTCAGACTTACAATACTCTAGCCAATCTCATTGCCCTCATTTTCCTGTGAAAATCTTTACTTCCAAATTTGCTAAACCCATTTCAGTTATTGTTCTCATAGATACTAGTGCTAGTTCATCCATCCTAGACACGAACGTACTTCCTGAAGAAAACTAGACTTCTTGTGTTCAGTATTTCAATTCAGCCTCCGGAAATACTCTTTCCACGAAAGTACGCACTACACCAGTAACTATCCAGTTTTTCCCTCAATGTTGTATAAACACTAAAGTTCTTGGATCTAGCCTTCCCAACAAAAACCTTATCATTGGGTGGGATATTATGACTCAACTCCCTTATCTTCGAATCATTCCTAGAAGAGATCTTGCGTATAAAAATCAATTCTCTGAATTTGTTAATATACAAAGACTCTTCTCCATCCAGATGAGTCTGCTAGACCCAATCATGTAAAAGTTTTAGAATCATGCTTAGAAAATCATTCTGAATTCATTCAGAAATGTTCCCATCCTTTATGGCAAAACCCGGAATTTTATGTCAGACTTCCTTTCAAACGGAATGAAGACATAATCCCATCAAAGCTAGTCACTTAGGAATGAACCCGGACCATCTTGCCCAGGTCCAATAAGAATGTTCTGAGTTGTTACAGCAAGGCCTCATTGAAATTTCAGATTCACAATGGGTATGCGAAACCTTTTATGTTAACAAGCGTGCTGAGCAAAACAGAGGAAAATTAAGATTGGTTATCAATTACCAACCTCTTAATCTTTTCCTCCAAGATGACAAGTTCCCTTTGCCCTCTAGAAATTCTCTTTTTGCAGGCTTAACAAAAACCCGCATTTATTCAAAGTTTGACCTCAAAACAGGCTTTTGGCAATTGAGAATTCATCTTGAAGACAGGCTCAAGACAGGATTTTATATTCCAAACCAACACTTCTAGTGGAAGTCCTTCCTTTTGGACTCAAAGTGGCCCCTTCCTTGTTTCAAAAAGTTATGTGCCGTATCTTTCAACCAATTCTGGCAAGTGCAGCTGTATATATTGATGATATATTCCTCTACAGTCCAGATGAAAATTCCCACTGCAAACTTCTTAAACAATTTGAAGAAATCCTGAAAAAATATGGCATCATGCTCTTTCAGAAGAAAATGATCATTGCCCAAATAGAAATCGAATTCCTTAGAATACACCTTAATAAATGTACATATTTTCCTGGCTCTCCCATTGTCAAGGAATTAGTTAACTTTCCTAAAAAGGATTTTACAACTAAACAAGTTCAACAATTTCTCGGGATCATCAATTATCTTAAAGACTTTGTTTTGAAAATTGCAAAGTTGTTACTTCCTCTTCAGCAAATGTTAAAGAAGGATTCACCACCGTGGGGGAAAGCCCAAAGCAAAGCAGTTGCTGAACTCAAGATAATCATGCAAGATCTTCCCCCTTTATAGATCCCATCCACAGGAAAACGTATACTGCAAACCGATGCCAGTGATGAATATTAGGCAGCCATATTAATTGAAGAAATCGATAGTAAGCGCCACCTCAATGCTTACAAAAGTGGCAAGTTCTCTTATGCAGAAATGCACTACCATTCCACCTTTAAAGAAATATTGGCAATTCAGAATGGAATCAAGAAATTTGAATTTCATCTTATCAGTCAACAATTTCTTGTGGAATTGGATATGGCTTCATTTCCTTAGATGACCAAGTTTAAACAAAAATAGATCCCTCATCTCCAACTACTTCGTTGGGCTGAATGGTTTTCAAAATATTCATTTGAAACTAAACATATCGCGAGGAAAAAGAATGTGCTTACAGATTTCCTCTTCAGGCCAAAAGCACCATTAGAAGAAATCAACATGTATATTCTCAGGCATCCTCTTCCCTAGCCTGAGAAATACAAAATTGAAAGAATGAACAGTTGGCCAAGCTGGGAATATCCACAAGAAATCATTCCAGAAATACATAATGACCAACTCAGTGAACATCTTGAACATCTCATGTGGTGCTGCCACACGGACCTTTTTAGAAACCATGAAGGTGCCCTTCTATGAGCTCAAGCGTATGAGCTTGCAATTCATTAGGCTTCCTTCACATAGGAGTGAATCTAGCCAACAAATCTCTCCCTCACGACGATGTGGAGGGATTCAGCATCCCTACTATCAATCAGCAATATTCAAGCTTCTCCCTTGGTAGAGTCTTCGTTATCATATCAGAACCATTATGGTCCGTATGAATTTTCTCAAGTTCCAACAATTTCTCATCCAAAATATCTTATATCCAATATATCTAACATCAATATGTTTCGACTTAGAATGAAAAGATGAATTCTTACCAAGATGAATCACGCTTTGGTTGTCACAAAACAACATATACCTTTTTTGCTTGAACCTTAGATCTTCCAAGAACTTCTTTAGCCATAATAGCTCTTTAATAGCTTTGGTCACCGCAATAAATTCAGCTTCGGTTGTAAAAAGCGCAACATACTTTTATAGCCTCGACTTCCATCACACAGCCCCACCAGCAAAGGAAATCAAATAACCAGAAGTGGATTTACGAGAATCAATATCTCTAGCCAAGTTGGAATCCATGTTTTTAACTAACTCTAGTTTTCCTGTCCCAAAATTGAGTTATAAATTGGAAGTTCCTCGAAGATACCTCATGATCCGCTTTACCGCATCCCAATGCTCTCTTCCCAGATTTGACAAATAGCAACTAACAATGCCAACTGCATGCGCCAAGTCTAGTCGTGTACATACCATCGCATACATTAAGCTTTTCACTACCGAGGCATATGGAACTCTTTCTATGTCTTTCTTCTCTTTATTAGTCGTAGGACTTTACTTCGTATTCAACTTAAAATAGGCAGTAAGAGGAGTGCTAACCACTTTAGCCTTGTCCATGTGAAATTTCTGAAGAATCTTCTCAATATACTTCTCTTGCAATAAGAACAACTTCTTAGCATTTCTATCTTGGATAATTCCAATGCTAAGAATTGGCTTCGTTGGACCCAACTCTTTCATGGCAAAAGACTTGCTCAGCTATTTCTTCAACAACTCAATTTGTGAAACATTCTTCCCAACGATCAACATATCATCAACATAAAGCAAGATAATAATAAAGTCATCATCAGAAATTTTTTGGACAAACACATAGTTATCCGAGGAAGTCTTCTTATAGCCGTGCTCTGTCAAAATTGACATAAAATTTTTGTACCACTGTCTCGGTGCTTACTTTAGGCCATAGAAACTCTTTTTCAGCTTGCACACATAATCATCTTTTCCCTTCACTTTGAAACTCTCTTATTGTTCCATGTATATCTTTTCCTTCAAGTTACAATGTAGGAAGGCTATTTTAACATCCATATGCTCAATTTCCAAGTCTAGGCTAGCTGCCAAGCCTAGAACTGAATGGATAGAAGACATTTTTACCACTGGAGAAAATATATCATCAAAATCAATACCCTTTCTTTGACTGAACCCCTTAACAACAAATATAGCTTTGTATTATGGATGTAAAGAATGTTCATCTTGCTTCAACTTGTATACCCACTTATTTTTCAAAGCTCTTTTGCCTTTAGGCAACTTCACCAGCTCATAAATATATCATAAAGTGACTGCATTTCATCTTGCATGGCATCAAGTCATTTGCTTTTGCACTCATCTTCTATTGCTTCTGCATAGCACTTTGGTTCACTTGCATCAATCAATAATACATACTTATATGCAAAATGTCTGATGGAAGGTCGTCGGTCTCTAACGGATCTCTAGACTGAAACATCTAGTGGAGCATCTAGTACAGGAACGATATCATCTGTCTCAACATGTTTTGGAACATGTGCATTGTCTGGAACATTTATTTCCAGTTGCTCCTCATCAACATATGCAGGAATATGTGTGAGATGAATTGGATCCAAATCAATCAAATCATCACTAACCTGTGGCATTGAAGTCATTTCTGATTACTCAATATGCTATATTGTCTGATCTTCCATAAACACAACATCTCTACTTCTTACAACTTTCTTCTCAATTGTGTCATAGGACTTGTAGCCAAACATATCTTGTCCATAGCCAATGAATATGCATTGTCGTGTTCTCATATCAAGTTTAAACCTCTCATCTTTGGGAATATGCACAAATGCCTTGCACCCAAAGACTCGCAAATAATCATAAGAAATATATTTGCTTGTCCAAACTCTATCAGGAATATCAAATTTTAAAGGAATACATGGAGTAAGATTTAATACATGTGCTCTAATACTAGTGTTGAGTGGTGTTGGGCCTCTCTCACCCCAAAAGTTAGCTCAAATGGTGAGACTTTCCCTCGCACTTATAAACTGACCACTAGCCCCTAGTGGGACAACGTTAACAATCTCCTCCTCACACATTGGGCCTTGGGTTGGAGCAGCGACAACTCGTATTTCTCCTGAGTGACTCTTGGGTCCAGACTTATTGGCAAGTTGGGCTCTGATACTAGTGTTGGGTGGTCTTGGACCCCTCTCATCCCAAAAGTTAGTTCAAACGGTGAGGCTGTTCCTCATACTTATAAACTGACCACCAGTCCATTTCACAATCGATGTGGGATAACCTCAATAATCTCCCCCTCACACATTAAGCCTTGGGTCGGAGCAGCGACAACCTGTATCTTTCTCATGTGGCTCTTGGGTCTAGACTTGTTGGCAACCTAGGCTCTGATATCAATGTTGGATGGTCTTGAGCCCCTCTCATCCCAAAAGCTAGCTTAAAGTATAAGGCTTTCCCTCATACTTATAAACTGACCATCAATCCGTAACCTCAACAATGAGAAGCCTAGAAAATGCATTCCCAAATTTTTAGGTAATCTAATTAGACAACCAACCAAATCAAACCTAAGTGGAATTCTCTTACTCTCATAAGTTGATATCTACCTCTCAGTTCTCATTGCTTTTCCTTGCCTTTTCTGTTTTGGCCATAAAATTTTGCTTACCATTGCTAGGCCCAACTCTTTTATTTAAGCTGGCCCACTATAGAAAAAATAAATAAAAATTTTTCCACCTGTCTTGACCCTTTTTTTTTAAGGAAAAAAGCTATCAAAAATTTCAAATTATACTCATTGGGACACATTTATCTTAAACTTAATTTTTGTGACACCAAAAGTTCAAAACTTGTATATGTGTAATACATTTATCCTCTGTCAATGTTCCGTCAATGAGTACCGTTAAAAATTTTCCTAAAGGACAACAAAAGGCAAACCATGTTGACAATGGCGTCCACGTGGCTTAAGTGAAATAAGAAAGACATCATTTTGGTTGGAAAATTATCTTCTAGTATCTTGATGGAGGGTAAATGTGTCATACATGTGTCAGTTTGAGGTTATCGATATTACAAGAAAAAATTTAGGGTAAATATATCACCGTGGGCATAGTCTAGGATTTTTTATGTCATAAAGAATGCGATAAATATATCACGATGGACATAATTTGAAGATTCTAGATGCTTTTTCCCTTTTCTCTTTAAGTCTCGTAGGGCCTCTAGGGTTGACAACTTGGGTTGTGTTTTTATGGCGTCAACTTAAGAGTACATTTATATATACGTTAACTCGAATACAATTAGTTAAATAATTGTCTAAAAAAATTCAACTCAAACATATCTCGATTATTAAATGGGTAGCCTGAACATATCTCACTGAAAGCGTTTTATTAAATGAGTCAAATTTGGTCAATTCCCGAAAAACAACCGGCAATGAGAATAGCTTCTTCTTGTTTATGAAAAGAGCTAAAGTTGAATACAAAAACTTAATGTTGTAAATTTACTATCCATTTTTTTTATCACTAAATAAAAAATGAAGTAACTTTCTAGGAGGTAATCAAAAGAATCTAGTATCCAATCATTTATTGACTCTCTACAATCTACAAACTGAAAAGCCAAAAACATCTAACTCGCCATGCCTTACGAAAATCTGGGTCTTCTCTCCTAATTTTTCCGCACTAAAGAAAGACTAAACTTTGCAATGTAACTACCTGAAGCATGGCACTACTACCTGTATGTACAATTGCCGGAATGAAAAGAAGAAAACAATGATGAACGAGCTAATATTTGTGAAGGTAGGGCCAAAAGAAGACGAGACTTGAAATGCTTCAGAGGCAACGATTTAGAATCAGGGCTAGATGAATCAAAACCAGCAGATTTCAGACTAAGATACGAAAGTATGTTGGAGATATGCGACGATTGCGGAAATCCGTTAATCAGGGATCTAGATTGATTGCAATATCAATTAGAGAAATCACATTCTTTTCATTCCTTTTTCAATTTATACAGCCTAGGTTATAAATACATGTACATTGTAACAATTGAAATATACAAGAAAATTTCTCAATTCCCTTCTTGCTCATTCTGTCCCCTGCCTTGGCGCCTTCTATCAAAGTAACATGGGAGATTTATCCCAATTTGGGGTCCGTGTCTCGATAAAGGTCATCTCTTCTTTCCATGTGAGAGGACCTGTGCCAATGAACGTCAAAGGAAAACTTGGCTTCTAATATATTGGTTCATTACAGCGAACTCTTGCTTGCTTCTATTTCCATTATGATCCTCATAAAAATGCTACCGGCAACCCCTTGAAAAGCTTAACTATAGATTAGGGACATCAAATGAGTTGATCGAGTCGAAAATGGTCCGATTGAAATCCACTCATTTAATCCGTTTTGACATATTTATATGCAACACAAATTTAGTGACCCATACCCGACCAGACCCGTACACGCTCGACCGAACTCACTTTACTAAAACACATAAATACTTAAAAATAAAACTTTTATGCTATGCGTGTAGCGTAAAAGATAAAATTTTTAGTATTTTTATAAGGTTCCAAATAAGATATTTGAGTTGTTTGCGACTTTTTCGTTGTGGAAAATTTTTCGAGTTTCATGATGAAGTATCCGACATCTCTTAAAATCAATAAGTCAATAAATAATGACATGTAAAATCATATAATATTTTTTTAATGATTTTCTAAAGCTTGAAAGATCATAATATTTTTTTTCTATTTTTCAATTTTGAAAAAAGAAGAAGATCATAAGTAGAAGATAATACTAGAAATTAAGTTGCCCCAACTGAAAACCCTCAACTTGAACCTGTAGATAAGTGTCTGACCAAAAAAACCTGTAGATAAGTGAAGATGGACTGCTGGTGGGTTGGGCTTTAGACCCATTAGAAAACCCATATTTTATTGGGCTTTATTTCTCAAACCCATATTAACCCATTTAGTAATATATAGCTATTCCATCATATATGAGTTAATAATAAATGGGTGTTCAACCTATTTTGACACCTCTATTGTAGATATAGGAAAATAATCATAATAGATGACCAAATTAGAGTTGCAAAGCAAGATTTAACCCCAGCTCATGCAAGATGAGAGATCTACCACAAAGAAGATAACCACGTACAACCTGGAAGCAGTTCAAAAAAGGTGATAAGGGCAATAAAATCGAGACTAAATGACAAAAAAAGCCATGAGGGCAAAGAGGAGTGACAATTACCCACAGTGAACCGCGGGACGGTTAAGAAGAAGTAGGAGGGAGTCATTTTTTTGCTCATTTCGAGGGGTATTTATTCAACACCCTTTAACTATCATAATTTTAGAAAAATTTCACCATAAGTGTTATAAAATGTCAAGTCGCATTTTTCTTGATATCACTCGAGTAATATGGCACCAAAATTTAGCCCATAAAAAAAATTGTAGCGCGCTTTTATCGAAATCCACCTGATCGACTTAGTGAATTCCATAGACTTTAAAAGTCCCGTCTTTGTATAATATTCTTCCTACAATCCCACTATTGATGAAAAGATGATTAAAACTTTAGAGAGATACATCTTATTAGCCATCTAAATTTAGTTTTTTTTTTTTATAAAAAATTTGGTTGGCTATGAGCCTATGAGTTGAATACAAATTATTTAGTTTGATGAAAAGGAAATGCTAACAATCTATTGTCCAGGGGATGACTTTACTGACTTAGCTGGCAAGAGAAGGCAGACAGTCACAAAATTTCATATTCCTAGCCAACAGTCGTGGATTTATGTAATTTATTGCAAGTCAATGCTTTGTCAGTATAATTCTAAGCCCATTTCAATAGGTGACAGGTGCTTTTTTTTTTTTTTTTTTTTTTTTGGGGGGGTGGGGGGCACGACACATGGTGCTTCAGGGCATTTTTTAGGATTCAAAACACGTTGAAGTCAACTATAGGCCCATATTTTTCTATGGTCGATATACCTCCACCTATCGAAATGAATTGTATTCTAGTTTGAACCATGATAGACCTCGTGATATGTATCTTGTGGTGTATACTTCCTCAGAGTAAACGTCACCAAAATTGGTCCAATTGTCATTTTCCTAGTGTGAAATGGAGTTCAGTTTGAATGTTCTTTCCATCCTCTAATACATTGACAAGTAGTAGAAGATAAACTGTCCAACATAAGAATCATCAATCGTGCCAATCGTCTTTCCCGTTCATTTTGACACCGAAAGAAGTATCACCAAAAAGCCTTCTCAGGCCCAAAAGATGGATCCTAGGTTGTTTGAAGCATCCCACACAGGGAATGTCGATCAGTTGCGCTCCTTGGTCAGAGAAAACGTCCTCATCCTCCACGCTGCTTCTCTCGCCGAGGGAGACAACCCTCTACACGTTGCCTCGATGGCCGGCCACTTGAATTTTGTCAGAGAAGTCCTAATACTGAGGACAGAGTTCGCCGACGAGCTGAACCAGGACGGTTTCAGCCCCCTGCACATCGCTGCAGCGAGGGGCGACGTGGATATCGTTCGGGAACTTTTGAAAGCAGACAATCGCCTGTGCCTTGTGAAGGGGAGACAGGAAAGGATTCCTCTGCACTATTCGGCCATCAAAGGGAGGAGCGCAGTCCTGAACGAACTGGTCTCGGCTTGTCCTGATTCCATTGAGGAAGTAACGGCTTGGAGGGAGAGCGCGCTCCACCTTGCCGTGAAGAACAGCCGATTTGAGGCATTGAAGTTGCTGGTACAGCAGCTGAAGCAGTCAAACAAAGAGCATGTCTTGAATTATCGGGACAGGCAAGGGAACCAGATCTTGCACCTCGCGGTGGCCAGAAAGCAATACGAGGCAAGTGCCCAGTTCTTTTGACCCGTTTCATTTCGTCCAATTGGTTCCTCTTCTGTGTTCTTCACAGGTGAAGCAAATGGAATTTTAGGAATGTTTGTTCTTAGTTCTCACAGTAGTTCATGTTAGTGTGGTACTCGAGGCAAAGTGTAGATATATAAGGGTTGAATTCATGTTTCTGCTCTACCGTCCAGAGAAAACGTGAATGTTGGATGATAAATGAAATATGTTGCGGAATCGAACAGGTAGTCGAGTTCCTGCTGTCGGGCGATGCAATTTACAAAGATCTGATCGAAGTGAATGCCCGAAACGAGGCTGGTCTAACGCCTCTAGACATTCTATTGCTCATTAACAATGAAGCCGGTGATGCGGAAATCACCGAAATCCTCATGCGATGTGGAGCCACGAGAGGGAGGGGATTGCCTCCTATAGTAACGGTGGCAACTGAAGACCCAGAACCCCGTACGGATCAATCAACCGGACATCCCAATTCACGCAGAACTTGGACCAACCGTTGCATAAGTTTCTTGAAGTTCAAGGATGAGAGATCCCAATGGTTAGAGTACTTCAAGTACAAAAAAGAAAGGGACTCCCCGGGTGATGTACGGAACGCCTTGCTTGTCGTCGCTGCTCTCATCACAACCGCTACCTATCAAGCCGTGCTTCAGCCACCGGGTGGACTTTGGCAGGACGATTCAGGGCCCTCGAGTAACAGCACCAATGCCATGAAGAACTGGACCACATCGCACAAAGCCGGCCAGGCGGTTTTGGGAACGAAGAACCCAGTCTCATACACCCTCTTCCTCATCTGCAACTCAGTCGGATTCTTTGCCTCTATCCAGATGATCTACAATCTCACCACCGGATTCCCGATGAAAATGGAGCTGCAAGTTGCGCTGTTCGCCCTGATATCAACGTATGACACTGCGATGGGCACCCTCACGCCCAACACTTACTTCAACTACTTCTTCGTCGGTCTATCGATATTTTTGCCGGTCATAATCGCGTTCGCAAGTCTGTGGACGAGAAAATGAGCTAGTCCTTACAAACGCCATGATTTAATTATGACTGACAAACGTGGTATGCATTTTGCATATCTCTCAGAATTATGCATATATCTCCTTTAATAGTGTATATCCTTAATTAATTATATTTGGTGTCATGTTTATCTTATTACCTTAGATAGCCATCTCATAAAGTCTATAAATAGGCTGATGTACTCTTTATTATTATATATTAAAATATATAGAAATCCCTCAAATCTTATCTTCCGGCTTGTTCTAACTCCTAGCTCGGTCTCTTGCGACCTAAGAACTTGAGAGGTATCGAATTATTGTGAATGAAGCCACCACTGTTGAATGTGCTAAACTTTTAGTCAATGTAAAGTTTGCTTTTTTATTTATGAAAAGATGAGGGGTTTTCTAGCAGAATTTCCTACACTCCTTGTATTTGACTCCTGCTATTCATCTTAGATCTAGAAAAACCTCCTGCAAAGATCTCAGGCCTAATTATAATTGCCTTACGATTTTAACTATGGATCAGATATACGAAACCAGGTAGAACAGACAATGAATTATGCTATACAAAGATTTTGTACCATCATATGAATATCTGTGCCAATAGTTTCTGAAGTATTGGTTAAATAAAATAGTCACCTGATTCTTCGGTAATAACTTAACAACTCTTTTATGATATGACCCAATCTACTTGACAGCTAGCAAATTAGCGAGCTCTCTTATCTTTTTCCAAATTTCATGTTTTTCT
This sequence comes from Metrosideros polymorpha var. glaberrima, assembly GCA_001662345.2. Classification (NCBI taxonomy): domain Eukaryota; kingdom Viridiplantae; phylum Streptophyta; class Magnoliopsida; order Myrtales; family Myrtaceae; genus Metrosideros; species Metrosideros polymorpha. Next base: position 11,961,447 of record BCNH02000004.1, on the reverse strand, counting down.
CTCCGACACCTTAAATTTACCAACTTTTCTTTAAATTTCTCAATCTTTATTTGAGTGACTTATTAATCTGTTTTTAAATTAGATTTCTAACTAGTTTTTGAGTTACCAAGTTTTATTTGAGTTACTTATCAACCTTTCTTTGGTTTTGTAAATTACAACTTTTGTTATTGTCAACCAACTTTATTTATCTTTCTTATAAACGACTTAGTTTTTTTACTCTTATTTGAATTTATCAATTTTTATTCAGCTAAATTATCATTTTTGCTCTCATTAGGTTATTAACTAGTTTTAGTTCATCAACTCTCATTTGAGTTACTTAATGTTGAGGTTAACTACACAATCTAGAGGGGGGTAAATAGGTTGTTCGGACAATTTTGAGAAATTTTCCGAAAATCAACAACCAACACTTGGAAATCAAGAGAAGCTATTAATATCAAGATTAGGTGATGCTATCAGGGTTGTAAAGATAATAATGACAAGTAAAAAGATAGCACACAACAAATTATAGTGGTTCAACTTTATCCTCAACCTTATATTGACTCCCTAAACTAATAGCCGCAACCTGGGCTGGAATGCGCTAGTATTCACCAAGTTGCAATCTGCAAGCATTGATCCTATCAACTGATAATTCACGCTATCAAAACTTGAGTACTACTTTCTCACTCGTACACTTAATCTTATCACAATTACAAAGCAGCAAGAATAATACAATGGCGATATCATATAAACGAATCACAATTTTGATCAGTACAAGAATTCGACAATGAACACTAAGATTTTTTTCTATTTCTGTTCAACTAGTTGAGCTTCAATGATCCTCCCTAATATAGGCATATTCAATCTTCACGTTGGAGATGGTCATAAGAAGTAAAGAGTCTTTAGGAGTTGTTAGGAGCTGTTGCTTTGAGATCAGATTACCCTTACAACCTTTTCCTCGAACGTCATCAAAATTTCTCAAAATGGAGTCTCCTGATCCTATCACATCGTCAAATATTTTGACAGTTTGATACTAAAGTTGTTTCCAGTTCTTTGATGATTTTCGAATTTTTTGCTGTGCTTTCTCAATTACCAATGGTTATATTCCATGTTTCTAACGATTATCTCCAGATGGACGTATCAACACCACCACTAATGACTTGATATTTGTACGACTAGTACTCATAATCAGTAGGTGCACATATTTACCAGTCAATTGATGTTGTTTGCAAACGAACCGTACAAAATGACTTTCGACTTGATTTCTAATGAAATTGTTGAGCAAACCAGCTACCAAAGACTTCATACTGATGATAGATCAATCATGGATCTTCCAAAATCTTATGATCACAACGTCATATTTGATTCGCCCATGTCTTATCAAGATGTTCATCAATCCAGTTAGTCTTTGCTGAGTTCTTTAGCTATCATGGATATCATCACAGGCTCCTGAAAAGCACCATGAACATCTACACTTATCATAGTAAATATTATACCAACAATAGTTCTGGAATCATCACAATTCATAGGGATATTTTTCCAATACCTATGAATGTTTATTTGTTATTTTAAAAAAAAATTACCAATTTTTCAATTCACTTACAATTTTTATTTTTATTTCCCTCACTACCAACCTGTGAAATTTATTAACTATTTCTATAACTTACCAACCATAATAAAAGGCCAAATTCCCTAAAAGGCCCTATACTTTAGGTTTAGTCCCAATCCTTAATCGAACTTTTTTTTATTTCATAGAAAACCCCAAACTTTAAGTCTGATCCCAAATCTACTATGAACTTTTTTTTTTCTTAGAAATAACCCCAAACTTTAAATTCAATCCCAAATTTGCCCAGAATTTTGTTTTGTCTAAACAAAAACAATCAACTTGCAATCTATTCTCAAATCTATACCTGTGGTCTAGTTCCAACTTGATGGGGTATTTTTACATCAATAACAAATCTATATCAATAAGGTGACACGAAAAAATATCTCCAAAATGAAACCGTTTTAGGATATGAAAATTAGGAACGACAAATGGCGATTTTTGGACAAGCGGTTAATGTGGCCAGATCTTGGACTAGAGTAAAAATTGGTGATTTTTCTCTTAACAAAAAAAATGGGTAGAGTTGGGACTGACCCTAAAGTTTAGAGTTTTTTTAGACAAAAAATCAGTTTGGGATAGATTTGGGACTAAACCTAAAGTTTAAGGCTTTTTCTAAGACAAAAAAAGTTTGGGCTAGATTTGGGACTAGACCTAAAGTTTAGGATTTTTTTTAGATAAAAAAAAGTTCAGGACAGAATTGAAACTAAACCTGAAGCTTGGGGTTACTTATGGAATTAGTTAAATTTCCAATGAGTTTTGCATTATCAATTCTTATTTGACTTAGTTAGTGACAATTATTTGGTTTTTCCTTTTTAAATTACCGAGCTCTTTTCTCTCATAAAAAAAAAAAGAATGTTCTATCTTTCTTGCCAACCCTTAAATTTGCAGATTATTGTATGAAATTACCTTTATTTGAGTGACTTACCAACTTTTCCCAGTTAAATTACCTACTAGTTTCGAGTTACCAACTTTCATTTGAGTTGTTTGATGTTTATTTGTTCTTTTAAAATTTACCAACTTTTTAAATTGAGTTATCATTTTAATTAGTCTTGCTTATTGACTTTTTTTTTTGAAATTACTGACCTTAATAAAAGTGATTGCCAACTTTTCTCTAATTAAGTTTTCTTAAATTACCAACTTCTCTTATCTTTGACAAAAAAAAAAAAAATCTCTTATCTTTTACCAACTTTTACCTTTTATATCAACACTTTAACTTTACCAATTATTATACCAACCTTTTTATGTGGCATAATAATTTTTCTTCAATTAAATTACCAACTAATTTTTTGTATTTGACTTTGCTTAATAATGGTTATGTGGTTTTCTGTTAAATTTACCAACTATTCAAACAAAGCTATTACTTTTATTTCATTTTCTCCCCGACCATTTTTAATGGTTAAGTTACCAACTAGTTTTGGATTTCTAATTCCTATTTGAATTAGAACCAACATTTATTTGGTTTCTTTTTTACTCACCATTTCTTTTATCTAGGACACAAAAACAATTCTCTTATCTTTCACCAACTTTTATTTACCTTGTTATATAAATGCCACAATTTACTAGTTATGATATGAATTATCAACCTTTATTATAGTGACGTACCAATTTTTTTCCTTGATTAACTAACCCAATATAAAATTGGTAAAATTTAAATAAATGTTCATATATTTTTCATTCGAATGGGAGTTGGTAACCTAGCTGGAGAAAGTTGATAAATCGCTAACATTACAATTAGGAATCTTTTATAAGAGTAAATTTCAGATGTAGTTAATAAAGGTAAATAAAAAATGGTAAAAGATAAGAAATGTTGGTGATTCAAATAAAAATAAATTGGTAACAAATTAGGGTTGGTAACTCAAAACTTATTAGTAACCTAGTTGGAGAAAAGTTGAAGAGTCACTCTAATTAAGGGTGTAAGTTTTAAAAAGACTTACATTTAAGAATCGCTAAGAATTGCAAATAAAAGTTTGCATACGATAAAAAAAAATATGGCAAATTAAGAAAAAATCAATAAACATTGATGAGTGACTCAAATAAGAGTTGGCACCCAACATTCGACGGTATTTAAATTGGCGAAAAGTTGATGAGTTATGCTAATTTAGCTTGGTGATCCTTAAAAAGATTTAGTGCATTGCTGAAGCTTCCGGAGGAAATAATTTGAGAGAGAGGCGGTTATTGTATTGAAATTGAGAGCTATTAGAATATGCATCAGTAAGAAACATGAAAGCATACAGTAAGAACGTCGGTTCTCCTCTCTTGATATCTTTCCTCAATTTGTGGGAATCTTTGTGCAATATTTTAGAAAGCAATCAAATATTAAGATTTAGGTACATTGACATCCATTGCTGCTCGAACAAGGGAACGTATAATTCTTGCCGAGTGCTCTAAGAGCTCTTATCGGGCTGCCAACGAACAATAAGGGGTGCATGGTAACCATTATGGAGTTGAATTTCTACTCTAGAATGACTTCTGGAGTAGAAATGCGTTTGTTAATGCATTTTCACTTTTCTACTTCTAGAATACTTTTTCACTTCTGGAATAGAAACACGTTTGTTAAAACTACTTCTTTTTTTGTTCCAGAATGAGTTTTCTACTCTAGAATGAGTTTTGAAACTAAAAAGAGAAGTAATTTTTTTTACTTCTTTAGAGAAAGAATGACTTTTGGCTTCCCTTCTAGACCGTCCAAACCTTTTGCATTTGTACCAATTCAACCTATTTGGTCGACTGGTGCTGACATGACGTGGCACGCCTGTCGGCCAAAATATTATTTTAATATTTTCGAAAATTTTATTTTTTTATTTTTTATTTTTTCCTTCTTG
>BCNH02000004.1:11932503-11956886 GCA_001662345.2 Metrosideros polymorpha var. glaberrima | reverse complement strand
AAAATATATTAAAGTATTATTATATCTCTTCCAGAAGTAAAATTTTTTTCTTGTTTTACCAAACACATTTTTACTCCAGAAATCAACTTCTGGAGTAGAAGTAGAAAAATCAACTACTGGCCAGAAGTTGATTTCTGGAGGAGAATGGTTACGATTCACCCCCTAATTCTTTATTTATCCATTGAGAGCATGTACAATTGGATATCTGCCGGCTATCTGGTGGTGGAAATTGCTAGTGTTGGAGCATCACTGATCATACTAAAGCCGCCACGATAAACTAGCATCTAATCCACAATGATATGATGTACAAAAAGAAAGCATCTTATAGTACGAGTGTAATGACATCAAGAAGCAAAGCCTAATGAAGTAGCACTAATGGGAAGTTCTACTTCAGGAAAAGAGAGATAATACGATACTAGACTTATTTTGTGTACCCAAGTGAAAGATCATCGGTAAAATACCAACTACACTCCTCACTTCTGGCCTTAAGATCACTTTGCATGCTCCATATCTTAAAATACCACTATGCAACATCCCACAAAACTCCGCGGTTGAAAAGACCAAACGCCCTCACCTCAATTAGCACCAATGCCTTCTTCCCAGCGTCTCAGTGTTCACGACATCCACGAAGCGTTGAAGCCTAGTCTCTTCCACCCGCCCACTACCCCGCCTTCGCACGCCGCCCCAACATCTTTCTCTCCATTTTCTCTCGTGTTATTTCACTACGCCACTCTCAGTGCAGTGCGGCGTCGAGCTCCCCCTACTTGGAGGCATCGCGTAGAGGACGAGCCGCCTCTAGATCTGGTGGGTCGACCTCCATGGCCATGGAATAGAGCTTCATAGCTCAACTATCATAGTGAGATGAAGGTGGCAAGCGACAAGAAGGCCGAAGTTATTGAGATACACATATGATTAGTGTTAGAAAACTCCAACATTTAATAAGGGGTGTGGTGTGGAGTAGTTAATATGTGGCACATAACTCATTGGCTTAAGCTTTTGAGTGAAGATGGTCCATCTACATATGTTGACGGGCTCAAACTTGGGCTTCTTCTTCGCGATCTCACGGGGTGAATGTATCGGACTTCTACTACACGCTCCTAACACTTGGTATCAGAGCTAACAGTCAAGAATTGGAGTATCAAAACCAGCAGCCAGAGGCCCATAACCTAAAGTAGACGATCGAGGATCGTGAACTCAAAGCTAGCAATGGCATCCTCCAGTTCCAACTTCCGTTCAATTGCAACTTCCAAAGTTGAATGGAAAGAATTTCAATAACTAGTCTGTTTAGATGAATTTTTTTTTTCAAATCGCAAGATTTGTGGAATGTAGTGGAGAATGGCTATACCAAAGTGGCCAATGCTCAGACGAAGGTTCTTTTCAAATCGCAAGATTTGTGGAATATGGTGGAGAATGGCTACACCAAAGTAGCCAATGGTGAAGCATTCGATGTTTTAAAGAAGGATTTGTTGGTGGAGTCCTGAAAGAAAGATAAGAAAGTATTGTATACGATTTTTCAAGCCGTGGAGGAATTGGTATTTGAAAAAATATTGAGCATGGAGACCGCAAAAGCAATGTGGGATATTTTACAAAAATCCTCCAAAGCGGTGATCGTGTCAGACGGGGGCAACTTCAAATACTTCGAGGAGATTTCAAGTCTTTACGCATGAATGACTCTGAATTTATCTCAACTATTTTGATTGAGTGCAAAATATTGTTAACCAATTGAGGATTATTGGTGAAGAACTCAATGATGTACAAGTCGTAGAAAAAATCTAAAGGTCTTTGATCGAGAGATATGACTATGATGTTGTAGCGATCGAAGAAGGCCAAGTTATATCAACCATGACATTGGAGCGGTTGATAAGTTCATTATGCTTGCATGTGCAAAAAATGAATCAGAGGTCTATCAGTTCGAATCTAGAGCAAGTATTGCAGAGTCGGGTTGCTCACTCAAATCAAGGACGCCATCATGGTTGCTAAGGTTGTGGAGGTGCCAAGGTAGAGATGGAAATTTGAATTCCACCGGAAAGTACAACACATGGGACAAATCAAAAGTTAAGTGTTTTAACTGTAACAAATTCAGGCATTACAAATCCAAATGTCAAGCAGAGATGACGGAACATGCACATACTATCGATGCTAACAAAGACGTAGAGTTAAGCTTGTAAGAGAGGGACTCTAGTTAGTGTGTGCTTGTTCTATGAGTTGTAAGCCTTCGCAAAAGATATTTTGAATATAGTTCTCTCTCCTTTTGGTATTTGTGTTCTCTTACTCAATCGGTGGGCCCCTAATCTACTATTGTGTTTGGTGAATAGCTTAAGAAAGGAATCTAGTGACCAATGGGATTTTTGGGCAATGAACGTTGTGGTGTAGCAACACGAGCCCAATAGTAGACTTTATGGTTCAATCCGGATAAAGAGACCACGAATAAAAGTGAGCGTTATGAAGATTTAAGTTGAGATATATTAATGCAGAAGGATACTTGAATGAAGGAAGAGCATGCCTAACACTAAGTTAACACATGAGGGGATGATTGTTGATATAGACATATGAGTAGTTAGAAAAGTCCCATATCAAACATGTGAGCATTCATTGGTTTAAGCTTTTAAGTGAAAGTGAGTCTAATTGGATATGTCGATGGGCTCGGACTTGAGCTCATTTTTGGTGATGTCCTCGGGTGAAGGTATCAGGTTTCTGGTGCGCCCTCCAAATACGAAATAGGAGGTTTGATCTCTTAAGTTTTGCATAAGTGAGATTGAATTGAGGAATTTCATGGAGAGATTTTAGAGGAAGAAGCTCTTAAAGTGAATTGGCAAATGCAGAGAACTATTAGTGGTTGATTGAACAAAATCAATGGATAATTAAATCAAAAACCTCGGATCTACGCTTGAAATGCAAATGAGCGCTATTGTGCATTTGTTTTGTAGGAAATAAATAACTAGAGAAATATTTTCTAAAAAATAGTCGATTGCATCGCCTAAATTTGAGTTAGCAAAACATGTACTTTTATTATGAACGAAAATGTTTAGGTATAGATTATTATTAATAAAAACATTATGCGTTTAACTAATTTTTTAAAAAGATATAAACGGTCATTTAAAAAAAAAAATCAAATCTTGGATTTTTCATGTAAAGAATCCACCCCTAATATTTTAGTTTGCATAGTCAAAATTAAATCCTAGAACTTTTCTCAATCAAGTCTCGTCATACAAAATCGACCAAATCTTACAACGTGACGCACTGCCATAAGGCACTGACACTGTTTTTCATGAAATTTAACTGACAAAGCCAGTAAATCAGACTTAAGATTGGATATTTGCTAACATAATTGAAGATTTAATTAGACAAATGAAGAGCTCTATTACACTCTTTAGAAATTAATATCCCCAAAAAATCCACAATCTGTTTTGTCGCTTGCGCGATCGTGAAACACATGGATGATCCTTTCCACTTTCCACGTCCTGTTATATTCGTCTTCATCTCCTCAGAATGAATGCCTGCCAGATAATTCAGTTGGAAAATTCAAAGGGCGTCAGCTCTTAGCTCAGCTTTTGGGCGATACTTTAACCAAACTCCTGATGATACTGACCTGACTTTGTTAAAAAATTCCAAACTATTACACTCATATCACATTTATTTTAAATTAATTTTTGTGTAATAAAAATTCTAAATTGGCATATCTGTGTAACATTTATCCCCACATCGTTGCATTCATGTCGCATTTACCTCAAATTAAAATAAATTTGAGATTTTTTGGGAATAAATATGCAATAAATTTTGCTATCAATAGCTATAGGCGACTTGGATTCTTCTTCGTTTTGGAATGAGACAAAGATATAATAAACAATGACTCGAGTGTCAATGTCTACTTCTTGGTCTTGCTTCTTCCGATTTTCCTTCTATTAAAGCGATTCCCATTTCCCTCACTCATAAGACAAACCCTTCTACCTCTATGGAAATCACGGACAATTCGCCACCCGTTTTTTCCATAAGGGAGTTTTTCAAGTCCTTGGTCCACCACAAAGGGAAAAATGACCCCAATCAGGTCCGTAACTACCTCCTCGTGGTGGCCACCTTGATTGCCGCTGTGACTTTTCAGGCTGGCGTCAATCCCCCCGGCAGCGTCTGGCAGGAGGACTCGGTCAGTCACAAGGCGGGGCGGGCCATCTATGCCTCGGACATGATGGCCTTCTACGTGTTCCTTACGTGCAACACGCTCGCCTCTCCTCATCAATCTTCCTCATAATCAACCTCACTTGGGGCTTCCCTTTCTTCCTTGAGGTGGTCGTTGCGACGATCTCGATGCTGATGACTTATGGGGCCTCGATCTTTGCGATCACGCCGACGGAGACGATGCCGTCAGTGCAGTTCTGATATGTGTTGTCTATTGCGGCGGTTCCAATTATCGTGAGGATTGTCATTCAGATTAGCAAGTATGTCTTGTGGAAATGGTCAGGAGGAAAATGGAAGTTTTACCTGTAGTTAAGAGTGATGCATCTTGGTTTTGTGTGGATTAGCTCTCAATAATCATGTGTTTTCAGTTGGCATGTCAGTTAGCAAAAGAGAATAAAAAAGGGGCATAATTTAGCAGTTGTAGTAACCCCAATAGACTTTGGTTTTCATTGGTGAAGCTCTTTCTCTCTATGCAAATTTTAGATGTTGTTAGCACTTTTTGAGAGATTAATCATTTGTGTAGAGACCGGTTCATTGTTTGTTGTCTTTTAATTACAATTTATCAAAACGAGATATGACTTATTAATTACAGACTTATTAATTACAACAACAGATGACAGTTAGGGAGTACGGGAGGGAGGCATTGGAATGTTGTTAAGGTTAAATGGACCGTTTCATTTTGCCCATGTATCCAAGAGAGGAATTGTGTTGTCTCGAGGTTTCCACTTCTTTGAATGAAGTATTCTTTGACATATCAAAACCGTTGAATGAAAGAGATTATAATAAGTGATTTATAAATAAGTACCCACTCTCAAATGGTTATCGCCTTTTGTTATCATTTAAGCATTCTTAAGATGACATCTCACTTGGTGGGGGTCGGGCTGTTACAATAATTCCAAACTAACTCAAAACCTATCTTTACTCTTTATTTAAAAGTAATTCATTGTGAAATTAAGTAGCTCCTTGTTTAATCAATTTTGAAGCGTGGCTAAGTGACCCTACACAGGTGGGTAAATAGAGGGGATCTATGTAATACACTATTGGGGTAGCCAAAACGGCCAATTCCCTAGCTACATTACAATATCTCGCTTCTTCTCTTCAACATAGCAGCTTCTCTTTTCAGAAGACGATTGAGGCTCCCCCTTCACTCCTAGTTACCAAGAAACTTTTCCTAAGGTAAGGCGACAGCATATCCGAAGTAATTTGAACCGTCTCCTAGGCGAATGGCTTATATTAATGAGATTCACGAGATTCGTGTCATGATGTTGCGTAAAGAGTAATACATCGGAGTCGTACAATTATGAGCAAGTGTATAATGTGCACAAGGATTCGTACTAGGATCCGATTGATGCAAGAAGTGGGGCATGAGAGTCAGAAACCTCATAAATAATTGCAGCCAGCTGTATAAAGTGCTCCGTCCAAGAAACTGGGCCTAATCTTCACATTTCCTTATCTATAGGTTTCCTTCTCTACTCTTTATTTTTTCGGGAAGATATGCAGTAACAAAGAAAAGGAAAAAAAAGGAAAAAAAAATTCAAAAATGTTTTAAGGCAGAAGTCACAAAAAATTCTAAACTATGTTAACTGCGACACATTTATCCTAATTTTTTTTGTGACACTAAAATTCTCAAATTTATACCTGTGTGATATATTTACCATCTATTAAAATTCCGTCAATGAGAACCGTTAAAAATATGTCTACATGAGCGTCGGAAAGTAAACGATTTTGACATGACGCTCACATAGCCTAAGTGAAATAAAAACAATGTTGTTTTGGTTGAAAAATCATATGATGAACCTTGATTGAGAATGGAACCGGTGGCTCAATTACAGTGTCTTCAATTTCCTCCTATTTTACCTGATATAACAGAGCGGAATTCACCGCCACTTCTCGATCGTCATGGTCGGTCATTACCGTTAGAAGAGGGAGAGAGAGAGAGATTTCCGATGGAGGAAATGGAAGATGCGACATTGATGTTGTCGTACCTTTCGTTGGAACTGAGGTCGTCGAAGCTCTCGTGGCCATCGATGACGATGGAGGCTCTGGAGGCCATGTCCAGAGGCCCAGAGCATAGCCTGGCGGGGTCCGGCGAAGTGCTCTCCATGGCCGTCTCTCACATGTGAGACTGCTCCGAGCCCTTCTTTGCTCCCGAAGGCTACGCCCTCTTCGTCGACGAGTACTTCGTATTAATCATCATTTTCGTCATCTTTTGGCTTACCGATAGCAGTACTATTCGTTCTATGTGTGTGTGTGGTTGAGGTCTTCGTGTGCATTTGAGTTCGAAATTTCTTCTGCAGCTGATGTGTCGCGAGGATGCAGAGAAGTGGTTTAAGGAGGTAATCTGCAGTGAGTTAGGGAGTCATGAGGGACCGAGGGTTTGAGGTTTGTGAAGCAATTAAGGATTAGGTTTAGCTTTTAGTATATCACAAATTTGTAAGAAATAAAAAAAACAAACAAAAAAATAATCGGTACGGGTGGGCAAACCCTTATCTGAAATCAGAAATCGGACTGAAATTAATCAATTTTAATTTTTATGGAACTGAGAACTGGACCGATGATCTCGGGAATCGCCCAAAACTAATCAGTCTGAGTGGTTTCGACCCAAGCGGTTCCTTTTGCTGACCCCCTAAAATTATGTGATTTGGCCATAATTCTCGGACATGGGGTCACGTCACCCTAAGGTCAGCACTAAGCGTCAGGTCTTAGCTCATTTTTTTGGCGATATTTTAACCAAAATTATGATAATAGATTCGCCTGATTTTGTTATTAGAAAATTAAAATTAGAGAGTGATGTGTCACGTGTGATTATAATATATTTTTTTTACTGTTTTACGCATAAGAAAGCCAATCTTTCCACAAATGACCTTGCATGGGGTCATTTTATGTTTCAACCACGGGTTAAGGTAATTCCTTCCAACCTGATCCCTGATTGGTCATTAATCCACTAAAATCATGTAAGACTGCCTCAAGAAAAGCACAACCCCAATGAACTCTAGCCTCTGTCATTGACGAGAACAAGACGATGGAGATGATGAACTTAGACTCGAGCTTCGGATCGTAACTCCCTTGTGCTAGATCCGAACCCGAGACCTGTGGCTTGAGTGGACCTTGGATCAAGTTGGGACAATTAGGGGTGGGTAACTTGAGCTCGTAGAAGGTGTTGGCCCCGAGCAAGGAAGTGCGAGCGTCGCTAGAGAGAGAGACGAGCCGGACAAGGAACAAGGTCGGACAAGTCCATTGTGGTGCAATGACGCGGAGGAAGGCGATGGGCTCGCCTTAAAGGACCCAGAACTTCCATTAATTAATAAAAGGGATAGTGACATAAATGATTCGTGAACTTTGATTCAATATGCAATTTGATCCCCGAACTTTTAATTTGTTCATTGTGATCCCTAAACTTTTGATACATATTCAATTTAGTTCATGAATTATATGAAAATGTTCAATATTGTCATTCTATTACTTCAAGTTCAGGAACAATATTGTATATTTTCATATAGTTTAAGGACTGAATTGAACATGTACCAAAAGTCTAGAGACCACATTGAACAAATTAAAAGTTTAAAAATCACATTGCACATTAAGCTACACTTAAAGATCATTTGTCTCATTTTCCCTTACTAAATTATATCCGGACTAGACAATGGTACCAATTGCACTGGTCTAAGCTGTGTAAACATTGATAGACTTTCGTGTACGAATGAATGAGATTTAAGCGTACTTCGAAGCCCAAAGTAAATGGACTATCCTTGGGCAGTGGGAAATCGTCGTCAAACTCAATAATATCATGGACTGAGAAGAGACTTTTCTCAAAGGTACGACGCGGTTGTTGGAATCATCAAGAAGAAAGTTCAAGACATCCTTCAACAATTGTACGATTCTTCTCATTCCTATATTAACTAAGACGACCGAAACAATATACAGTCCAGCATCTTCACTCTTAACTCCTCTCTCTCTCCCTGAAAAAGGAAAAAAATGGCCGAACACAAGCCTGAAAAAATGGAGGAAGGCCATGACAAAATGTATCAAACACAACGGAGCCGCATGCCAGTTAACATAGCAGAAAACTGGTTCCGACGCTTCCAGTACGACCCCGAGAAAGACAAACCGAGCGAGGTGCGGAACATCCTGCTGATCATCGCTACCCTGATCGCGACGATCACGTTCCAGGCAGGCGTGAACCCTCCCGGCGGGATATGGCAAGACGATAAGAATGGCCACTCGGCCGGCAGAGCAATCTACGCGTCTCATCAGATCGCGTTTTATGTGTTCCTGGTGTCCAACACTTTCGCGCTCTCCACTTCTCTACTTGTCATTGTCTGTCTCACTTACAGGTTCCCACTCCACGTCGAGATATGGGTGGCCACGGCCTCGATGATGGTGACCTACGCGTCGGCCATCTTCGCCGTGACGCCACATGAGTCGGTGAGGTTCCGCTACGTGCTGATCGCGGGGGTGTCGCCGGTGATATGTCGGTGCGTATTCCAGATGTATGGGAAGCTCAAGAAGTCACCGGATAACGAGAGCCAGCAGAGAGGAGCGGCGCCCAATGCCCGGGGGTAATAAAATAAGACAAGGAGGCGCTTCTGTTTAACAAGCTATATATGCGAGCTGCGTGTTTTTCTCTCCCTGCTAGGGAAAACTTCCTCCAACCGAGTTTTTACTTAGTTGGATATAAATATGAATTTCATGGACATGTAAGCTTAAATTAAAATTAATGCAGGTGATGTTCATATTTTTAATGTACCAATTTGATGACTAATTGAAGGAAGTTTCCCCCGATAATCGATAGAGGATAATAGGAGAACATATATGCTATAGCCAAGGAAGGCGACTTGCTGTTTCGTTTCTCATAAGGCACCGTGTCCTATTGCATCGCATGTGGTGCTTGCGTAAGTCTTGGTAACATTTTAGACTGATGCAAATCTGCTGTATGTTGAATGTATTTGCATTTGTTGTCTTCTTTCACCACATGTCCCTCTTACTTTATACTTCACCGCAGCTCATCGCTGCCCAGCAAAAACCTAACGCCCATCTCTCCTCTTCCCTCACTCTCCACCTGCTCAGCTGTTGCCATCCACGCCACCACCGAACCTCCATAGCCACCATGACTAGAGGCTGCTCCGCCATCTGTTGCCCAGGGCCGAACGGGGGCCACTTGGAGTTCATGCGCCGCTTTGTCTCTTTCTCCCCCCAACTCCATCTCGTCCATTAAGCGCTTTGTAATTTCACTATGAGCTCCGTCTCGTGAATCATCGACGGCGACAAGATCCGGAGGAGGTTTTTCCGGCACAGACTTAGTTTGTGTACCCAAACGAAAGAGCATTTGGAAATATAGCAAATACCCTCCCCACTTTTGATCTCAAGAACACTTTACAAACTCTATTTCTCAGAACGAAATAATTGGGAAATATCTATCTGTTCCATGGGACAGTATCAAACTAGGAGATTTAATCTTTTGATTTTTCACGAGTGAAATTGAATTGGGGGATTCCCCGGTGAGATTATAGAGGAAGAAGCTCTTGAAGCGATGCGTAGAACCATCAAGGTCAACGATAACCATTAGAGGTCAACTGAACAAAATCGAGAGATAATCGAAGCAAAAACCTCAGATTTATTCTCGAAATCCAATGGAGTGTTATCATGTGTCTGTTTCACAAAAAAAAAAATTTTGAATTTTTTTAAAAATGTTTCAATATATGTCATTATTGACAGTAAAAACATTTTACATTAACTAATTTTTTTAAAAGATAAAAATAATCATTTTCAGGTACATATCAAATCATGAATTTTTCATGAAATGAACGTACCCTAGTAATTGTAGTTTGAATAATCAGAATAAACTCGTAAATTTTTTTTTCTGTAGATGTTCAATCAAGTCTCGACCAAATCCTGTATGTGACATACTGCCACATGGCACTATCACTAATTTTCGTGAAATTTAACTAACAAAGTAAGTAAATCGAGCCTATTTGCTAGTATATTTCAAGATGAAATTGGATAAATGAAGAGCTCTATTACACTCTTTGGAGATAATTATCCCTAAAAAAATTCCACAATCTGTTTTGTCGCTTGTGCGATCGTGAAACACATGGATGATCTCTTTCCAGCTCAACACGTCCCGTTATACTTGTCTTTATTTGATCGGAATGAATGCTCAGAATTCATTGGGAAATACCTACCTGTTCCATGGGACAGCGGAAAAGAGTACATCGATTTGTGGAAATATGTGCGATTTGGCCATAATTGTTGGACGATGGGGTCGCATCAGCACTTAGCAATCTAGGAAGCTTTTAGGAGATATTTTAATTAAACTCCTGATAATAGACTCACTTGATCTTGTTATTAGAAAATTAAAGTACACCCAATATCGTTCGTGTTAGTGAGTGATGTGTCACGTATGAATTATGTGTTTTTTTACTCTATTACGCATCAGAGAGCCAGCCAATCTTTCTGCAAATGATGCTTAATGCATGGGGTCTTATTTTCTTCAATCCTGGGTTGAAGGTAATTCCTTCCGATACACATCTCTCTCTCTTCATTTGCTTACGTCCTCCTTGTCGGCCTCAGCACCATCGCTCGTACCCCAGTCTAACACGCTTCCAATCGTCATCAACGCTATCAACAACAAGTGATGGCGACACTGAGCCTAGACTAGAGGCTCGAATTGAGCATGAGCCTTGGATCTCGGCTATCTTTGTGCTAGAGATGTGAAGAAATCTAAGGCTTTAGTGGATCTTGGATTGAGTTGGTGACAACCGTGAGTGGGTGTTGACATTTAAATTTTGGCGATCCAATTAGACATTATTGAGAAAACCTCATAATATATTTTGAAATTCACAAAACTATACATGATTAATATCAACCTTGATAAATGAAAGAAATTTTTGTTTCAGGTAATATTCACGATGAAAGGATCCTTTATGACTAAAAGATCTTCTTATACAAGTCTAAAGGAATGGGTATTTCATATTGACATCAAAGTTTTATGTCTACATAATCAATGTCAATATCGTTGTCATATTATCTTGGAAAAACAGTTGATCATATCCAAGAAACAAGATGCAACGGATTGTGTGAATGTCATCAACTTACTATGTAAATATCAATGAATCTACCGCGTGAATATCATATATCATGTCATCTACATGGATATTGCAAGGTTTAATCTTGAATATTAGCATAGTGCTAGATATCTTTAGAGAATTGCGATGGCTAAATATTAGCAAACCTATTCTACATGTGATGAAAATCATGTTTATCAAGACTATTACTTTGAGATAATTAATTTCATTGCTTTACAACCAGTGATTCGGTATGGATTTCCATTTTGAAATATTTTGATTGTCTATCAATCTTAAAGTTTATCTTAGCAAGATACTCAAATCTCTCCTCTTGAAGATTGTCAAATGGAAAGTTCTGAATGCTCAGGAGTATAAAAGAAGACAAATGCGCCAAAGAGATAGTTCAAGAGTACAAAATTCCAAAGTTTGAGGAACTTCAAATTTTCTAAATTATCTTTCATGAGCATTCAAGTTGTAATCTCTTGAGAGGTGTTGGCAGAGTTTAGTTTGTGCTTAGGTGTGACTTCGCTTGAGTATTAGCAATACCTACTTTATGGGGAAGTTCTTTGATACAAGTAGCACTTCAATTGGCATCAGAGCTTTGGTGCTCAATTTTTTTAATTGTATTACTTTTGAGTTAACAATTTGTTGTGGCTAGCAATCTTGGACCAATATTATCAAGGGACAGAGCAACGCCGGACGTATCTACTTTGATGGGAAAGACTATAGCATCTGGAAAAACATCGTTTAAAGGTAGCAAGTTTGATGATGGTGTTCGTTTTTTGAAACAAGCAATGAGATTATCTAAACATCAATCAAGGGCTACGGTTCGGTGATGAATGGATACCGATACGGCTGTGGCAACATTGCTATAATACCGTACAACTCAATGGTCTCTTCTTCAAACAAAGTGGCTTTGATACCAAGTTAAGAATAAAGTGGAAAAGAGAATTGGAGAATTTTTGTATATTTCTCTGTGTATTATATTGATGATACATGAGCCTATTTATAAGCTATTTCAGATAACTATCGAAAGTAACAAAATATTGCAATATCAAATTTGATAAATTAGAATCAATCAAGGAAGATAATTATATATCTAACAGGCCCACCACTAAGAGTCATTACTGCCTGCGCAAGGGTGTACGTGTAGCTAGTACAAATCAATCGTTGTTTTCATATCGCGTGACTTTCATGTAGACTTCATGTAATCCAATTATTCAAATGATCAGGCATTCATAGAATCCCCGAAGAAAAGGACACGAAAGAGCAATTAGTGTTCATCGTGACAGAAGGTTCCCACTCCCAGGCCTGGTCCACAAAGGTAGGAACTCGCCAATCAACATTCAACTTCGTTGCAATTTAAACAAATGAAAAGCCACTTTTAATGTGCGCATCCCAATTGCCATGCGCGACTTTGGTTCTTTTTAGTCTCCAGACCAAGAAAAAGAAATTGTAAACTATGACTCAAGTGTCAATTTCTACTTCTTGCTCTTGCTTCTCTGGATTTTGCCTCTTTTAAAGCGATTCACTCACTCATAAGACATACCCTTCTAATTCTACGCAGATCATGGCCAATTCAACACACGATTATTCCATAAGGAAGTGCCTCAAGACCTTGTTCAACCACGATGGGAGAAATTCGCCCCCCGAGGTCCGCAACGTCCTCCTCGTGGTAGCCACCCTGATTGCCGCTGTGACTTTCCAGGCTGGCATCAACCCCCCTGGCGGGGTTTGGCAGGAGAACAAGGACGGGCACACGGCAGGGAGGGCCATCTACGCCTCGGACAAGAAGGCCTTCTTCGTGTTCTTGACATGCAACACGCTTGCTATCTCCTCGTCGATCCTCCTCATAATCTCCCTCACTTGGGGCTTCCCTTTCTTCCTCGAGGTGGTCGTTGCGACGGTCTCGATGGTGATGACTTACGGGGCTTCAATCTTCGCGATCACACCGACGGAGGCGAAGATAGTGAAGTTCCGTTACTTGTTGTTCATTGCGGCAGTTCCAGGTATCGTGAGGGTTGTCATGGAGATTTGCAAGTATGTAATGAGCAAGTTGTCAAAAAGGGGCAACTAAGTGGTGAATTGGGTGGTCGAAAGTCATATCTTTAAGGAGTATAATAAGCACGTTTCACTGATCAAGCTCTTTCAGTGTATGCAAACTTTAGATCTTGTTAGAACTTTTTTATATAGATCGTCTGTATATAGGGCGGTCGTTGTTTGTTGTCTTCTAATTTCTACTTGTGAAGAAGAGATATGAATTACTATTTGCAATACTAAATGACAGTGAGGAAGGGAGGGAAAATTTGGAATCTTGTTACTATAAGGTTAAATGGAGATCATCATTTTGTTCATGTCTCCAAAAAATGAATTGCGACGTCTCAAAAGTTCCAATTGTTTAAGATGCATTTTTGACACCTTAAAGTATCATATTGGATGAAGTAGACCATATTAAGTGATTCATAAACACACTCCTAAAAAGTCACCGCTTTGTGTTGTCACTTAGAATTTTCCTTTGGAGGTCGGGATCCACTTATAGAGCGGGCCGGACTGTTACAATGATTTCAAACTGACTTAAGACCCGTCTTTACTTCGATGTGAAGTGAAGTAACTCCTTCACTCATAGTTATCATAAGCTTTTACTAAGATAATACGGCAGCAACTCTCAGATGTAATTTGAACGATGTTGGTTTGCAATCCTGAAATGAGAAGTTTGTATCCGAGTATATTCACGACATTGGTGCTGTGATGTTGAATGAAGAATAATAATACATTGGAGTCATATGATAACAAGTGGCGTATAATGAACACGAGGATTCATACTGGGATTGATGAACGGAGTGGGGCAAGAGAATCCGAAACCTCATTATATAATCGCCGCCAGCTAGATAACATTTCCTTATGCATAGTGTCACGCCCCGGCCCTCGAGCGCGCGACGATCCCAATACTTATCTTGGGTCATTTGAATGCGACATCTCAGGATGCGTCATTGACCCATTCTTTTTATCTTTTAATTAACGCAAGCGGAAACGATTACAAACACCCAAACAATCACAACATCCAGGATAGCAGGAAAAATAGCAGAACTATACTCATACCAAAACACGCTTTAATTACATACACGTTAACCATAAGAAGTCTATATTTACATGCCTTTTCGATGGGTTACTTCTTGTCAATACTAACAAAAGATACTGGGGGTCGGGTTAACTTAAACTTCTCTATGCAAGAGCACCTTGAACCGCACCTGTAGACCTTCTATTTTATGGTCCTGAAAAGCAGCTAACAACAACGAGTGAGATAAAATCTCAGTAAGTTAACAACCTAAGCCTCGTGTAGGGTGCTGATTCACCTAGAGCATCCCCTAAACATGCGACTTAACATCGATGGCAGATCAATAGTAAGCAACTCTTGCTCTACTTCATCTATAACAAGTTCGAGTGACTCAACTCAATACCAATCAACCAACAAATCACATGCATCTTTACCTTGCCTTGGCACATGCACACGTTTTGCATATTGTCAGTTATAGCACTCTATAAAAAATACATCAACCAAAGCATGTAATCAGAACACATATCACCAATTCTCATGCGTAATGCATCCAAGCGTGTTCCAATTTTATGCCTAGTGATTACGACCGCTTTCGGCCACCGCACGACTCGAAGGGTGGCAGTCTCGACCTCGCTGGGCCACTGCACCACTCGAAGGTTAGCAGTCTTCTGGCATGACCGGGCATCGTCCCAAAACCATTAGGCATGGCAACGTTTCCTCTTGGAAGATCGGGGCGCGGACACACTACGACCTCCCCTGCAGGTAAACGGCATTCCATAAAGGAGAATCGGTCCGGCCTCTACCGCGGTCCATCATTCGAACCCCTGCCGGGCATCCGATAAAATCCTTGATTAAATCGGGCATTATCTCCAATCACCATTGAGAGTCTATACACTTTTGTGATCACACGAGCACCTCAATCATGCATGCCAATTCAATTCTTCTTATTTTTTTAGTCAATGCCACCATGATTCATATTCATGCTATGATCATGCTCATACATCAAACTTATTGCCATTTTTCATACGTAAAAATGCAATAAAATAATCACACGTGATCACACAGACATGCTTTTCTCGTCAAACTTCACATGCTTCATTTTTCAAGCCTCATAGATTATTCCAACATCTAAAACTTAGTATCTAAGCACGACACCATACCAATCACCTTTTATATATATAAAAAATACATTATTTTCAAATAAGAAATAATAGTTTACAAAACAATTACCTTTCTAAGGCAATCCTCACCTTAAAACATACCAAAGTATATATAGAAATATCACATATCACAAGTACAAAGCATACTAATTAATAACTTATCAATTGAACTTCGATAACTTATCGCTCAAACTTGATAGCTTATCGATAATTTCTCGATAGCTTATCATCTAATTGATGATAGCTTATCAACCATTTTTCGATAGCTTATCACCAAATCCTTGATAGCTTATCACTCATTTGGTGATAGCTTATCACTTTTCCTTGATAACCTATCACTTTCACTTATCATTTCATGATAGCCTATTAACTAACCCAACCATAGTTAACTAATCCAACCATAGTTAACTTAATCTAACCCTAAGTGCAATTAATAACCTGATCAACGATTAGAGAGTTAACTCACAGGTTTAACGGCGGCAGTGACTACGGCGACGAACGGTGATACAGCACGGCACACAGTGGCACGGCATGAGCGTGGCTTGAGCTAGATGGCACGGCGAGCAAACGGTGGCTACGGGCAGCTTGGCTCGGTTACATGGGGGCAAGGGCACAGCGGCACGGCTTGGCGATGGCGGTGAAGGTGAGGGGCAGCGGTGATAGTGGCCAAATCCAAGAGGAAAATGAAAGAGAGAAAGAGAGGAGAGAGAGAGAGAGAGAGAGAGGAAAGAGTGAAAGTGAGAATGAGAAAGAAAGAGAGAGGACTTCTTCTTCACATTTGGCTTCTTCATCAAGTTTGGCCAAAACTCTAATCCTATTTTATTTTCTTCTTGTCTTGAAAGTTCAAAAAGCAAACTCCTTCACCAAGTCTTCATTTTGCATTAATTTCCACATAAATACAACCCCAAAATTTATCAAACTTGCTTCTTAAAATTCAAGATAATCCTAAGGCATTCAATTGATGGGAAAGAAAGAGAGAAAGAGAGAGAGAGAGAGAGAGAGAGAGGGAGAAGACCATTTTCCCAACCTTGTCTCTTTGTCCATCAATTTTGTTCCCCCAAAGTCAAGGTTTTCTAGAAGGGATATAATGGTAATTTCCACCCTTTGCACTATTCATACGGGCTTGCACTATTCACAGGGCTTGGGCTTGAATTTAAAATGGGCCTAGTAGGCTAGATATCCAATGGGCTCTTTATTTGGGCAAAAAATGGGCTTTTGAGGGCATGTTGACACCTAAATTTTGACTTATTCATTTAGGAATCAATTGTATAGAAAATTCGGGATTAATTTTAACCCCTAAACAAAAATATTAAATTCAAGTCATTAGGAGCATATTTAAAATGCATTTAAATTGGATTGGCGGCGGATGAGTCTAGACAAATTAAATTAAGCTCGTGGAAAGAGAGACTTTGACCTAGCCCATTAATTGCCATAGCCAAAAACTCATTGGGAAGTTTGCTGAATTGGGAAGTTGATCAATCGTGCAAAATTTGGACAGAAATGTAGCCGAATAAAATCTTGGGTGCATTGACAGATTGAAAGAAAATTGGACATGGGCAATATCTGGTCAACATGCAAAAGGAATGTTTAGTCAATAATATCTTTTACGGTGGGGAATTTTTAAAGAAAATGAAAGAAGATCTGCTCCCTTTCCTTGTTGACTAGAACCTCTCACCTATAAAAGCATACCCACTGGAGAGAGCAGAGGAGGGGGCTAGACAATTCAATACACGCCACATTGAGTAGAAGGAGATAGCAATAGAGAGAGAGAGAGAGAGAGTCTGTGAGCGGCCTCCTTCGACCGCGACTTCAGCGGTTGCTTCCCTCCGACAAAGCAGCCAACGTAGGGGTCCCAATCGCATTTTGCCTTCACGGTTCCTGCCACCGACGCTGCTCTCCACGACAAGTTGCCACTACACCGAGACGAGCACATGCAGTCTAGCGATCCTCTGCAATTTTGGTGGTGTTCTGAAGAAAACCAGCACGTTCTCCACTCCTCGGTGTGTCTTTTCAACGTGATTCCCATGGTGATCAGCCTTGGTCATGCTTCATCAAACAATGGCAACGTCTCTGGTTCTGTGCAATCGAGGTCAACCTTGTGAAGACCGCACTTTTTGACCAAGCTTCAAGACGGATCGTTATGAACCGAGAAGCTTCCTAGTGGCGTAGTGACGAGCACCACCAAGTCTTTGCATAGTCACCCCGCGGCTCACACGAGCCATTGCGTAGCCACGTACGACGAGTTTCCACCGACGCAAGTCCATCGTGCGTAGCTGTCCTCGTCGCAAGCCACCGTCCGAGCCACCACCGGTTTATCTCGTTCTTGATCCCGTCGCGTTTGAATTTGGAAACATTATTTATGAAATAGGTAACTTCCTTACCCGATTTGATTCCGATGTCTATCATTTCCTAATTTGAATCATCGTTATCTAACGTGCATATCTCCTAGATTCTATTAGGATTAAGTTAGGAAACTTCCTAATTTGAGAACGTGCATAATAGGCAATCCGATATCTAATCCTTGATATTTGATTCCCGTGCACGGAAGATTGGCCAAACCTATTCGTAATCCGTCGGATACGATTTGCCAATTTTATTATGTCAATCGAACCTATCCGCAATTCGTTGGATACAATCTGTCGATAAGATCTTGTCATTTGGATGTGATGGATATTCGGTGTATATCTTTTTTTTTAGATATTCTAAATATTTTCATAATTCAAAAAAAAAATAATCATGCATTAGATAGGATTGCATTAGTAAGATAAGATTTTATCAGAAAATCTTAACTCATAAGTAGTTTGCATTTTAAAGAAGTATTGCATATAGATTAGGATTGCATTCATGTAGATAATATTTCATTCTTAAAACATTTAGAACTAGGATAATATTTTCTAAAATATTTTAGGATTTAATCTAGATTAATTCCTGGATATTTAATATAATTCTCATTTGGGATAGTATCAATTTCATTGATTTTCAGATCCGAAATTCATCAGAAAATACCAAAAATATTCATCGCATGCGCATGCCATATTTGATACGTCTTCTAGTCCAAGTTCATTTAGCATCATGTTTAGGTGCATTCATGTAACATCATTGTCCAAATTCATTTAGTGTCATGTTTAGGTTCATTCGCCATGTTTTTTTTAGACACATCCATTAGTATAATTATTTAGGACCATGCACTAATTTAAATTAGTAACTTAGGATTATTAAATGCATGACATATGATTTAGTTGCATGACATTTTTGCCCTTCATTTAGAAAGTTAAGTTTAGGATCCTTATTGCATGTCATATAGGATAAAACTTTGATGCATGTCATTCAATTGTATGTCATTAGATTATGTCTTGCATGCCATGTGAGGGAAGTGGTCATTCCTCATGTTATTTGCATTTTAGTATAGTTGCATTGCATTTTCATTAAATAAGTGAAAACCCCAAAAGATAATTGCATTAGTCTAAGTCTTACGTTTGGGAGATAAGCGTTAGGGATTAAGCTGCAGTGTCCAGGTATGTTTATACTACTCTTGTCTAGCAATTTATTTGATGCTTCATTTATTGAGTGTTAAATAATGTTTGTGCACTCGTGTGGTCACCTCACACGTTAAGACTTTTGGCTAAAATTAATCAAAAATTACATGCTCAAATGTTTTCTTAAATAAAAGAACGGTACCGAAAGGGCGTTAAGGTAATTTGGCGTAACCAAGTCCCCATACCCGTAATCTCTGGTTCGTAGGAATAGAGTATTTCTCCTGATACTTTATTTAAGTGTCTAATCGACCTACCGTAAACTGATCAGTGGCGACTCCAAGTTGAAATTATATGTATGTTAATTATTTGAACCTAAATCGTGATTTGGTATGGACTTGGGAGAGTCCGAGCTAGGTTAATTAGATAATCAATTAACTTAGTAATCCATTAGCCTTAAATGAAAATTTAGGTCGTGACAAGGCAAAACGGTAATTTCCTCTTATAGGGCCTCTTGATGGCCGAATTTCATAGGTAGTAGGCCCGTTGGTTCATGCCAAATTCGTAACGTCTCTTTGGTTCTCAATTTTCGACTTACTGTCACTTATTCGAAAATTTAGGGTTTACTGATAAACTTTGAATTATCGATAATGTAATGGCCAAAACTCTTCATTGGATTAAAATTCGTGGTTAAAATTCATTGAATTCAATCTTAGTATATTGGTCGAAAATTAGGAATATCACACAAGGACTATCCCTCAACAGACATTATGAAATAACATTTCCAAATGTTATTCTTTGTCCACGTAATCAATTTGGCCAGAATTTCTTGTCGAAGGCACTTAAGTGATCGTTTTTTGTTCGATTTAGTACTTAAGTGAGCCGGTGAAAACTTTTGGCATTAAAGTGTCCAACTTCGATCTAGCGTTATCAAGACAAGTTGCCGCTCCCTCCTTTGCAGCGTCTTTTCATCAACTGCCACCAATTCGCGAGCATCTCCACTTAGGATCAATGTCTTGTGAACAAGCACACCCAGTCGCCTCACGCGCCGCCAACTTGCTTTTCGAAGAAGCTTTTGCAACTAGCGAAGTACTAATCTAAGATGAAATTGCGGATCTTGATAAGAAGATGACAGAATTTAGGACGGATAAGGCCATAAAGACGTTGAGTGCTTCTTTGTGCTCCAAGAAGGTCTCACAGGCTTTTCTTTTTTGTTCGGTGATTGATGGCGTCAAAGATGGAGGCGAGCAGAGCGAAAGAGCCGCGAGGAAGATGAAGAAACAAAAAGAAAGAAAGGAAAACAAAAACATGAAATAAAGAGAGAAAGAAAAAGAAAACTAAAGAAATAAATGTACTCGGATGAGAATGCCCCTGAACGTGGATAAGATTTGGCTAGTTGTTGAAGTCAGACTCTTATTTAAGACTAAATTGGCTACTTGAAACTTTTATCTAAAACTAGATCCATTTTGAACCATCTTTTCAAAAAATGGCCTCACTTCTAACCCTTAGTTGAAGTTTTCATAACTACTTATGAACGACCACCCCATCGTCACCATGGGCCCATTCCCAAGCACCCACCGACATTGTTCATCCCTTTGTGCATGTCTCCATCAGCATCCCAGGTTGAGCTAGGCTTCGATGGCAGATCCGCCGCCACCAAGCCTAAGTCCGGCCTAGGGCGATGCCAGTCCGGTGTTGCCCAAGGCAGTAAGGCGACCAGGGGGCTAGAGGAGTTGCAACCCCCAAGCCCTCCTCTGTCCTTGACGAAGACAGAGGTGGACAGGGTCAAGATTGGTCAGCGTCTCCTGGCTAGCGACGTCGGGGGGGTCCCAACCGAGCCAGAATTGAGTATGTTTTGATATTTGGCATAAAGTTTCCTAGGCAGAGGTGTTTTGGTCCTATGCCACCTAATAATAGAGTATCCTAATCTTTGAAAGAAAAGGATAAAAGTGAAGTTAGAGTGAAAAACAAAGAAGGGAATAGTTCATGTTCTTTGTGGATTGAATAATTGAATGTGATCCATTCACATTGTCCTCACCACTAAGAGTCGCTATTGCCTGTGCCAGGGTATATGTGTATCCGGTCCATATCAATCGTTGTTGTCTTCATTTCACGGGATTGTCATGTAGACCTCATACGGTGGAATCATTCAAACGATCAAGCATTCATGAACTCGAATTCATACTAAAAAGGGATAATGACATGGTCCATAAATTATTGCCAAATGTGTAATGTGGTCCTTAAACTTTCAATTTGTTCAATATAGTCACTGAACTATGGCCCAATGTGCAATGTGGTCATTGAAATGTTAATTTGTTCAATGTGATGTTTAAACTAGTCTCTGAAGTATATGAAAATGTTCAATGTTGTCTTTGAACTTAAATTATTGAAAGGACAATATTGAATATTTTTATATAGTTCAAAAACTAATTTGAATATGTTCTAAAAGTTCAAGGACTAGATTGAATAAATTAAAAGTTCAGGGATTAAATTGCATATTGGGCTAAGTTTAGAAATCATATTAAACAAATTAAAAGTTTAAAAATCATATTGCATATTAAGTCAAAATTTAAAAATTATTTATGTCATTTTTCCTATTAAGAAAATTCCCAGCTCTAGAATCCCACAAGGAAAGGACCCGTAAGAGCAAGTACATCATGAGGACACAAGATTCCCACTCATAGGCCTGGTCCACAAAGGTAGGGACACTAGTGCAATCAACATTCAGCTTTTTCGCAATCTCGATAAAAGAAAAGCCTCTCATGTCCTACCAAAAGCCAGACACGAATTGGATTCTCCTTAGTCTCCAGATCAAGAGTGAGAAATTATAAACATTGACTCAAGTGTCAACGTCTACTTCTTGGTCTTGCTTCTTCCGATTTTGCCTCTTTAAAAGCGATTCACTCACTCACAAGACGTACCCTCCTAATTCTACGCAAATCATGGAAAATTCGCCACGCGATTATTCCATAAGGAGGTTTTTCAAGACCTTGTTTGACCATGAAGGGAAAGAGAAGCGCAATGACTTCCGCAACTACCTAATGGGTTATATCCTAAATTGAATTAGAATAATCACATAGAGAAAGAAAATTGACATACGAATTTACCCAAGTTTACTCCAGAATAGGGCTATATCCTACAAAGGGATTCAATTATGATATTTAGGTTTTTACAACCACAATCCACATTCATATGAGTACAATATATATATGGCTTAAAATGGACCAAAAGCCCAAGCCTATCCAAATCCTTTTGGTCCCACAACAAACGAAAAAAGAAAAAACCAATGTGGACCAGGGTCACATATCATTAGTTCATACTTCGATTTTCCTAAGCTCACGTGGGCATGCCCAGTATGAGAAACAAGGGTCTCCGAAGTATTCGCCAACTCCAACACTACCACCTCGTGGTGGCCACCCTAATCGCCGCCGTGACTTTCCAAGCTGGCGTGAATCCCCCGGGCAGGGTCTGGTAGGAGAACTCGAAGCCAACTCTGTATGAGTCGAAGCACGAGGCGGGGCAGGCCATTTACGCCTCGGACGAGACGGCCTTCTACGTGTTCCTAACGTGCAACACGCTCGCCCTCTCCTTGTCGACGTTTCTCATAATCTGCCTCACCTGGGGTTTCCCTTTCTTCCTCGAGGTGGTCGTTGCAATAATCTCGATGGGGATAACTTATGGGGCCTCGATCTTCGCGATCACGCTGAGGGACTTGGTGAAGTTCCGGTACTTGTTGTTCACTGCAGCGGCTCCGGTTGTCATGAGGGTTGTTATTCTGGTTTGCAAGTATGTCATGTCGAAATGGTCAGGAGGAAAATGTAAGAACGTTGGGTAGTTCAAAGTGATGCATCTAGGTTTTGAGTGGATTAGCTCTCAATAATAGTGTGTTTTCTGTTGTCATGTCAGTTAGCAAAAGAGAGAAAAAAAAAGGCACAATGTTGCAGTTGTAGAAACCGCAATGACTTTGGTTGTGATGGTCTGCGGAGTAGAATAAGCATGTTTCATTGGTGAAGCTCTTTCTCTCTATGCAAATATTAGATCTTGTAAGCATTTTATTATACTTAGAGGATCATTGCTAGAGATATAAATCGTCTGTATATAGACCGTTGATTGCTTTCTTTCAATTACAATTTATGAAAAAGAAACATTAATCACAACAACAAATGACAATGAGGGAGGAAAGGAGGGAGGGATTGATATCTTGTAAATTTAAGGTTAAATGGACCTCATCATTTCGCCTATGTCCAAGAGAAGAATTGCGATGTCTCAAAAGTTCCACTTCTTTTAATAGGGGTGCTTTTTTGACATCTAAAAGTCCCATATCAGATGAAAGAGATCAGATTGAGTAATTCACAAATAAACACTCACTCTCAAATGGTCATCACTTTATGTTGTCACTCAAATAATTCCTTTTGAGAACATGACCCGATTGGAGCGGGTTGAGCTAGTACAGTAATTCCAAATTGACTTAAAACCCATCTTTAATTATATGAAAGTAATTGATTGCGAGATTAAGCAACTCCTACACTCATAGATATCGAAAACTTTCGCTAAGATGATGCGATAGCAACTCAGAAGTAATTTGAATGGTGTTAATTTGCAATACTGAAATGAGAGGTCCAAATCATAATAATTGAACTGTCTCCTAGGAGTAGGGCTTATGTTCACGACATTTGTCTTGTGATGTTGAATGAAGAATAATACATCGGTGTCATATGTAAACAAGGGGTGTATAATGAGCACGAGGATTCGTACTAGGATTGATGTATTAGGTGATTGTAAAGTTATAACTTACAAACATATAATTCGTCAAGCATATGCTTTTGGCACATGTGCCAACGACGTGGAAGGTCTACATTTCGCGACACAAATACCATTCACTTTGCTTCACAGTTGCCTATTTCTATCTAGATTGCACTCCCATCTTCTTGTATTAGTCAGTGTTTTAGTCAGTGTTTTCCAAACCATCTCAGACCAACAGGTTCAATCGATTCAATCGTACGTTGATTCGACTTCCAGAAAAGGTTTCTGGCGGATTTTGATTTGCTCAACTAGGTTCAATGGATATCATCCAACATCAGGTGGTCTTGTTCGACCGTCGATACGATTTCAAAAGATATTTACGTGGAGTACTTCTATTATACTTGTTTTCTTTCTAGCTACACCGGGCTGTAGTGTTAAGGCAACGGCAGCTAGGACATGTGGACGTCAATACACACTCTTTGTAACCAAATGGTCATCCCACTCTCACATCAATAATATTCTCCAAATCAGTTTTAATTATTCTTTTCTCTCTTCTATCCCCTCTCCCTTCTCTCTCTCTCTGTTCCTTCGTTACATAACCCCCAGCCGCTACTGTCGCCTACTCCTCGATTGCTGCCCAAATCGTCCCCTCGTGCCGCCCAAGTTTTCCTATCGCGCAGCAAGTCATCCTTCAGTCTGATCGTCCTGGGCGATC
>BCNH02000004.1:11909504-11932485 GCA_001662345.2 Metrosideros polymorpha var. glaberrima | reverse complement strand
CCCCCCCCCCAATCTCTCCAAAGTCGGGCCGTTGCGGAGCCAGATCTGGCTCCACCCTCATTGACAGACGCGATCTGGATCCGTTAAGGACGACGGAGTCAAGATCGGCTGGCTCTGTCCCTGTTGATCGCTTGTGCCTAATCCATTCATCATCCTTTTGTGCTAACAATATCTCAACTCGAACTCCATCTTGACCCAATCAAGTTTTGGCAAGAACTTGTTTGTCCTTTTGACTCTCGTCCTCAATTTTCGCAACCCTCCCGCGAGTTAGATCCCAAAGGGAAGTTGAGGGATTGCCAAGTGATGCAAATAATTTCTCTCTTGATGTGGCGCCTACGCCTAGCACGGGCTCTCTAAATTTTAGATACTTGATTATTATTTAACTTTGATTTGCTTTGAAAATACCACTAACTTATTATGGATCGGTTAGAAGCCCGAATAAGATGTGGGAACCCATCTTATTCCTGCGAGCTAGAGTTTCTTGAATTCAAGAACTTGGTCATAGCACGTGAATCTAACGCACACCATCAATACCTTTTCTCTTTTGTGAAAAGGATTTGCATGTGATCTTGCCAATCTTATTTTCCTAAATCCTCTGAACAGAAAAAGGTGATCGTGCATGGATGAATCAAGCAATATAGAAGCAAAATCAAATAATGTATGACGAAAATAGAGAACCCGAGTCGTATTGAATAAAAATTAAACAAGGCCTTTTTACTAATCCCTAGAATAGGACCCCTTGAGCTATAAATTAAAAGTAGATGTGCACTAAATTAAAATAAACATGAATTGCTTATATCTAAGTGCCAATTTCCTAGTTGCCTATACGATATAAAATTACTGTTGATTATGTCTTGAATTTTGTTTTGAGTATTCGACCAAACTTGAGTTTTTGATACAAGAATTGAAATTTATGGCGACCCGACTTGAGAAAAATAAATGGAGGTTTAATGTTGGCAGCAGAGGGCTTGGGATGCGTAGCCCAACATTGGACCAGTATAAATATTGTGTTTCTCAAGTTATTAGGTTTCAAGTAGAGACAGAAAGAGTCTTAAGATATTTTTTAGCCACCCTTTTTAATCCTTGAATTTACATAGTGGATTTTTCTTCTTCTCTCCCCCCCTTTTTTTTTGTAAGGGTTTTCTACATAAATCCATGTTTTATTTATTCTTCTCAATTTAATTTCAATGTAGTTTCCGCATTGATCATAACAATGTGGTATCAGAGCCATAGGGTTTTTCATTCTTCTAGGGCAAAAGGACATTTGAAGTGCCAAAACTTGTGTACGAAGATCACTTTAGTGCCAAAACTTTTCACCGGCTCACTTAAGTGCCAAAATCGGAGAAAAACGATCACTTAAATGTCAACGGTGAGAAATTCCAACCAAAAAAATACGTGGTATTTTTAATTAATTTTTTTAATCCACCTGGACTTTATGAACTTAAAAATAAGCTAAAAATTTTAAAATTTTAATTTAATTTAAAAATAAGATTTAAAAAAAGAGATGGAGAACTGGTGGCAAGGGCTTGCACAGCCTTCACCACTACCACCACCCCACCTTGTCGCCCCACCAACCCCGTAGAGCCCTTGCCAGGTTTGAAGTTGGTTTGGGCATTTTGTCGAACAGTTGGTGTGTATCAAAGTGCACAAACCAACTTCTACGAGACACTTAAAGAAGCCAATCTAGAGTGTGTAATTGATCAATCTCCGAAATGTTTCTTGCATTCGAAACTATATGTTACGTGCTTTCATTCAGATCGAGTGGATTTTGCTTGGCGTCTTCCATGTTCTAGATATAGGGGCGTGAACATGGTTGGTTTGGCAATTTTGATGAAGCTGGGTTGGTCTTGGTTCAAACCCAGATTTGCAAGATTGGTCAGACTTGCGACTTTAGAAGGATTTTCCAATGCGATTTGATAATTTCTGTGATGTGTTATTAAGTTTTCTGTACTCATGGAGTGTATTAGTATAGGATAGGTGCTTTATTTCTGCTTGAAAATGTCTATAGGTGAGGATTAAAGGCCGTGAAAATGGCTCGATGAAGCTAGTTTGGGCATTTTGACACACCAACTATTCGACGAAATGCCCACACAAGCTTTAAACCTCGCCTCGCCATGGCCGACCTTGCTCAGCAACCATGAGGGTCGTCGGCCCCGCAATGATTCGGTGGCGCCCACTGGGAAGCCTTGCCGGTGACTAGACTTTCTCCTTTTTTTTCAGTTTTATTTTTTAAATAAATTTTTACCTTTTTTTTAGTTTTTTATTCTGATAACAAAATTTGAAGAAGAAAATTAGTTTTTTTTTTGTTTTTTTAAATGCTGACTAAACCTCTGGCGAGTCACATCGACACAAAATATTAATAAAAAAAGGGCACATAAGATTTCCGGCAAAGTTTGCCAGAGTTGGCACTTAAGTGATCCGAAAAAAGTTTTGGCACTAAAATGAACGTTGTACACGAGTTTTGGCACTTTCTAATGTCTTTTTGCTGTTCTTTTTGTTATGGCTTTAAGTTCAACAACGAAATTTGATATTGAAAAGTTAGATGGGAGCAGCAATTTCTACCTATGGCAAGTTCGTAGTTGGATGTTCTTACATTGCAAGGTTTGAAGAAAACTCTATTTGGGAAAATGAAGAAACCAACTAGCACGACAGATGAAACCTGTGAAGAATTAGATGAAAGGGCCATGTCGACTATCCAATGTTGTCTCGCAAATGAAGTTCTACTAGGGGTACTAGATCATAAAACAATTGCAAGTTTGTGGATGAAATCAGAGACTATTTTATTTTACAAAATCCCTCACCAATCGATTGAGACTCAAGCAACGACTTTTTACTCTTCCTATGGCTGAAGGTACTTTTCTTAAGTATCATATTTCTGAGTTCAATGCTATTATCTCTGAATTAAGAAATATTGATGTTAAGATTGAAGGTGAGGATCAAGCTCTTTTATTATTAGTTTCATTACCTCCCTCTTATAAGAATTTTAGAGAGACCATGATTATTAGTAGAGAAATTATCGATCTTGAAGATGTCAAGACTCTTCAAATAAGCAGAAACTAGGTACATAATTGACTTTTGAAAGTAGTAATGATCATGGGGCTAGTTTAGTTGCTAGGGGAAGGTCTGTTGAGAAGCAATGGTGCTAGGTGCATATCAAAATCGAAGCATACTGACTTGAAACTAATATAAGTCTTAGGGGCTTATAAAAAAATTGTCTGAAATTGAAGGCAATGTAGCAAAGAGAAAATAATCTGAATCAATAAAATCATAGGAGTGCAAATCAGCAAAACAATAAGAACTACCAGAACAGACATAATTAGGGAAATGAAAATCCTCATCAAGCTAATGTTGCTGAAGAAGAAAAAGAAGATTAGTTATTGGTTGCAAATAATAAGACAAATTCAGTGATAGTTGGATTCTTAATTCAAGCTATGCGTGCCATAGGTGTCCTAATTGTGATTGGTTGTCCACATACAAGTGATATAATGGTGGAGTTATTCTAATGGGAAACAACACTAAATGCAAAACAGTTGTGCTTGGAACTGTCAGCATTAAGATTCACGACAGCATGATTACAACTTTGGAAAATGTCAGTTGTGTTACTGATTTGAAGAAGAACCTCATTTCTTTGGTTACACTTAATGTTAATTGTTGTAGGTTAATGGCTGAAGGAGGAGTTATGAAGATTGTGATAGGTTCACTTTTGTTGATGAAAGGGCTGAAAATAGGCATTTTGTATTAAGTGTAAGACACTATAGTTACTACTTTAGCTACAATCTTGCCTGTTATAACATAATTGGACAACACTAAATTATGGCATATGAGTATTATAGGGATAGATTAGCTGAGTAAGAGAGGTCTTTTGTGTGGTCAGAAAATTGAAAAACTGAATTTCTATGAGCATTGTAATTTTGGGAAGCAAAAAAAGTCTGATCTTTGGGATCCTACGAAAGTGCCTTCGAAAGGCATTGGTTCAAGGTATCTAGTCACTTTCATTGATGATTTTTCAAGAAAGGTTTGTGTATATTTTCTAAAGCAAAGGAGTTGTGTTTTTGTTACATTTAAGCAATGGAAAACATTAATTGAAAAGTAGACCAATAAAAAGATCAAGAGGTTGAAAATAGATAATGGGCTAGAATATTGTGGAGGTGAGTTTAATGAGTTCTGAAAAAATGAAGGCATTGTGAGGTATCATGCTAAAGTGAATATAGCACAACAAAATGGTGTTGCAGAACGCACAAAAAGAACTTTATTAGAAAGGACTAGCTGCATGTTGTCTAACACTAGTCTGGGCAAGGAGTTCTGAGCTGAGGCAGTCAATGTAGCTTGTTGGTTCGTAAATCGTTCTCTTTGCACATCTATTGAGTGTAAGACCATAGGTAAACCTGTTGTTTATTTTTCTCTTCGAGCATTTGGATAGCGGGCATATGCACATGTTAGTGAGGGGAAACTAGAGCCTGGAGCAAAGAAATGCATCTTTCTTAGTTATGCTTCTAGTGTAAAGGGTTTGAGACTTTGGTGTATTGATTCATATAAGATTATCATCAATAGAGATGTTACTTTTGATGAGTTTGCTATACTTCATCTAAGCAAGGAATCGTCTGTTGACTCTGTTCCTTGTCATGAAAATCTGAAAAGTGCTGCGGAAAAGGTGGAGCTTGAAGTAATTTCTTCACAACCAGTTCAGTCGTGTACTGATAATATTGAGGTTGAAAAGCCTGAAGTGGAACATAATTTTATTGCTAGAGATAGACCAAGAAGGATAGTGAAGCCTCCACAAAAATATGGACACTCAGATTTTGTTGCCTATGCTATTTCAATTGTAGAGTTAGTGGAGTATTCTGAGCTTAAAACTTGCAAGGATTCTGTCTCTTCAAAAGATTCAACAAAGTGGATAGTTACTATGAATGAAGAGATTGGATCTCTTGAAAAAAATCAGACTTGGGAAATTGTCAAGCCACCAAAGGAAAGAAAATTATGGGTTGCCAATGGATTTTCAAAAGAAATGAAGGTAATCCTAGAGTTAAAGACATCAGGTTCAAAGCTCATCTAGTAGCTAAGAGCTATAATCAAATTGAGGGAGTTGACTTTAATGAAGTGTCTTCACATATTGTTAAACACTTCATTGGCAAGCGTCTTCCAAGACTAGCTATCGACGTCGAGGTGGTCACGACCTCAATTATTGTAAAGTTGTGTTAACCAAGTCAGGAACATTGAAGGGGAGAGAAAGCATGACGCTAGGCCGACGAGCGTGAGCTAGATAGTGATGACGGGAGACATGGGTAGCGACGGGACGGGGTGTGACAACGGCAGCACGATAGCAAGTTTGGTTGTGTGGGCAGATCAGTGCCAACAGTCGGGAGGGAGAAGGGGAGGGGGAGAGAGACAAAGGAAAGTGAGTATGTTTTGATATTTGGAATAAATTTTCCTAGATAGAGGGTATTTTGATCCAATACCACCTAACGGTAGAGTATCCTAATCTTTGAAAGAAAATAATAAATTGGAAATTGGAGTGGAAAACAAAGAACGGAATAGTTTATGTTTTTTACTAATCAAATAATTGAATGTTCCGACCAAATTTTTTTTTTTTAATGCGATCCATTCAAATTGGCCCCACCGCTAGGAGCCATTATTGTCTGCACGAGGGTGTACGTGCACCAATTACATATCAATAGTTGTTTCGTTTCACGTGGCTTTCATGTAGACTTCATACGATCCAACCGTTCAAATGATCAAGCATT
Source organism: Metrosideros polymorpha var. glaberrima (assembly GCA_001662345.2). Taxonomy (NCBI): domain Eukaryota; kingdom Viridiplantae; phylum Streptophyta; class Magnoliopsida; order Myrtales; family Myrtaceae; genus Metrosideros; species Metrosideros polymorpha. The sequence goes on along the minus strand of BCNH02000004.1, from coordinate 11,926,744 downwards.
CATGAATCTGAATTCATGCTACACAAATCCCCAAACTTTAGAAATCCTCCAGAAAAGGACACGAGCAATTAGTTTTCACAATGACACAAGGTTCCCACTCACTGGCCTGGTCCGCCAAGGTAGGGACTCCCGTGAAATCCACATTTAGCTTCGTTACAATTTTAATAAATGAAAAGGCACTCATGTGCGCAAGACACTGTATTACCAAGAGCCGGACGCGACTTTGATTCTTCTTCGTCTCTAGACCACGACAAAGAAATTGGAAACAATGACTCGAGTGTAAATTTCTACTTCTTGGTCTTGCTTCTTCCGGTTTTGCCTCCTTTAAAGCCATTCACCCACTCATAAGACAAACCCTTCTAATTATATGCAAATCATGGCCAATACGTCACGCCGATATTCCATAAGGGAGTCGTTCAAGAACTTGTTCGACCACAAAGGGAAAAATAACCCCGATGAGGTCCACAACGTCCTCCTTGTGGTGGCCACCCTTATAGCGGGCATGACTTTCTAGGCTAGCGTGAACCCCCCAAGCGGGGTCTGGCAAGATGGGCGCAAGGCGGGGCGGGCCATCTATACCTCAGACAAGACGGCCTTCTTCATGTTCCTGACGCACAACACACTCGCTCTCTCCTTGTCGATCCTCCTCATTATCTCCCTCACCTAGGGCTTCCCTTTCTTCCTTGAGGTGGTCATTGCTATGGTCTCGATGGTGATGACTTACGGGGCCTCAATCTTTGCGATCACCTCGAGGGACCCAAAGACTATGAAGTGTTAGTAGTCGAAAAACGACACCCAAGATCTCCATAGCAAGAATCTAGAACACAACAATTGAGGAAAATGAATTAACACACCTGATTAGAAACCCATCGATCTTGATGCGGAATAGAGACGATCACTCAAGTTCCTCTCCTCTATAACCCTCTTAATCACTGACTTAATGAGACTGTCCCTCACATCAGATAACTATATCTGTTCCTTATGTGAGGATATTTGTGCGTTAGGGTTAGAGAAGGGACTTAAGAACTATTTATAGAGTTTTTAGTCAGACCCTCTCATTAAGGGTCGGGCTCAACTTGGCCCACACAAGCTAGTCTCATATTACATTAATTAAGAATATTTATATCTAACCTTATTAGACCAATCCTATATAAAGATAAATTACAATATCAATTAATGTAACCCACATATTAAAAAACTCTTACATTCTCCCACTTGAGCTATATTAATTGAAACTGTACTGTGTGTGCGCACTTATATGTGCGCACCTTACATTAGTCTAGAGATAATTCTTAATAGTCAATCCGATCTCATAAAGCCTTAAACACCGAATCATTGCGGTAACTGCATGAATACACACAGAGCCTTCCGTGGTCACAAATGCTTTTAACTTTACTGATATAGATTCAATATGGTAGTGTGGCAATGAAATAACACCTCACAAAGAGTGATACCTCATGTGTCATCCTCTTTGTCGGTCTCACATTCTCTTTCTTGAAGTGTCACAAAACTGAAAGTGTCACTAAAGAATATCCTTATAGTTTCAATGAACATATATATGTCTTAACCTTATAGTTAACTTTACCTTATGTGTAACAAGACATATATTCAAGGCTAATCTCTGAATGCCCCTAGCATTTACTCAAGGTTTACATAATACCTTGAAATTTTCAACAGATATGTATTCAACATAATAACAATACATTCATAAACACTTTATTGAATGCAAAAGTTGACACATATCTAAATGTTACAAAATGTAACAAACACAAATGTAAACTTTATTAGAGCAAAACAAAAAATAGCTCTTACTTAACAACAGCATCTCATGATGCTCCTAAGCCCATCCTAATGACATATCAATCAAATACACATGGGCGAAGGCCTTTAGTTAGTGGATCTGCAACCATATCATCTGTGAAATATGCTTTACTTTAACATCACCATTACTTGACCGCCATATGCTTAAACCCCTTGAGACCTCTGTTGTTGTTAATAAACAACACCGCAGAGTTATTGTCACAATACAACCGTATGGGCATATCCACAAAGTCAAATACAGTTAACTCCCTAATATGATTGTGGAGCCAAATAACCTGAGTAGCAGCCAAAGCATGCTATAAACTCCACTTGTATGGTAAAAGATGATATTGATTTTGTTTCTCACTTTTCCTTTAAACTACATTGCCTGCTAACATAAAGAGATATATATATATATATTGTTGTCCACCTCATGTCATTTTGACAGCTAGTAAAGTCTGAATCCGAATACCCTACTAGCTAAGGTCTTGAACATATTTATAAATCAGTGTAAAATCTTTTGTCTTCTTTAAGTATCTTAAGACCTTCTTGACAGCAACCCAGTGATCATGTCCTGGATATAATTGATATCTGTCTAAAAGTCCCATTGCAAAAGCAATGTCTAGTCTTAGTACAAACTTTTGGATACATTATAGTTGCAAGTACACTAGCATAAGGTACATTCTTTATTGGGGTTTTCTCAATTTCTAAATGAGGACATTGTGACAAATTTAGTCAATCACTCTTAATGACAGGAAGAATTCCTAACTTGCAATACTGAATATTGCCAAAATACGATCAACTTATGTCCTTTTAAAACAAACCCAATACATGGTGAGAACGAAATTTATGGATCTCAATGCCAAAGACAAAAAACGCCTCACCAAGGTCCTTCATGTCAAAAATTTTCAACAACAAATTGCGAAAAAATAAATAAATAAATTTTCTCCCACTGACCTTGGAGTATATATACTGATTTACTTCGTTCTTAACAAAATCGAATAAGGATGCAACACTATGAAACTCCAAGTACTATTATCTAGAAGCTTGCTTAAGGCCATAAGTAGACTTTTCAGTCGATGCACAAGCTTACCTGAATCATTATCTGCAACATTTTCGGGTTATATCATATAGACATCCTTATAAAAGTTTCCGTTTAAAAAGAAAATTTGTAACATCATCTGGCATAATTATATATCAAAATAAGATATTAAAGCCATGATCACTTAGATTTTTTTTTTAAATAGACTGGAAAAAATTGATTTATAGTCTATTCCTTTTCTCTGAGGGAAATTCTTGGCTACTAGGCTAGCTTTAAAATTCTCAATCTTTCCTTTAGAGACCCTTTTAATCTTATACACCCATTTGTAGCTGATGGGCTTGTGTCCTTAAAGCAATTTAACAAGCTCCCAAACATCATTATGTTTCATATATTATATCTCGTCTTTCATCACATTCAATCACAAATCTAATTGAGGATAATAAACAGCATCCGTATAAATTACTGAATCAACTATACGTAACCGATATCATAGTCATGTTCTCCTAGATAGACTATATAGTTTGGTGGTATAACTGATCGCCTCTGTCTGATGAAAATCCTTAACGGAGCTACTTTAACCTTATCTTGCACCTTAGAAACTTAAGGAACTTCATCAAGAACTACCTCAACAACAAGCTCCTGATCCTCAACAGGTTTACTTTAAGGCGTGGAGGACTCCACAATCGTCTACATAGGCAGAGAAAATAATACAGTGGTCCCCACCATACTATTATCTTCAATAGTTTGTGGCATCTACCCTTTTTAGACACATCAAACTCCAGAAACTTTACTGTCTGTGTTTCCACAATTATTATGCCTCCATTGGGGTTATAAAATCGATACCCCTTCGAATGATCTGTGTAAGATACGAAGTAACACTAAATGGTTCCATAGTCCAACTTATTTAATGTTGGATTATATAACCTCAATTCTGCAGGACATCCCCAAAAATTTATGTAATACATGCTAGGTTTACGTCCAATCCATAACATTAAAAAAAAAATAGTGGAATAGCTTTGGTAGAAACGTGATTTAGAATATAAAATGCAATTTTCAAAGCTTGACCCCCACAAAAAATCAAGTAAATTAGTCCTACAAATCATTCTCCTCATTATATCCATAAATATGCGATTGCGCCTTTCGGCCACACCATTTTGTTCAAGAATTTCAACCATAGTAAACTAAGCTACTATTCCAAAATCCTTCAAGTATTTGGCAAACAACCCTTAAGCTATCCAGAATCACTATAACTGCCATAATACTCACCACTACGGTCAAATCTGACAGCCTTTATAAATTTTTTTCCCAACTGTATCTCGACTTTAATCTGAAAAAATCTTGAACATGTTAAGAGATTTAGACTTTTCCTTAATCAAGTACAGGTAACCATAACGAGAATAATCATCAATAAATGTGATAAAATAGTCATCAATAAAAAAATCGTTATAACGAGTAGAAAAAATTATTTTATCACATTGTTACTGTATATGGTCAACTTATATTGGTATGAATGACCTTCAATAGGTCAAAACTTCAGACTGCAGATTTTTTCTTTATCTTAGTCATCTTACCTCTACAATAGTCTACGTGTGTCTCTAGGTCACTTTTAAGAAAACGTAGGATGTCAGCCTTTATCAAACTTTCCACTTTTTCACTAGAGATGTGACTAAGAACATTTATGCCACAATGCATAAGACCATTCTTAAGGTAAAAATCTTTTGGAAACAACCTTTTTAGCCGTAAAAGCGACGTATATATCATTGGGAGTTGAACACAATCTGTACAATCCATTTGACATATTACAGCACCCAACCTATTTTGAATTAAAAGATTTAGAAACATTATTGTTTCTTATTTTAAAATAAAAATAGCCATACATGTCCGAACATGATATGGAAACTAAGTTCCGTCTAAATGATTGTACATAAACCAACATTATTAGTTGCACCGTTATCTAACCACTAAGAACTGGATGTGGCTTCTGATAGATTGGATTCATAAACCAATGCCAAAGAATCATTACATATATGCTCACGTTTGTATAACCAAGTTTTAAAGTTATCGCAGTATTTCTTTATATGAATTTCTTCTTACAAAAGAAGTAGCGGTCACCATCCTATTAAAGGATGCTTTCTTAGGACACAAATTGTCAGAATGACCAGTGATTTAATGAGTTTTTTTATGAGTATGATTTTTTGGACGTTATACTCACTTTTGTTACTGGAATTAGAGGCATATAGGGAAAAATGCCTTACCATCCTTAGGACGTAAACCCTAACATTACCAAATACAACATACCTTATGTTGAAGAGTCCTTGCAGATGTAACCAACTCAGCATTAAACAAGACATAATTTCAAATCTCCAAGCCTACTTTAATATGTTTAACAGTGCAGTTAGCTAACAAACCACTTTTCAAGTGAACTTATATAGATTGCTTAATAGATGAAAAGGAAACCCAATTGCTCTTTTCCAAAGCTGCATAATGTGCTTTCTCGAAATCTGTAGTATCGGCAATAAAATATACTGGCTTATCCTTAGTAAGAGAGCAATATGAACATTTGTCAGCTCAATTTCAAACAGAAAATCATCTATCCATATTTTAAAATTTAAATCAATAAAAAACTCAATCATAATAGAGTTTCCGTTCACATATAAGGTGACTAAAACAAATAAACAATGTATACAATTAGCATAATGTGACTATTTATCATGAGAGTTACATACATCATCATATAATCACCATTGAGCAGAAAACATGACATGAAATTGTATACTCTCTACATGACAGCGGCCATGAAAATATATTCTAATCTTCGTGAATTCATTATCTTTGGATGTATGAATCACTAGGATTAGTCACTCCTCATGCATGCTGCACATGAAACCCTCCATAAACTAATATACAATCACCTCCTTTGGAAGTATGATCACGCATTATAATAGGAGACATCCCACCACAATATGAGACCGATATTTCTCAAACCCAATCAAGCGTGCCACTTTGGCAATCACAACCCAATTGAATCCTTAAAACTCGCTCATTCCAGGGATATAAACTTTATATCTCACATTCACCATATACATGCAATTTTAGACTTGAAAACTAGGGCTATTAATCACTAAAATCACATGCCATGCTAATTACATTGTTTTAATATATCGATATATATTAAACCATGTACATGCTATCAATGAATCGCACTCTACATATTCTATATGTGATCATATACATGTAAGTTTGTACCTACACTTTCAAAACCATATAGAAATACAGGAAAATACGCAAATATACCCTAAAAATACACCGTATACAGCATACTTTATGTATTTTCACATTCATAAAAACCTCAAACATGCAAAATACACATACCACCTTGTAGAGAATTCCATTACGAGTCCAACGCCACCAACCACACTCCAATCGGAGTTGCCACGCGCCCTCACACGCCTCCTCAAGGTGCGGCGCATGGCACTCACACGCGCCACGTGCGTCACACGCCTGCGAGTCCAATTGGCCTAGTTTTCGGTCCGATTGTAATCCCGGTTCAGCCTATCCAATCGGATGGTCGGTGGGTTGATTCAACGGGTCGGATCAAATCGGGTCAACGGTCAACCGAATCGGATCGAGTCAACGGTCACCGGGTCGGGTTGAGCTATCCGAATGCTGGCGTCATTGCGTGTGCGGCGCACGTGCTAGCCGCCCCTACACGTGGCCGCGCGTGCTAAAAGCTGGCCAAGAGCTCTGTCGATGCGTGGGTGTCACGCCCCAATATATCTCTTCTCTTGGGTCATTAAAATGCGATATCCCAGAACACGTCGACGACCCGTTCATTTTATCTTTCAATTAACGCATGCGGAAATGACTAACAAACACAGTAGCAGGGATAGCAGGAAAAACAGCGAAACAAACATCAATATAAAAACTCACATTTTTATTTATATACATGTTAACCCTATGAAGTTTATATTTACAAGTCCTCACTTTCGGACTACTTCCTAAAAAGACCACCAAAAGGTATCGGGGGTCGGGTTAACTTAAACTTCTCTACGCGAGGGCACTTTAAACTGCACCTGTAGACCTTCCGATCTATGGTCCTGAAAAATGGTTAACAACAACGAGTGAGATAAGATCTCAGTAAGTTAACAACCTAAGCCTCGTGTAGGGTGCTAATTCACCAAGAGCATACCCTAAACATGCAACCTAACATAAATGGTAGATCAATAGCGAGCGACTCTCGCTCTACACAACCTATAATAGGTTCGATTGACTCAACTCAATCAATAGACAAATTACAGGCATTCTTACCTTGCCTCGGCACATGCACAGGCCCTGCATGTTATCAGTTATAGCATCTTATAAATAATGCATCAGACTAGGCACAACATCAGAACATGTAACACCATTTCTCACACGCAATGCAACCAAGCATGGTCCAGTTTTATGCCTAGTGATTACGCCCACTCTCGGGCATCGTACGACCCTAAAAGGGTGGCGACCTCGACCTCTCTGGACCACTGCGCCTCTCACAGGTTAGCAGTCATCCGGCATGACTGGGCATCGTCTCGCCCTATCGAGCACGGCAACATCTCATCTTGGAAGACCGAGGTGCGGCCCCACCTCGACCTTCCCCGCAAGTAGACAGCATTCCACAAAGGAGAATCGATCCGGCCTCAAAGGGCACCGTGATCCATCATCCGAACCCCCGCCGGGCGTCCAATAATATTATCGATGAAATTGGGCATCGTCCCCAATCACCATTGAGGGTCCATACACTTTTGTGATCACACGAGCACCTCAATTATGCATGTCAATTTAGTTCTTCTTATTTTTTAGCCAATGCCATCATGAATCGTGCTCATGCCATGATCGTGCTTAAACATCAAACATATTGCCATTTTCTCACATAAAATGCAATGAATAAATCACACGTGATTACACCAACGTGCTTTTCATGCCAAACTTCCCGTGCTTCACTTTCCAAGCATACTAGATTATTTCAATGCATGAAACTCCGTATATAAGCACAACATTACACCGATCACCATTTACATGCCAAAAATGCATTATTTTCCACTATAAATTCATCAATCATGAAACCAATACCTTTCTTAGGCAATCTTCACCTCAAAACATACTAATAGCATATATAAAATAATTAACTCAACCACAGTTAATTAACTTAACCATGGTTAACTAACCCAACTATGGTTAACTAACCTAACCATGGTTAATTAACCCAATTTTAGTTAACTAACCTAACCATGGTTAACTAAATCAACCCTAGTTAACTAATCTAACCATAGTTAACCCATCTAACTATAGTCAAGTAAAAAATTCACTAATTCTAACCCTAAGTGCAATTAACAATTTAATTAAGGATTAGGGAGTTAACTCACTGTTTAACGGCGGCGGCGACTATGGCGGCGATGGCGGTGACGACGCGAAGGCGGCGGCGGCAGTGGTGGCTCGGTGACGGCGCGTAGATGAAAAATGGGTATTAATGGCGGCTTGACTTGGCACGGCGGCGGCCCGAATGTCGGCGGCAAGGGCATGGCTTCAAGGCACATCTTGAGTAGTGCGGTGGCAAGGTGAGGGGAGTGAAACAAGAAGAAAAAATGGTGAAAATGGAGGAGAGGGGGGGGAGCTACGAATTTTGAGAGAGAAGGAGAGAGTGAAAGAGAGAAAGTGAAAAGTGAAAGAGACAGAGTGAGAGTTGTCTTGTCCTTTTAACTTTCTCTCCAAGATTGCATCATTGCAACTTTCCAAAAATATCTTATCTTTGCTGTTGAAATATCAAGACAACCTTGGGTAATAATTGAACAAAGGAAGAAAGGACAAAGAGAGAGGGGCAAGAGGGAAGGATGTTCGGTCAAGGGGGGGATTAGAAGAAAAGAAAGACAAAAGCTTTAAAGAGCTTTGTCTTAAGTCCATTAATGTGATCTTCAAAATATCCAACTTTCAAGAAGGGTAAAATGGTAATTTCCACCCTTGGCACTATTCATACGGGCTTGCACTATTTACATGGGCTTGTCTTGAATTTTTATGGGCCTAATGGGCTTGATATTCAATGGTTTCTTCATTTTGGGCCAAAAATGGGCTTTCGGGGGCAAAACGGTCATTTTTCATAATAGGGCCTCTTGGTGGCCGAATTTAATAGAAAATAGGTCCGTCAGTTCGTGCCAAGTCCATATCGTCTCTTTGATACTTCATTTTCGACTTACCGTCTCTTATCCGAAAATTTAGGGTTTACCGATGAATTTTGAATTATCGGTAACGAAACGTCTAATATTCTTTATTGAACTAGAATTCATAGTTACAACCCATTGAATTCAATTTTAGTACATTGGTCGAAATTTGGGATGTCACAGTGGGGGTGCGTGCGGCGTCCAATGGGGACGCGCCACCCATGGTTTTTCTCGTCTCATCGACACGAATCCAAATATATAATCAAAATTAAATTTTTTCCTTATAAAAAATTTCTAAAAGAGGCCAAATCCGTAGGTTTGAGTTCTTGTTCTATGGAGGCTCTGATACCACATGTTAGTAGTCGAAAAATGACACCCAAGATCTCCATAGTAAGAATCTAGAACACAACAATTGAGGAAAAGGAATTAACACACCTGATTAGGAACCCATCAATCTTAATGCGGAATAGTGATGATCCCTGAAGTTCTTCTCCTCTATAACCCTCTTGATCACTGACTTAATGAGACTGCCCTTCACGTTAGATAACTGTATCTGTTCCTTATGTGAGGATATTTGTGCGTTAGGGTTAAAGGAAGGACTTGAGTATTATTTATAGAGTTTTCAGTCAAATCCTCTCATTAAGGGCCGGGCTCAACTCGGCCCACACAAGCCAGTCTCATATTACACTAATTAAGAATTTTTATATCTAAAGGTAAATTACAATATCAATTAATGTAGCCCACATATTAAAAAACTCTTACATGAAGTTCCGGTACTTGTTGTCCACTGCCGCAGCTCCGGTCCTCGTGAGGGTTGTCATTCAGATTTGCAAGTATTTCATGAGCAAATTGTGAAACAAGGAGCATGTAAGTGGTAAGTTGGGTAGTTAAAAGTCATATCTCAACAATCATGTGTTTTCAGTTGGCAAAAGAGAGGGAAAAAAAGAGAGCGTAATTTTGCAATTGTGGAAGCCAAAATTGACTTAGGTTTTGATGGCAGTGCGGAGTAGAATAAGCATGTTTCATTGGTGAAGCTCTCTGTGTATGGAAACTTCAGATCTTGTCAGAACTTTTTTAGACTTAGAGGATCATTGCTTGAGATGTAACTCGTCTAAATACAGACCTGTCATTGTTTCTTGTCTTCTAACTTCGACTTCAGAAAAAGATGTATGACTTACTTATTGCAACAACAAACGACAGTGAGGGAGGGAGGGATTGGAATCTTGTTAATTGTGACGTCTAAAATATTTCACTTATTTAAGTGGGATGCATTTCAGCATCTTTTAAGTTTTCATGTCAAATGAGGAAAACCATATTAAGTGATTCATAAATAAAAACCTACTCCTAAATAGTCATTGTTTTGTGTTGTCAATTAGAATATTCCTTTTGAGGACACAACCCAAATAGAGGGGGCCGGGTTGTTACCATAACTCTAAATTAACTTAAGACCCATCGTGGCTTGTCGTTTGAAAGTTAACTCATTTAACGAGAAAGTTTTTAAATTTAACAGTAACAATAATTTTAAAATGAGTGTTTTTAAATTTGCTGTAAATTTTCCTAGACAAATGGTATTTTGGTCCAATATTCACCTCATGGGAGAATATCCGAATCTTTGAAAGAAAAGGATAGAAGTGAAATTGGAGTGAAAAACAAAGAACGGAATAGATCATGTTCCTTGCGAATTGCACAATTGAATGACATCCATTCACATTGGCCCCACTGCTCTAAGAGCCATTATTGGCAGGGCCAGGGTGTACATGTGCCTTGTACATGTCAAATGTTGTTCTCGTTTCACGGATAGACTTCATACGACCCAAACATATGACCTACCCGAATTCGTACTAGAAAAGTCCCCAACTCTAGAATCCCCCAAGAAAAGGACACAGAAGAGCAATTAGTTTTCATGATGACACAAGGTTTCCCACTCACAGGCGCGGTCCACAAAGGTAGGGACTCTCGTGCAATCAAACATTCAGCTTTGTCGCAATTGTAGTAAATGAGAAGCCACTCATCTGCGCAAGACACTGTACCACTAATAGCCAGACGCGACTTTGATTCTTCTCAGTCTCTAAACAAAGAAAAAGAAATGGTAAACAATGACTCAAGCGTCAGTTTCTAATTCTTGGTCTTGCTTCTTCCCATTTTGCCTCTTTTAAAGCGATTCACTCGTTAATAAGACATACTTTTTACTTCTATGCAAATCATGGGAAATCCGCCACACCAATTTTCCATAAGGAAGTTTTTCAAGTCCTTGTTAGACCACGAAGGGAGAAAATAAGCCCGATGAAGTCCGCAACTACCTCCTTGTGGTGGCCACCCTAATCGCCGCCGTGACTTTCCAAGCCGGCTTCAACCCCCCTGGCATGGTCTGGTAGGAGGACATGGACAATGACAAGGCAGGGCGGGCCATCTACGCCTCGGACATGATGGCCTTCTACGTGCTCCTAACATGCAACACGCTCACCCTCTCCTCATCAATCTTCCTCATAATCAACCTCATTTGGGGCTTCCCTTTCTTCCTCAAGGTGATCATTGCAACGGTCTCGATGGTGATGACTTACGGGGCCTCGATCTTTGCAATCATGCTGACGGAGAAGGTGAAGTTCCGATAGATGTTGTCCATTGCGGCTGTTCCAATTGTCGTTAGGGTTGTCATTCATATTTGCAAGTATGTCATTGTGAAGTCCGGAGGAAAATGTAACTTTTATCTTCGGTAGCTAAAGGCGATGCATCTTGGTTTTGAGGGGATTAGCTCTCAATAATCATGTGTTTTCAGTAGGCATGGCCGTTAGCAAAAAACAAAAGAAAAAAAAGAAGAGCCTAATGTTGCAATTCTAGAAGCCGCAATAGAGTTAGGTTTTGATCGTCTATCGAGTAGAATAAGCATGTTTCATTAGTGAAGCTCTTTTTCTCTATGCAAATTTTAGATGTTGTAAGCAGTTTATTGGACTTAGAGGATCATTGCTAGAGATATAAATCATCTGTACATGGACCGGTCGTTGTTTGTGTTGGAAAAATAATTAGATAATATAAACAATAAGAATTGATATAAAGCTATTGAAAAAGATGAAAAAACAATATCAAATGTCTAAGGCATGCAAGCACTGCCCTTGAGGATAATTCTGCCCCTTGGAGTACGAAACTCGATGCATAAGGCTTCTAGTGGCTATCCTCTCAAGATACAACAGATATTCTTTTAAACTCCACACTGAATATTAGAAGGAATAGGAACAACGTTATGTACATGACCCAGCAAAGAAAGAAAGAAAGATATGTAACGAAAAACAAGAATATTCTTGTTTTGATATATCGATATATCGATTTCACTTTCCAATTACGTTCAAAGTAACAATAAGAAGTGAGCAGTTCTAGATTCTGTTCCAGGTTCTGGGTATGTTTCATCTGGAACTTGAAACTTACCCACCCCTACAGGTTCCTCATTTTTTGGAACCTGGAACCTACCCGTCGGAACTTGGAACCTAGAACCTACCTTGTCACAGGTTCTAGGATCAGTTCTAGGTTCTTCTTTTTCCTATTCAAAAATAAATTTGTCGTTCACAACACCGAAGTTCTATTATCTCCAACAATAGATATGACTCTACCAACTCTTACAATTTGCCATCTTTGGTATGAATGTCAATCAACTGTAAGTATTAATCTTCAGGTAATAAATAGTAGTTTAACCAGCAACTCAGAGGGTAGGAAGCAAATACTCAATTTCTCCTTGGCAATGGACATCTTTTCCCATTTGTCATTTGGGTGCTCTTGCAGGAGCAAGTTTAGAGAAACTCAGTCCAGCATGAGCAATGACTTCTTAGCTCTTCCAACCCAGTGCCTAAAGGTCAGCTAGTTTCAATTCAACATGTTTAACAAGCCTGAAATGATAACAAACAAATAAGTTCTAATGAATTTCACTACCTGGAAGGTAGTTAAATCAAGTGATAACATAACTTCATTTCCTAGTAAAATGTGCTATAGCATAAGTCAGAGCTATCAACAATGATAGGTAAGAAAGTATCATCTCATGCAAAAACATGCATTCATAATTGTGCTCGTGCATGAAATGATCAAGAATGAAAAAGTGTTAACTAGACATGAAAAAGTGTAAACTAGAAATAATTGTGCTCATTAGAGTTAAGTGTTCCTACACATGCCTATACTCTGCAATTTTCATCTTGCCATGATGTGGCAAATAATGCAAAAGAAGTAGAAAAAGAAACCAAATTGATCTTGCATCTTCATCACCGAAGATGAGAGGATGAGTAATTCTAAAGCTATGTCTAGAAATGAGAGACTTGCTCCAAGGATTTGAAGCACATAGAAAAAATACTTATTTTTCGAACATGCTTCTAAAGTTCTGATGGACAGCAAAGCCCTGAATAGCTTAGATGAGTAGAACATGCCTCTACTATTTGATTCCGATCAAACTAGTCAAAACGCATTTGTAACTAAAGCATGACTAATAATTATTAGAAAGCCTCATCGCATATATTCATTCCACTTCAACCGGTAAACTCTATTTATCGGTGATAATCTCCTCATCAAGACAATCCATATCTATAAAGAGAGAGAGAGAGAGAGAGAGAGGGATTAACTAAAGCGTTCATTCATTAGATAATACAAAGGAATTACAATATATAAAGATATAAGCATCACTCACCCAACTCAAACTTTTGTGCATTCTCGATACATTTTTCAACATTAATCGGCACACAAACAGCTCTTAACTAATATTGAGTGCAAATCAAAGCTTCCACTACTTTGGGAGTCAAAGAACTTCGATAAACATCAAGCACACGACCTGATGTGCTAAAAGTTGACTCTGAAGCAAAAGTAGTTATAGGAATACACAAAACATCTCAAGCCATCAAAGATAGGATTTTTATATTTTGAGCCATAAGTCTTCCACCACATCAAGATGTCAAGATCAAGAATTTTTTCTCTTTGATCTCGAAGATATTGATCAAGCTTAGAATTGTTGTCATCACACATATCATCGTCCAAGTGCATAAAGGCTATCCGCCATGCTTCAATGTCATACTTCTTGTTACCTTCATTACCATCAATGTTGGAACCACTACTACTAGTACTCACACTTTGGCCACCAAAATTTTGATTACTTGATCGCTCATAAAATTCATACAAACGTTACAATGCATTCTTTACCTCATCACGCATCTCTTTAATTTTCGATTCATCATCATAAATTTGTCCATACAAGAAATTCACATATTGCATCTTTTTTGTAGGATCCAACACAACTACAATCAACACTATCATATTCACTTTATCTAAGCTCCCATTTTACTTGTCAAATTTCTCTTTCATTTTCTTGCCCATAACTCTAAGCTTAGGATCCGAATTATTCGCCACATCTTTCAAATGTTTATACAAAAGAGCTATCCCCTCAAAATAATCATTTGAAGTAACATACGAACTTCTTGACATCCGATTGGTGGCATAATAGAACACTCTTAGAAAATCCGAAAGAACAATGGTATTTTTCCAATCATCATTTGTAGGAAGATCATTGTCAACCTCACTTGATAAATTTAAATCATCTTCTTCCAACCTTTCAAAAGCTCTTCTGAACTTTATGGCGGTGTCTAACATGAGATAAGTGGAATTCCATCTAGCGGCGACGTCAAGAATAATCGAAACTTTGTAATTGATCCTTTCATTCTCAATGAAAGATTGAAATGCTTGGGCTCTCATGGGAGAACTCATCACATACTTAACCACATTTCGGATACGTGCAATAAAATTACGTACCATAGTCAAGCCATCTTTCACAATCAAGTTTAATACATGAGCAGCGCACCTCACATGTAAAACACTACCATTTAAGATCAACGGTTTTTCTTTTGAAAGTCTTTTCTTCAATAAGTCAATTGCAACTTCATTCGAACCAGCATTATCCACGGTGATTATGGACACGTTTTTTTGTATTCCCCACTCGTTAATGCATTTCTCCACCATTTTCCCAATCTCCTTACCCTTGTGGCTATGCATCACCACAAAATTGATAATTCTTTTATGCAACTTCCAATTTTCATTAATAAAATGTGTAGTGAGACACGAATAATTCAGGTTTTGACGAGAACTCCATCCATCAGTCGTGAGTGCGATCCTAAAATTAAGCTTACTAAAGTAAGTATTCAAACAAGTTCTTTCATAGAAATACAACTTCATGCAATCTCTAACCACTGTAAAACGTGATAAATGTTTGAAGAAAGGTTGTAACTCAGTCACAAAGTCACGGAATCCAACATGCTCAACCAAGGAAAAAGGTTGCTCATCGACTATGATGAACCGAGCAAGCATTTGCCTACAACAATCTTGATTAAATGTCCCTGTCGATAAGACACTACCAGTGCTAGTATCTCCCCCTATCTGGCCATCCACATTTACGTTACGTCGTACAAAGAATTTTTGTCTCTTATCTTGATTGCGATGATACTTCTTGCATGTTGTCAAGTGCTTCCTCATTGCAGAAGTACCGTTACAAACACGATACTTCAAAAAACGCCCACAATGATTGCACATCACCCTATATGGTTGTCCAGTCTTATCATCTATGATTTTCGTATAATGATTCCAGCATTCAGATGAAGCTTTCTTATCAAGAGGAGGACAAGACGAACCAATTACCTCTTTTGTCGCACTCGCATTCATGGTCGAGGTTGGCTTTTCTTCACCTTCGTCGCCTGACAATTCCAATTCTATGATCGTAGGCAACTCCTCATAGTCACGTCCCTCTACCTCCATTGACATATTATCTTGATACATCAACTTCACACATACACAACAAGAACATAATATAATTAGAAATTTCAACAACAAAAAAGAGAGACTAGAAACCAAATCAAAAGAAGCATAATATCCGGCCAAAATTCATCGTTTCTCAAACAAAGCACCCTATAGGAGACATATCTCCACCATCAGAACTGCAAACCAATCAACAAGAAGAGAAATAGGAACAGAAACCTCTTGCAGACGACTCAAACAAAAAACCCACGACCTGGAGTCACGACTGCTGGGAATCACATCCATTCGCAAAGTAAAATCAATGGAGCAGCCAAGAACTAGTAAAGAAACGTACCCCCAAACCTCATCGATCGCGATCAGATTGCCACAGTCGAAATAACAAGAACGCATCAAGAACAGGGCCTCCTCGGCAGGAACTAGTCGAACAGTCAAAAGGAAGAGAGGGAAGCTCCAAGCTACTCTCAAGTGAAGACACCCCTTCTATGTACAAACATAGAACAATCAAACACCAATCAATGAACCGACAATCTAGCAAGTGAGAACAGGACTAGTTTAATCCTAATTCATGCTAGAATGACAAAAATCAGCACCCCTCAACATACAAAATGCATAACACTGCATAGCAAGAAACAATAATCATCATGACTTCAAAAACAAAAGAAGACCTCGAGATTTTCCATGGATAAATACTCAACAGTCAAATGAGAAAAAATCGAGAGCATAGACAAGAAAGGGAAATCGGCATTTGGACCTTAAGGTTTTTCTCCTTTAGTCCACAAATGAATGTTAAGGTTGATTCCCACAAATGCAAATGAGAATGCTAGATAATTTCTCACCTAACATCAACTAGAAGCTTGTCCAAAAGTATGGGAGAGCAGTTTGGATAGTTCATAGGCAGAAGCAACCACAAAGGTAAATCAGTGACTGCACAACAATCAGAGAGAGAAATTGGTATGAACTTCAGAAAACCAGGTGTTTTCAACAAAATCTCATACAAACATCATACTGTCTTTAAGGAGGTGGTCTGTGATCTTAGATTTGGACGGATCCCCACCCCGGTGAAAGAGCACCTAACAATAGTTCCTTCACCTACTTTAGTGAAAGCAGAAGTTGCATGAGAATCAACTTCTTCATCACTAATATCGACCATTGTAAGTATAAGTTGTTGGTTAATCTGCTTTATTTCTCCCTAGAGGTCATAATTAGCTTGCAAAAATGTGTATAATTTTGCTCAATAGACTAGCATCATGTAATACTCTAAAGCAAACTAGCTCAATATGGACATGGCAACTCTTTCTAGATTATTGGGGAAAGCATCACTTGAAAATCCCTAATCCCATTTACTAGAATAGGTCCAGGTGGTTGTTGTGTTTAGAAGTGTGGTTATCTGGGAGATGACTGCACTTGTTTACTTTTAACACTTGCTATGTTTGCTTTTTATC
>BCNH02000004.1:11838620-11909482 GCA_001662345.2 Metrosideros polymorpha var. glaberrima | reverse complement strand
CCCCCCCCAAAAAAAAAAAAACCTTGCTTCGTCCATCGTGAGTATTCATTTACATTTCAACAAACCCAATGCAAAAAAAGGAAGGGCACTCTAAGAGGCATAGAAAGGAAGCAGGCAAGAAAAGCTCATCGATCAAGATTGGATTGCCGCAGTCGAAATGGCAAGAATGCATCAAGAACAGGGCCCCCTCTCCCAGTAGGAACAGGTTGAATAGTCGAAAGGAAGAGAGGGAAGCTCCGAGTTGCTCTCAAGTGAAGACACCCCTTCTATGCACAAACACAGAACAATCAAACACCAATCAACGAACCAGCAATCTAGCAAGTGAGAATAGGACCAGTTTAATCGTAATTCATGCTCGAATGACAAAAATCAACAGCCCTCAACATACAAAATGCACAACACTGCATAAACAAGAAACGATAATCATCATGACTTCAAAAACAAAAGAAGACCTCGAGTTTGGCTTTCCTCTCGTTGAACTGTGGCAGAAGAGTGGGATTCGGAGGCAAGAGCGACGGGAGGAAGTGAAGTCGAAGTCGAGACTGAGGAAAGCTGAGTGCTTTTCCTTTGGAGCTGGACGTGAGTGAGATGGCGACGGTGTAAAAATCGAAGGAAATGTTGGGTTAGAAGCAAGCAGAATCAAAAGCCATCGTCGTCTCCAACATGACCGAGGCAGAGTTCAACCACACCAAGGACGGCGACGACCACGACAGGGCGTTGGAAGATGGAGGAGAGGGCGAGACCACCTCCGTGCTCAGCATCAAGAGCTTCCCCTGGCACGGCGGCTCTGCCTGGGACGCCTAGTTTGGGAGATTAAAGAAGGAGTTCGAGAGGGGGAACGCGAGCGTTCAGTTCAACAAGGAGCCCCCTTTTTCTTGTGTCTTTCTTAGCTAAGGTGTGAGGAGTAAGTAGTGAGAACTGAGAAGTGAACAATGAACATTAGGGTAATAGGGTTTTTCATCGATTCCCAGTCCCCGATTCCGATTCCTCTAGGAACCCGAATCAGGAACCAGACCCTCATGCATTGGAACCTAGAATTGGCGATCTGATTCCCAACTCCCGGTTTTACCCTGAATCATGCTCACCCCTAGTAACAATAGTAGGAAAAAAGGAAAGATGGAGCCATTAAGAAACCTTTATAAATCAAACGTTACAAAACCATTATACGGCCATTATAAAGCCATTGTAAAATGTTATAAAACTTTTTTATACTGATGACGGACAAAAACCATTACAAATTGATGACGGTAAAAAATCATTACAAAATTAATAACTTTTAAT
Organism: Metrosideros polymorpha var. glaberrima; assembly: GCA_001662345.2. Lineage (NCBI taxonomy): Eukaryota > Viridiplantae > Streptophyta > Magnoliopsida > Myrtales > Myrtaceae > Metrosideros > Metrosideros polymorpha. The sequence goes on along the minus strand of BCNH02000004.1, from coordinate 11,908,201 downwards.
ATTTCAAAACTACTTAAATATAAAACAATTTGTTGTCTTTTAGCTTCGTTTGTCTGCATTTGGATCACTTAGGAAAATGAGTCTATGGAAAATCAATGCTTAGATTCAGGAAAAATATTTCTTTTTTTAAAATTGGAAACCATTTTCCAAAATATGACTAGATATCCACGCTTGGGTATTGGAACCCCAATACTCGTTTCCAAGCTTGAGTCCATCAAGACTGAGCCGAGGACTCCCTTGCCCGTGCCCGTGCCCATGCTCGTGCATGGGACACCAGACCCAGTAACATCAAGGTCGGCCCTAGGTCCATCTCAAGCCCCTGCCCAGGTCCATCTCAAGCCCTGAACCCTAGAACTCATGCTCATGCCTAGATCCCCAATGTCCCTGCCTGAAACCCCAACATTAGCGCCCCGGTCTATCAATGGCGGGCCTAAGACCGCGGCACTTGCCCCTGGGTTATGATTGGTGTATAAGAACAAGGATTAGTACTGGGATTGATGTGTGAAGTGGGGCAAGAGAATTGGAAACCTCGTATATATAAACGCAACCAGCCGTATAACATATGCTCCGTCTAAGAAAGTGGGCCTAACATGAGCACCCAACGATGGACAGATGTCCAATTCTAAATTCTAAAAGTGTAGTCGAATGATAAGGTTGATTAAGATTGTGCAAGGGTCACACTTTCCTTCATCAGTTTCCTCCGACAGCTTTTTGAGTCAGTAAAACAACAAACATTGAAATCACCCACATACACATTTAGCCAAATTTGCATATAGATGATGTTGATATTTAAAACCTACCAATCAAAATCTCGAAATGGAGGAAACATGACCTAATTTTTATAGGCAAAAAGATAGGGATGGGGACTAAAGTCGAGAACCAAGACTACGTTTCTTCGTCTCGATTTTTTTGTCAGATCGAATAAGGTTGGATAGGATAATGATGATACTTGTAATGTGTTATACTGTGTTTGGTAAGTATCCGGATATACAATGGATAGTCAAATTACACAGCCTTATCATCACTACATCACCATCAGATTCTTTAGCACCGAAATTTTCTTAATAACCATTGGCAATGCCAAGGTTTGTCCAAATCAACACCAAACAGCCTATAAACTCACGCACACCTTCATCCTCATCAACCTTCATCTCCAGCACCCAACAGCATGGCCATGAATCATACTATATCGCTAGTCATTGGATAGCAATCAACGTGTGGTTTAGCTCGCTATGCAACACTGTAGTCGCCCAATTTGTCATTAGCTCCGACCCAGCATTGTCACTCACCAATCAACCAGATCAGAGGGCCTCATGCTAACTCACAGCAGCTAGTCCCCTGTTGACAGCCCCAATTTCAGTGGAGGTGAGCCAAGCTTGCAGTCGTGACCTCCAGTGCTGACCATAACCACAAAAGCCGTGGCCGACGAGGAGGTTGAGGCCCAGCCTCAGGCGACCCAACCTCATTGCATGCCATTCTTCGATGGTGAAAACTCGCATGTCATTCTCTCTTTGCCAAATCTGTATCCTATCCTGGTATATCCCACCTCTTAAGTGAGATTTTTTTATTTGGATTATCCTGATTTTTTTGTTAGCCCAAACACTGGATAAGATATAAGTCATCATATTTAGAGTTATATCCAGGGTTTGTCAAACATAACCTAAGGAGAGTAAGGAGTGCAAAGAGGGCGGCCTTAAATGAAAATCTTTCAATAGTTAAAAACTTTACCAAAACAATGAGGTGACTAAGCGTGTTATCCAAATTGATGGCCCAATCCGTTCAACAAGAGCAGAATCAAGGACAAACATAGAGAAAACGAGTTTGTTCACATCCATATTTGTGCATGTACACCACGTTAGCAATTTCCCACTAAAATTGGTTGGAAGCACTAAATTAACAAATTGTCGAATGATTTATGACTCAATTAGCACAATTGAAAGGTTTAGGAATGAATTGGCAGAATCAAGAAAAAACATACAGAAAACGAGTTTGTTTACATCCATATTTGTGCATGTACGCTCATCTACTTCTTGGTCTTGCTTCTTACAATTTTGCCTCTTTTAAAGCTATTCACTCACTCCTAACACCTACCCTTCTACTCCTATGGAAATTACGGACAATTCGGGGGCGCAAGGTAACTTGCCAAAATTGCGTTTGGAAAAAGAAGTAGAAATTTCTACTTTTGGAGCATTTTTCTACTTCTAGAGCATAAATGCGTTTGGCAAAAGAAGTAGAAATTTCTACTTTAGAAGCGATTTTCTACTCCATAAGTGATTTTCCCCTTTACAGAAGCATTTCTCATGTTCCCCTTGGCAGAAGCATTTCTCACTTTTCACCCTCACTTTCTCACTTTTTCACCCTCACCCATCTTCATGCTCATTGATTGCTGCTGCTACTAGGGTTCCGCCGCCAAATCCTGACGACAAAGCGTTCAAATCATGCTTGCGACTCTCAAATCTATAAGTTCACTTCATGATTTGCTCTCATTTGGACAAGGAAACGCCGATCTGCCCACTCCCTCTCTCTCGATGATCCTATGAGGTCGAGCCTCAGCCTCGTTCGGTGTCACCTATGATGCCCTTGCTTGGCCGAGCGATGCTGAGGCTCGGCCTCACCTAGCGGAGCGACGGCAAGCCTCGGCCTCACCTGGTTGAGCCAAGTGATAGCGAGGCTCATGCATAGGTACAGGGCAAGCTAAGCGAAGGGAATCGATCTAAGTTCATGACACATACACCATCACCAACTGAATTCCGTCTTTGTGAAAATTCTAACATGAGAACCTTGAATGTTTTGTGTTGCTTGTATTTGGCATTGGCTATGAATCTTTCTCCATTACTGTTTCATTTGGTTCTTTGGTTGAATGCCGCAACATGTTTGATGATATTCCTAATCTAGATTAGTGTGCCTGCTTGTTGGAAGAAATAACCACCGAGGTCATGCTTCTTTATATTTAGCATCGCTTAGAGAAATATGCTACATTACTTGCATTGTTCGACTACTGCATTGGTTGATATGAATTGGTCTGCACCTATTGCATTCTCGCTATTTGATGAATTGCTTTTAGTTCGGTTTTCATAAATGGCATCCATCAAAGGCATATATATGGCAAAGTGGACCAATCCTTTGACCGAACTGTTTGTAAGTCTGATGGTTGATGAGGTCAAGAAGGGAAATTGCATGTCATGTACCTACAATAAAGCAGGGTGGAATAACATTATGAGAGAATTCAATAAACAAACAGGCCTTCAGTTTACTTTACTTCAGTTGAAGAACAAGGCACACAAACTGAAGCAACAGTACATCAGTTTCAAGAAGTCACTATCACAATCAGGATTTGGATAGGACAATGAAAAGAAAATGGTGACCATGGAAGATGAAAGTGTGTGGGAAGCTCAAATCAAGGTAGAACCTTACTTAGATCCTGTGTTTGGAACTTTTAATTTCAGTTTTAGAAAATGTTACGTACTAATGTCATTATTTTTAAAATGGCGCAGGCTAATAGAGAATGGGCGAAGTTCAGGAATGAGGGGTGTCCTTTGTATCCCCAGCTTTGTCTTGTGTTTGGGGATGTATATGCTATTGGTGAGTTTGCAATAGGAAATAAGCCAAACGTGGTGGCGGCGGAAGGGGCAGGTGATAGTGGTGACGCTAATGTTGGTGCCGATGTAGGCGATGCAAAACCATTTTCCCAAGGCCAAGTTGATGAGGGCGATCTTAGGGTGAGTCCACCCCCACCTCCAAGCAGTCACAGGTTGGATAGGACTCCAAATGTAAAGAGGAGGAGGAGCAGTTCATATACCTTTGTCGAGACCTGTAAAGCTATTCAAGACATGATTAACTTGAAGATGGGTCAATCATCAACAGCTGGCTCCATCACCTCACAGGCCACAGGCCCTCTACCCTCCTACCTTGTATCAGTCGTGATGAAGATCCTAGATGCCATGCCTGACTTGGATCTCGATTTGTACGTGAAAGCTACGAACCATGCATGCACGCATGCCACTTGGAGAGAGGCCTTCCTGACATGTGCTGCTAATAAGAGGATTTTACTTATTTGGGGGATTGAGTAGTTATTGAGCTATGCTATGACCTGCTTTGTTTGCGTTCATTTCGAGGTTTGACTTATGTATTTCAGATACTACCTTTTGCTTACTGCGCCAATGTGACGATGTTATGACTTTGCTTTAATGTGATCGGATTACATAATTATATGTTGCACGATATTAGATTCCATGTTTATTATTTCATAGGTGACACCTTCCTAACATACATGTGTTTGTGTTCTTTTATGTGATAGCATAGGTAATATGGAGTAGGGTGAAAGTAGCATGTCTAGTTATTAGGTAGCATCAGTTGAACCAAGCTTAGATGAGGAGGAGTTGATGATACTTGTGGCTTGGTTGGGTTTGTATGAGCTAGATAGGTACATGCACAGGAGAGAACCTATTAGGGACAACGTAATGTCAGAACCCATATGGGTAAGGGAGGTTATGGAGGGACATGCTGATAGAGTATATGACGCATTCAAAATGGAGAGACGTGTTTTTCTTAACCTTTATGGTAAGTTGAAGTCAAGAGGTTGGTTGGCAGATAACTGATATCTGAGAGTAGATGAACAAGTTGCCATACTCTTATCCATGATTTGTCACAAGAAGTCCAATAGAGATTTATGTGAGAGATTCCCACGTTCAGGAGAAACTATCAGCAGGTAGTTTGGCATAGTTTTGGAAGTTGTTTTGAAACTGGCGGAGGAGATTATCGTACTTCTTTCATTTGATGATGTCCCAGGTGAAATTCGGCTTGATCCAAATTGTAATCCTTACTGCATGGTACGTTTTCCTTACGTTTCCTTGCACCTTATGGTTTGTTTTCTTTGTAATCTATTTTAATGTATATATTTCATAAAATGCCAAGGGTGCATAGGCGCTATTGATGGCACCCATATTTATGCTCCCATACCTTAAGAACTTCAGACACGATTTAGAAGTAGGAAGGGTATTACTACTCAGAATGTGCTGTGTGCGTGTTCCTTTGATATGCAATTTACTTTTGTGTATGCTGGTTGGGAAGGATCAGCCAACGATTGTTGGGTGTTTTCGACCACACTTGAGACTCCTTACCTACAATTTCCTCGACCATCCCCGGGTACTACTACTGTAATCTGCTACGAGTATTTATGCATATGAGTTTGCTAAGATTGCATGTCTTGATGAAAAAAATGGCCTCTCATTTTTTGTCGGACATGCGTGGGGTGTATTTGGAAAGGTTGTATGTCGTCCAACTTTAGACATGAGTGGGGTCTGCCTTTCATACAATGATTTTGTCCTCAATACCCAAAGTGGCTTATACTTGTTGATGATGAATATGCATTTAGTGTATGAAGATCCATAATCAAAGGCTGTGAGGTTGTATTAACATGTTGATTTTGCATTTGTTGCAAGCAAATATTACATCGCAGATTCTGGGTATGTTACAAGTCTTGAATTTTTAACCCCATTTAAAGATGAACGTTACCATGCACTAGAATTTAGACGAGGTGGGAGACCAACTACGGCAAAAGAATTGTTCAGCCATAGGCATTCTTCATTAAAGAATGTCATTGAGAGAGCATTTGCGGCCTTGAAGAATCACTTTGCTATTTGGAAACAAATGCCTGCATTTTCAATTCGAAAGCAAGCACGAGTTGTTATTGTATGCTGTGCTATCCACAATTTCATCCGTGATGAAAATAAGAGGGATAGGAACTTTGCCTTATATGGCAATTCGCAACATAGGCCATCTACAAAAGTGCATGGTTCAGACAATGTTATAACGAGCGAGAACCTCGACGACATTAACGATCTTAGGAAAGAGATTGCCAAAAAATGGCTAGGGATAATCATATGCAGGAGATTCCATGAAGTTTGGTTTTTTACTTGTGCATTGTACTTCCATTATTATTATTCAATGATTACGAGCTTGTTGTAACGGTCTAGTTGTATTTTATGATGTAGTATTGTGAGATTTCTATTATGTGTATGGGAGGAATTTTGTACCAAGTCATCTTGTAATGTGATGTATTGTTCAATTTGCATTAATTGTAGTTGAGGATTTTGTACGATGTCATCTTGTAACGTGACGTAATGTTGAGATTCGATGTCATGCGTGTTTGCTCACGCCCATAGTAACTTTGCGATGAGGCGCGATGTTTGTGATCGCCCATATGTAGTGGTCGTATTGGATTCGATACATGCTCAAGGGATGAGAGGAATCGCCTTCATGCATAAGTGATATTGCACGATGCCCCCGTTTGAGCTAGATTAATTAAACTGAGCATGGGTGTTATTTGTGACCGAGGATAGGTTAAAGGATTGCTCATGCTTTATGGTGACTTGACATAAGCGATATTATGATGTTGGGACTAAATGGGTGTTCTTTATTTCGCAGAGTTCAAGTTCACCGATCAATAAAATGATATGCTACGAGAGGTAGAATGTTGTGATATACATTTCTCTTCTAGAAGCAGAAGTAGAATGAACGTGCAAAATAAACACACTTCTCTTCCAGAAGCAGAAATTTTTGGCTAGTTGCCAAACGCATTTCTGTTCCAGAAATCTACTTCTAGAGCAGAAGTAGAAAAATCAACTTCTGGCCAGAAGTTGATTTATGGAGCAGAAGTGTTACCATCGTCTGAACCTTGAGGTTTGTCATTCATATTTGCAAGTTTGTATTGTGGAAGTGGTCAGGAGGAAAATGGAAGTTTAGGGTAGTTAAGCCATAATAGACTTTGGTTTTGATGGTCTGCAGAGTAGAATAAGCATGTTTCATTGGTGAAGCTGTTTCTCTCTATGCAAATTTTAGATCTTGTTAGCACTTTATGAGATATAAATCGTCTGTACATAAACTGGTTGTTGTTCGTTGTCTTTTAGTTACAATTTATGGAAAAGGAAATATGCCTTATTAATCACAACAAGAAATGACAGCGAGGGAGGGAGGGATTGGAATCTTGTTATCTAAGGTTAAATGGACATCATCATTTTTGCCATTTATCCATGAGAAGTTGTGAGTGTCTAAAGTTCCGCTTCTTTGAATGGATTGTTTTCTGGACATATCAAAACATTACATCAGGTGAGAGAGACTATATTAAGTGATTCATCAATAAATACCCACTCTCAACTAGTTACCGCCTTGTGTTGTCACTCAAAATATTCTTTCTGAGGACATAACCCACTTGGAGTGGGTCAGACTGTTACAATAATTCAAAATTAACTTGAAACCCATCTTTATTTGTTGTTCATCGTGAAATAAAGTAATTCCTTCACTCATAGTTATCAAAAAAAAATTGCTAAGTTTGGGCGACAGCATCTCCGAAGTAATTTGATCGGTGGTAATTTGCAATCCTGAAATGAGAGGTCTAAATCGGAATAATTGAACTGTCCTAGGACGAGGACTTATGTTCACGACATTCTAGTCGTGATTTTGAATGAAGAATAAAACACTGGAGTCATATGACCATGAGTGGACAGTGGAGAACAATGAGCAGGAGGATTCGTACAAGGATTGATGTGTTAAGTGGCGGCAAGAGAATCGGAAACCTCTATATAATTGCAGCCAGCTGTATGACATCGAGAGGAAATTCTATTCCTTGAATAGGTTTTCGAAAATGACAAAAGAAAGGACGTATAAATATTTCGTTTTTACGCAAAAAGCTAAAAAGTGACACAAATAAATATTGCAAACTTTATATAAGAGTTGATAAATTTAATGGGTTGGTAAGAAAGACAAATGAAAATGTTTAGATGATAATAAAAAATTCGATGAATTAGAAAAACCAAATAAATGTTGATAATCGGGGAAAAAAGTTGGTTAGTCACTTAAATAAAAATTAATAATTATAAAAGTTAGATTAAAATAGGAGAATTTTATGATTTGTACATGAGGAAGTTATCGAGAAAGTCATAAACCTATTGTATTTATGTCAATTCAGTCCTAAACATTTACATTTGGCCAATTTATTCTTAAACCTTTTGACGATTGCTAATGTAGTCCATCCAGCTAATTTTAGCCTATCGCTGATGTGGACGTCAGCCATCCTACGTGCACAAGTCATGCTGGCATGGATAATTTTTGCAATTTTCAATAATTTTTTTTCTTTTCTTTCTTTCTTTGTTTTTCCCTTTTCTTTTCGCCAATGGCCGGTTTCTGGCCACAAATGATGGTTGGCCTCGCCTAGGCGAGAGTGGGCCTCATCAAGCCTCACCTAGTCCACGTCAAGCACCGGTGAGGGCACCCCTCGCCAGTTGACCATTGCCTAGGCTAGGGCGGCCTGGCCTAGGTGAGGGCCACCCTCACCATATCTTGCTAGCTCGACCCTCGCCCAAACAAGGCCAGCCCTCGTCGGCCATTGACAAAAAGGAAAGGGAAAAAAGAAAAAATATATTAAAATTTTGGTTATGTCAACACTGTCATGCCACATAAGACGATCAATATTCACGTTAGCAATTTTCGGCCAAAATTAGCCAGATGGCCTACATTGGCAAATCGTCAAAAGGATTAGTACTAAATTAGCCAATTTGAAATGTTTATGACTGAATTGGCATAAGTGCTATAAGTTTAGGACTTTCTTGGTAATTTCCTCATTTGCACACTGTCAACAAAAAGTTAGTAATCTCAAAAAAAAAATTTTGTTGGTAAGTTTCCAACGAATTAACAGGTAATCGGTAACTCTTTTTACCACCAGTTTTTTGGACACTTAACAATTTTTTCAAAAATTTACTAGCATTAAAAAAATATCAATTTATATTTGTATTTTTTTATTTTTGGAATGAAACATGAAGCCCACCTTCCAAACGATTTTAATGCGAGACTGCCCCTCTTAACACCAAATAACGTCTCTCCGTCTTTGCATGTAATAAGCTGATGGACGTCGACCCAATCCAAATTGGATCACGAAGAACGGCGGCTGAATAGACCATGTTACAGCTTAACATCTGATATGTTGCATGAATGTGAATCGGCCTTGGCTGCTAGGTGATATGTCAGAGATAAAACCCATATGTGCATATGCTTTCGTTGTTAAGCTCGAAGTGTATACATATAGAGAGAGAAGGAAGAGAATCGAAGCCCACTCAGTGAGCCACGAAACCGGCTGGCAGTGAAGGAGACGAAGACCTCCATCACCTAACAATTTTTCGCATAACGTCGACAATAACTCAAACACAATCCGATGTTGGCCACGGCTTTCAATTTGGTGTTCTAAATCCTATATATTTAATCCTACCGAAACATATTGCATTTACTGCTCGTTGATGTTGTTCGGCCCACGAGAAAGAAAATTATGTTTACAGTACTGTGAAAGACAAGAAAACTTGTGTTCATACTCATGTTATTAGATTAGTTGAAATGAGAGGATTTACAGCACTTGCACATCGCATTCATATGTTTGCTTTCTTGCATTGCTTCGTTTTCTTGTACCAACAGAGATTCCTTAGATCTTAAAACCAAGGCACCTCTCAATTTCACCCGTCAAAATAGGTGGTAGACTAATTTCTTAACCCATATTTGATGGTCTAAGTTGTTATATGAATTAGTTATTCAGTAAATGGATTTAAACATAATATGAGTGTTAAATAGGTCATAAATAGGTTTACAATTTACTTAAACCCAACTCACATCTAAAATCTCTCTTAATTTTCTCTCGTCCTCACTCAATTTCGCGTTCACTCACTTCGTACTCTCATCTCAATTTGGATATGAGTTTTTCTATATTGGTTTAAGTATGAAAGTGTTTGAGCAATATAAGTTGGGTCAGGTCGAGTACGGTTCGCTAGATTTGCATTACATGAAAATGGGTCTATTTGATTTAGACCATTTTCAACCTAACCCACTCGTTTGACGAGTGTACTCTCAGTCACTTTGCTTTCGAAAAGTTTTCTTTTGCGAATATCCTCCATTTTTTCCAACTCTTTTCCATCAACAATCCCTCAAGTTTGATATACATTTTTGCGAGTTGCAGAGCGAGAAGAAAGTGAGCAACGCAAGATTTCAAGCGTCAACTCGATACGATTGAACGTTGCTAATCTCTGGTGGGGCTTGTCCAAGTGTGGTTAATTAGCTAAACACGTCTTGGGAGGAAAAAAAAAAGAAATTTACTAGTTGTTTATCACAAGAAAAGAAATTTACTAGTTGCAAGAAAACTGTCATTGCTCAAATAAGACGACTTGATTACACTTCAGCGTTGACTCATGCCGAACGTTGTTGCCTAAATAGAACCTTTCATGGACTCAGCATTTTAATAGCTCTTACTCTAGCTCAATATACTTCGATGAAAATGGCTAGCCCCTCGGAAGACAGCATCAACCCTAGAAGGAGCTCGTTCAACTAAATCAGACAGGACCCTGCCCGGACCGACATTCGCAACATGCTCTTGGTCGTTGCCCCCCTGATCGCTGCGCTCCCCTTCCAGGACGGGGTCAACCCGCCGTGTGAGGTGTGGCAAGACAACCAGGGGCACAACCCGGGCTACGCAATCTACTCCACCCTCTTGGTGCCCTTTCAGTCTTCTTGGTCTTCAACACATTTGCGCTCGCCACCTCGGTCCACTTGCTCACTTACCAATACCCTTTCCAGCTGGAGATCGTGGCAGCGACGGTCTCAACGATGGTGACGTATGGATCGGCATTGTTCGCCACCGTGGCCGCCGTGCCCGATGAGAGGGTCAGGTTACGCTACATCACTCTCACTGCTTTTGTGCCAGTCATCATAAGGGTCGTCATCTATGTTTACCGCAAGTATGCAATTAAAGCTTATAGAGTGTAATAGTTCATCCATTGTCAATTAGGAACTTCTTGTTAATTAATGATCACCTTGTTTAGGTCAATGGAATTTAAGTGCCAGCAATGTCTGTGTTCTAGGAGCGCGCTGATGCGATCGCAAGAGAACAAGTACCAGGATATATGGGCATCAGTTCTAATAAGACATTTGATTTATTTTGAATAGGGATGAGATGTTTGAGTTATTCATAACCCCGGTTCCGCAGCTCTAAGTAGAGGTGACAAACATGCGAATCGGTTCGGTTACTTCTGATTTCAGGACATTAGCAGGTTTGGTTCCTCTCGGTTTACAAAATCTCGGGTGCACGACGGGTGGATTCAGAACATTTTGGTTTCCCTTTTTGAGTAGTCTAAATTTCAAATGCAGGTCGGATCAGTTGGGGTTCTCGAATTTCAACACAGGTGCATTGGATCATTTTGATTTGGTTAAATTCGATATCGATTCATATTCAGATACAAGACATTTTGGCTTTTGAAATCGCAATTAGAAGTTAGGTTGGAACGGCATCTCGACCTTGATTCATTTCAAGTTCTTTATTTTCCAAAAGCAAATTTGGATGGTTTCTGGTTGTCACTAATTTCTAGACAAAAGGGTATCAAAAATGTCAAAACTTATGTAGAGTGCTCAGTTTAGTGCCAAAACTTTTTTTTTTTCAGATCACTTAAGTGTCAATTTTTTAAAAAAACAATCACTTAAGTGCAACTTCGGCGAACTTAGCCGAAAATCCTACATTGCAATTTTTTATTAATATTTCGAGCCGTCGAATGTCTAGTCAGCATTTTAAAATGCAAAAAAATTTTAAAAATGAAAATTTAACTTAAAAATAAGCTAAAAAAAGAAGAAGAGCAAAATAGTTCACAAGCGGCGAGGGCTTGCCACCTCACCCTCACCAGCAATGGTTGGCAAGCATCACCGGCCACTAGCCAAGGCTCAACGACCCCCGCCAACCATCCTCCACCTTTGCTGGCCATACTGGTGATGCCAACCCTCGTCGCTGCTTCATAGCTTTCCCCCTTTTTAATTTTAAGTTTAATTTAATTTTTTTATTTTTTAGCTTATTAGTAAATATAAAAATCCACATGGAGTCTACATGGACAGATTTTTTTATTTAAAAAATTGCCATGTCAAATTAAAATTTAATTATAAATATCCCGTGTAAAATTAGATCGGAATTTTTCTAATTTGGCACTTAAGTGATCGTTTTTCTTCAATTTTGGAACTTAAGTGAGCCGACGAAAAGTTTTGGCATTAAAGTGATCTCTGTACACACTTCTGGTGTCCTTTTGCCCTAATTTCTGGCTCTCAAATTTTGTATAAATTTGTTCCCATGCAGGTCTACTTTGTTTTTGCTTTTGCTTTCAGTTGTTTCAGTCGATTAACGTACGTATTTATATGTGAAACGTAGGTAAATATTTTTAAACTAATTTTGCATGTACTAGAACTTACCTTAGAGTAATTTGAATTGTGAGGGAAAAGTACCAAAAGATAATCTAAACCTATTGCATTGATAACAATTCAAACATAAATCTTTCAATTTAACCAATTTAGTCATAAACATTTTCACATCAATATCAATTCAGTCCATCCGGGTAATTTGCCAAAAATCATTGATGTGGATGCCAGCCATCCTACGTAGCATCACCGGCACTGACATAGATATTTTTAATATTTTTAAATTTTTTTCTGAATTTTTTTCTCTTTTTTCCTTTCTTTTTGTTCTTCCCTATTCTTTCTACTGGTCGCCCTTGCCGGAGATAGGTGACGATCAACCTCGCCAAGCTGCGGTAGGCAAGGGTGAGTGCCAACGAGGCACCCCTCACCAAGCCCCATCTGAGCAAGGCAGAGACCGACAAGCCTCACTAGGTCAACCCTCGCCTAGGCTAGGGCGAGGCTTGCTGGGCCTCGCCCTTGCCCAAGCGAGGCTAGCCCTCACCAGCCATGGCCTGTGGCCAATGGCCAACAAACAAATAAAGGGAATGGAAACTTAAAAGGAAAAAAAAAATAAAAATAAAAATATTAAAAATGTCCACGCCAGTGCGGGTCGTGCTACATAGGACGGCTGACGTCCACGTCCATATCAGCAATTTCCGATCTAAATTGGCTAGATAGATTGAATTTGTACCAATATGGAAAGGTTTAAAGCTAAATTGATCAAATTGAAAGGTTTGAAACTGAATTGGTACCGTTACAACAAGTTTATGACTTTTTTCGTGCCTTTCTCGAAATTCAGGTGTTCTTCAATTTGGATTACTTAGAATTTAGGTATGTTGGGGGACTCGTTTAGGATTCAGTTTCCTTCGGTTTCAGCTTGGATTGGTTCGGATGGCAGAATAATTCGGGCTCTTTGAGTTATTTTAAGTACGGGTCAAGTCGAGTACGTGTTGTTGACTTCTCTTAATTCCGGGTTGGATCGGGCGGGTCATCAGACATGCCAGGTTGGGTTTTGCCACCTCTAGTTCCAACGATTGAACCCCCTTTCTTAATAAGCCACAGAAGCACCACAAACGTAGTGCAGATTCCTAAGATGGAAGTATGGGAATTATGACATTCGCCTAAGAGAACAATTTTAAAACGTAGACCGTAGAGGCAAATTTTTAACTGTCGGTAGTACTTAGTGGAAGTGAAATTGAATGTTGAGAGAGATTTGACGATTGCACAAGGGTCATACTTTCCTTCATCAGTTTCCTCGAACAGCCTTCTGAGTTGGCTGCAAACACCGAAATCGCCCACATTCACACTTAGTTGAATTTGCATATAGATGATGTTCATATTTAAAACCTATCAATCAGAGTCCCGGAACGGAGAAAACACGCCAGGGGGTACGAAATGAGATGACTAAGAACAATGATGATCTGCCAAATTTTGCATGTTAAAATTCACTCTAAGGGGAGTCAGAAGTGCAGAGAGGGTGGTCTTAAATGAAAAAAGACTTTCAATAGTTAAAAATTTACCAATACAATGAGGTGGCCAAGAAAAAACCATGCAGGAAACGAGTTTCTCCACATACATCTGTGTCTGGACGCTCACGTACTCCTCAATGAAAGAGTAAACAGCAAATTTACCTTCTCTGCTGATAAACCAGTTGACCGCTAGAGCCTTAAGAATGCTTCACAAGGCATGACAGAAGAATGATACTCGAAAGTTTCTCCCACGAATGTAGAGCGAAACTACATCAGAACCCGAAAGTTTCATGACGCCAAAATTGCTTTTAACAGATGTCGATTAACAATGGTGGAGAGTTACAAAATAAATAAGATAAAGAAGCTGGGTCAGCCTCATGAGCGATTCCCGCGTACATAAGGTCATCTTCATGGCAAGGAAGCATATCAAGCTTCACATTCTGGGACTGCAAACAGAACTTCTGACTATTCTGTCACAATATCTACAGTTCTCGAGTCTAGGGCTTCAGAACTTGGATTTCCATGCCCTGCGCATAGTAATTTTCACTGTCAACTCCAAGTAGACGACAGATTTTCAGAATATCAGACCCCAAGCGCATCACATGCTACCCTGCAGTTGGTCGAGAAGCACCTCGGATCCGTCACCCTCATCTTGGGATCCAGCTTCATCTGTCAGAGCTCCATTAGATAAGCCAACGAATGACGCATAAGTTTTATCTTCAAGAAATCCCGACTGCCTCAACAACCCTACTAAAGCCTCTTTGGTTTCCAAATTACCTTCTTCCTCGCAAAGGTCGAAGAAATAAGACACAGTCACTGGCTTAGGCCTCCAACTTTTCGACCCATCAGCTAAAAATGCGTCCTTAAAGCAAGAAAAAGCCTCAGAAATCCTTCTTTCCCCAGTATGACCTTCTGCGAGAATCTCCCACGTACTTGAATTCGGCTTTCCTCCCAATTCGACCATTTGATCAAGAATGCCCTCAGCTTTGTCCAATTTTCCTTCTTTAACGTAAAAGCTCATGAGAAGGTTTCCTATTCTAGGGTCAAAAGATGTCCTCACCGAAAGCCATTCCTCGTACATCTTTTCTGCCCCCTCGATATCGCCGATCCGGACAAGAGATGATATCATGGCATGGTATCCAAGGTTCGGGACAGTGGGAAAAACTGATTTGTAAGTGTTCCATACCCTATATGTTTCCTCTTTGTTACCAACAGTACCATACAGACTAATGAGATAATGATAAGGAATCCGATCTCGGCCAGTGATTCGACTCTCCACCTTTTTCAAGCAATCCTCAGCCTTTTCCAGCTGTCCCATCTTTATATACATTGTTGCCATCGTGCTAAATGTTGTCCAGTTGGGGTTGATCATGCTGTCCAGCTTCATCTGTTCGAAAACTTGCTCCATTCCTTCAACAGATCCCTGGGATCCACGAGATGATAACCAAATGTTGTATGAGTACATATCAAACTGTATATTCTTCTCCTTCATTTCTGACACCAGAGCATCAACTTTTCCATAATCCTTAAGATTCATGTAGAGGGTCATCATCACATTGAAGGGGAGAGCATGCATGGCATAGCCTTTCTCTCTCATTTTGTCAATCAAGGATTCTGCCTTCTCTTTCATTTTGGCGCGCACATACGCATTGAGAAGAGCCCCATAAATCCTTCTGTCCTTCAAAGTATCCGGTATCTTCAAGAAAAAATCTTCAGCACTAGAAATGCCGCGCACTTTGGCGATCAGATCCAATTGAATGGCAGCATCACTGGCAGATAATCTGAACCTCTCTTCTCTATTGTTCATCCAATCATACACCTGGAGAACATATAAGAATTTCATGGTCAAGTGAAAGAAAGACATGTCAAATGATGGCTGCAGTTATCTACAACTAAATGTAGGATTCCAGAATTTTTTTTTTACATAGAAACTACATATAACCCCAACGGAAACAATTAACAGCAAGGATGCAACAAGCAACAGGAGCAAGATATATTCCATTTCAAGGGGTATGGTGCACGTGTCTAAGTGTTAGAGTTGTCTTTCCTATTGACCATAAATTTTGAAAACCTTGGGCTTCCACCAATAAGCGATTTTCACAAATAGCGAGACGTCGAAGTAAGCACTCAGCAGTCAATCCATGCAAATCGACACAAACATGTGATGATACTTCAGACATAGCCAAACCAACAGGAATGTACATCCAAAGCATGGTAGCAGAAGCCCAAAAAAGGAAGCAAAAAATATCACTTGACAGTCCCCATTGCAAAATCAACAACCAACATCCTAAGGCAGGAACACTCAAATAAAACTTGTACGAGGAACTGGAAAGCCCACAGGTTTCCGTGCAACTAAATTTGACCAAAGTATTGCAATGTTTACATACTTGTGAAATGAATGCTTAATGTGATATGATCTTGAAGTGCAGACAACTACAGGCAGACATTAAATGTAGGTTTAAGCATAACTGCAAGGTTAGTTGTCAACATCCTAAATCAAATAACTGTTATATTCTAGATAAACCATTTCTGCTGAGAGAACATCTTCTGCCAAAGCCAAAGGGAGAGCCGAGGGCTCTTATTCTATTGTATAGTACAGAGACTCCTCTGCAGCAATTCTACTGACTGATAAGGGAGGTATTTCAGCTTTGCTCAGCTCGCCTTACTTTTAAAAAGGATTCATATATATTACTTGGTTGATGCAACATGATCAAACCATCTTATTTGGACTTGCACACCCTTATGAATAAACAATGAGCTGCGCAAATTATCCCATATTATTCATTTCCAATTGATTCCTTGCTATTTTCCAACAAAAAGCCTCTTGAAGTCTATTACTTGCTAATGGCCAAAAAGAAAGTCCATTAGCTGCAAACATGACACCAGCAACCGCGGAAATTTTGCAGTATTGAAGATGTTGACATTGAACAAAGTCAAAATCTATTAAAAGATTCAATTTGTGATAAATGATCTTCTCCCCATTTTAAATTATACTTCTGGATCATCACTGTAAAATGGAGAAATAAATTTTGCATCCATGAATGAAGCTAGCTCATCAGTCTTTAGGGCAGAAGAATAGTGAGTTGACAAACACAAATTATCATTGCAACCAACTCTCTAACTATTTGCAATCATCATTAAAAGCTCACGATCATCCCATGGACATTTATAAAAAAGGCAATTGGAGATTGTGATGAAGGCTTTATATGAAATCCAATAAGGTGTATAAGATATTAAACCATCTATAAGTTCGCCAACAAACAGAATCAAATAGCCAAAAAATATTCTTAAGGATGCCAATGATCGTGCCAATGCTACGAAAGCCCCTGTGCAATCAAATAAAAGAAGTACTTAACCAAGAATAAAAACCACAATCAGGAAACCTTTCCCCAAGCGAAATGAGCAATCAGCCTGCTTGTCTTTGGCTAGTTCAATTTTGCAAGTCTATGACCTTGTACACCAACCAAGTCGCAATATCCCATCTTGCGAACCACCGAAGCCACGGCCGTGTCAGTGGATCTCAGTCAATTTATTCAAATTTACACCACTGTCGCAAGCAATATTCATTCTTGACAGAAACAAGAAAAGAAAAATGAGCAACCTCACAAAGGCCCAAAGTTTTAAAACAGGGTCGCAATTTCAGCAATAGCAGAACCAACTCCTGAAGGAACATGGACACCCATCACTCTGCCTAACAGGGCACGATATGTTATACGTAAAAGCACATATCTCAAGAACGGAACCCTAACCGATTATAAAATTGCTCATCAAACCATGAAACATCAAACCAACTCGACTCATCTTGTCTCTTCTTACCTCAAGAGCCAGCTTGTACCGCTTGTACTTCCTCAGCTCCTTGACCACCCGACAAAGCTCCCACTTGGTCAGCTTCTTGCCCTCGTCCTCGCACTGGTTCAGCACGGTGACCGCCCCGAGCTCGGGGTTCTCCATGAGCGATATCCTTTTGAACACAGCGTTCCACTTCACCATCGGCCTCCGCTCGTAGTCCACGGTGTTGTAGCTGTGGACCTGCGACACGGAGCACGATATCGCCGGCTGCTTGAAGGGGTTCGAGCCCTGGCGGAGGAGGATGATCTGGGAGATCTTTGATTGCAGAGGGTGGGGGTAGGACAGAGAGGGCGAGATCGAAGGATTGTGGTTGTGGAGAGAAGGTTGGAGCAGCATCTTCGTTGATGGGTACTGGGCCTGTCGGGTTTTCTTGCAAAGTGGTGAAGTGGGTGCTATGAAGAGGGACTGCAGGGAGCGAGCTCAGGGTTTAGAGAAATGGCGCTTCTTGCGGCTGAAGATAAGCCTGCGACTGTGAATTCAGTCGAAGAAGAAAGGGTGGAGTGCAGCGACGGTTCCTTGACCCGGTTCGGCTCAAATGAAAAACAAATGGTGAACCGGAATGCTCCTTTCCTTCTGTTTTCATTTTTCCCTCCTTCTTTACTTTCCGAAAATTTAGGCCCAGCCTTTTTATTTCAAACTTCTCTTCAAGATAACATGGACTCCAAACATTTGGACACACCAGAAGTATTGGATAGATGGGTCAGGTCGAGTTAGGGCAATTCGAAAATTGGCCCAAATCAAATTGACCCTTTATATAATTTTAGCAACGCATAGCTGGTCTCACCTAACCCCATACCCACATGCTCAATCCAATTTGTGCTTTAATTCTTTGCAATTTTCACCTTAAATATGGAAAATAGCATGCTGAAATAAAAAAATATATATTATCAATTAAAAGCAAATTAAACCTGAAAATGAAGATGTTTGTCCTTGTACCCGAGTCCTTCTAATTGAAGTCACGATTATATATAATTTATCCAGCGCAATGAGTGTGGTGAGTCTTAAGTTATAAAAAAAGAACAAACTCTCAACTTATATGAACTACTTGTGCGATATGAATCTTCATCTTATCGAAATGAGCAACACACATCACCAAATGATTAACAAAATCATAGTTTAAGTGGTCGACATTACTATTATAGATTAAATGTTCTTCATCCTGCAACAACTCGAACTCATTTCTTAAAATAACCTAACTATCTATTTTTTTCTCGCGGTAACTAAAAAAAAATTACCGTTCGAAGGCATATTAAGATTCAGTGTCTGATTCATATTTTGTTGACCAATTCTTACGGTTATTAATTTTTTTCTCTTTATAGTCCGCTTGTTTAGAGGCTCATTTGCAGTCCGCCACACACCACTTAACATACCAATTTAGTAGATGAAGTTTAAGTATACCTAGCATTACAATTTTGTTCTGAAAGCAACTTTGTACACATTTGCGCTTGCAATTATGAACTCTTATATTCGATGATCAATGATCTAAAGTTCATAATCAAAGCTTTGATATTTTGACCCAAAAAAGGGGTTTTTATTACGAGAGAGAGGACGGCTACTCGCCAATCGGTTAGTTTTTGGGGTCTAAATAGAGTGATTTATGAATTAGAGCTGGGTTTATCACAGACCCATTAAAGCCCACTTTATTGTTGGGCTATAGTATGATAAACCTAATTCATCTTTAATAACTTTCTTACTTGAGATAGAGTTTGTGGTGAGCATGCATTACACAGTTCATACTTTTCATATTTCAACTTAGACAAGCCTTGAACAAACTCTTTAGAAGATAACTTTGAGATTTGTTTCATGCTGATGTGACCAAGTTTTCTATGTCATAAATCACTTTCATCTTTAATAAAGACAAGGCACTTGATAAAATTAGATTGCACTCTGATAGATAGATATTACCATGCTGTCTTTCAATAAAGGATTGAGTTTTGTTTTTACTTACCCAATGAACTTACCTTCTTCAAATATGATATTGAATCCTCTGTCACGCAATTGTTTTACACTCAATAAGTTAAATTGAGTCCTTTGACAAGAGACACATCCTCAATAACTTGTTTTCCTAATTTGATGATACCTTTGCCAACAATTTTAGCTTTGTTGTTTCCTCCAAAGGTGTCGCTTCCTCCGTTGATTCTTGTAAGGCTTATAAATTTAGTGGAATCTTCAGTCATATGCCATGAGCATCCACTATCAATGTACCATTTGTTCTTTTTCTTCGAATCCTACAAGAAAGAATAACTTCATCTAATCTTTGGTACCCAAACGAGCTTGGATTAGTTTGTGTTAGAGGACGTATCAAACTTCTGGTTGATTATTTTTGCCTTTTTCCAATCAATTGGACATCCCTACTTAAAGTGGTTAGGATCACTGCATTTTGAGTAATTATAAAATTGTTTACCAATTGGTTTCACAAATTGCTTTCCAAGATACTTCTTATAAATATTGACATAAAGTTTAACTCTTAATCTTTCCTTGACTTTGAAAAAATCATTTTTTATTTCATCTTCTTTTTAGAAACCAAGGGAAACTTTTTTACAATTTTTTTAGATTTCTTCCTTACAAGAAATATTCTCATTTTGCAAAGGATTTTGCACATCTTTAACCAAGGCAATTTCCTTATTTGAAGTGACAATCTTTTCTTCCTCCAAAACAGCTTGCTATTTTAATTCAAAAACCTCTTTCTTCAATTCAAAATTTTTTCTCAAAGCATTTTTGTGCTCATCACATAATTCCTTGATAAAATCTTCCATATCATCAATAGGGATTTCAGATGTTCTTACATCATTTTCATATTCAAACTAAGAGTCTGCCATTAGACATAGATATGATTACTCTTCATCATCACTTAATTCACATTCCATATCACTCCATGTCTCTTGCTTTTAGGCTTTCGTCTTCTTTTTTAACTTTCTTTTTCTTTTCTTTAGCAAGTGGACAATCCGGTTTGATATGTCTATTGAAAGCACGCAGCAAAAATCTGATACCTTCACTTGGGAGATCGCCAAGAGAAAACCCAAATTCAAGCCTGTCAACGTATCTAGTTGGACCCACATTTACCAAAAAAACTTAAACTAATGAGTTATAGGCCAACTAGGATATATTAACTGCTCAACACTACACTAATCCTCCGATGTGGGATTTCTTTAATACAACTCACTCACACATGTATCCTAACAATCAAATGTGAGATCAGTGTTAGGGTCCGCTCTTCCTTAATCAAAGTATCCTTTTGCATCAAGATATCTCATCTTGAATCTCCATCAATGCCTAACTTAGCCCTTAATCCAAGTATCATTCGGCATCAAAATATCTCATTTTGAATCTCCATCAATGCTCAACTTCATAACCATGAAGTTTGACATGGGCTTCGCATTGCTACACCACAATGCCCACCGCTTAGAAATTGGATGGGTTATCAACCATCGGCTCTGATACCATCTTTATACCCAATGAAGATACACTTCTCTGACTTGTTCTCAAGCTTGTTCCTCTTTTCCTTTGGCATGTATATATGTGCTTCACAGTCAAACACTCTAATGTAGGATATGTTTGGCTTCTTCCTAAATAATGCCTCAAACGGTGTCTGATCCTTCAAAACTGATGTGAGAGACCTATTCTTCAAATAACATGCGATAGCCACTACTTCCACCCAAAATTCAGTTGTTAAGTCTGCACCACTTAATATACTTTTTGCCTTCTCCATTAGAGATCGATTAAGCCTTTCTGCCACTCCATTCTATTAAGGTGAATATAGCGTCATTTTATGTCTTGCAATGCCACTGGTCACACAAAATTGATCAAATTTCGCTGAACAGAAATCTCCTCTGTTATTAGTCCGTAAAATTTTGATTTTCCTATAAATTGGTTTTCCACCAAAGTTTTGAACTCGTGAAACTTTTCAAGCACATCATCTTCACTTTGCAGGAAATATATCCACACGAATCTGGAAAAATCATCAGTAAAAGAAACGTAATACCTTGATTTTCCAATCGATTCTATAGGTGTAGGCCCAAAGACATCACTATGGATTAAACCCAAAATCCCTTTTGCTCTCCCTCCTATGGATTCAAAAGGTACTCGATTCTATTTCTCATGTAGACAATGTTCACAAAATCCGAAACCCATAGAACAACTTAGAATTCCATCCACCATCTTCTTTAAGGTAAGGGTCACTAGCCCTTTTTCACCTATATAACCTAATCTCCGATGCCATAGCATCGGAGTATCTTCTTCCACCTACTTTGAGATGTAACTCTCCCCATCAATCGTAGTGCTTCCCAATAGCTTCCATAGTTTTCCATACGGTTCACCTTTGGTGATCACCATAGCTCCATGGGTTAGCTTGCATGAATACTTGTTGCTGATGAAAGTAATGCTAGCATCTACCATAGTTCTCACAGAAATAAGATTCCTGGTAAGACGAGGAATATGCATCACATCCGAAAGATTCTTGATTGTCCCATCTCTCATCTTCAACTTCACCTTTTCGCGACCAACAATATCAAGCATCGTGTTATCTCCCATTCGCACTGTACCTCCCTAACATGGCTTATAATAGCGAAACCAATCTCTATGAGGCATCATGTGAAAAGGTGCTCTAGTATCAATTATCCATGAACTGCGATCACCCTGAGATGGATTACATATAAGATACATGTCTCCCGTGCTACTATCATCATCCTTCTTTGTACTAAAGGATGTTGCTTCATCTCGTTTCTCTAGACCTACACTTTTGCTTCTCCAATCTTTCTTCAAATGTCCAGCCTTTCTGCACTTCCAACACTTAATCTCGGATCGATCTCGGCTTTTAGATTTTCCTCTAAACGGGTTCCTGTCACCAAATCTGAATTTGGATCGTTCAATGTTCTTTCATCTTACGAAAAGAGCCTCCTTCGTCGCACTATTAGAACCTGCTCTCCTCATCTTCTCAAACAATAAAGCAGTAACAACGCTCTTAAAGGATATCACATCAACACGAGTGCCAATCGAAATAATTATATGTTCCCATGAATTCGGCAGTGAACACAACAAAGTACATGCTTTATCTTCCTCATCCAGATTAACATCAACAGATGAAAGTTACCCACAAATAGTATTTAACTCGTTTAAGTGTGCAGAAAAAGAGTTACCTTCACTCATCTAAAGGCTGTACAGTTGCTTCTGTAGAAACAGCCTATTCACGAGCTATTTGCTCTGATAAAGGCTTCCCAGTTTCATCTAGAGATCTTTCATCGTTTCTTGGATGTCACATTCACCAGGTTGTTATCAGCAAGACATAGCCAGATCAGGTTTCGCGCCTTTCAATCACTATTGATCCACTTCTTCATCATATCAGTGGACGAAGACTCCTTTATCTCACTCTCCTTCACCTTTTGCTTGAGATCCTCAGCTTTATCATCTTTGATCACGTGCCACAAATCTCTATCGACGAGCAAGGCCTTCATCTTCAATTTCCATAACTCAAAACCCTTTCCTTCAAATTTCTCTACTTCGATCCGTGATTGACTAGCCGACATCTTCCCAAAATTCAAATTTTTTTTTTCAGATTTCTCTTCACCAAGAAACCCTAATCTCAAACCTTACAGCTCTGATATCAGATGTTGAGGAGCGCATAGCAGAAGTAAAATACCTTCACTTGGGGGGATCTCCAAAAGGGAGCCCAAGTTCAAGCCCGTCAACATATCCAGTTGGACCCACCTTCACTCAAAAACTTAAGCTAATGAGTATGGGCTAACTATGATATATTAACTGCTCAACACCAAACCAATCCTCTGATGTGGGGTTTTTTTAACACAACTCACTCACATGTGCATCCTAACAATGTCCATGTATCCAGCACTCAAAACAGATAACAATGTTACCTTTGCTATCCTCTTCATCCTTTGATTACTTCTTTTCTTTTGTTGCCTTCATTTGCTTATTTCTTTTGAAGTTTCTTCAGCATGGGTGCCATCTCCTCATCTTCATCGTCTTCATTCGATGATGCTAATTCATCTACATCACATGTGTCAACTTTAAAAGCAACTGATTTCTTTTATAGCCATCTTTTTCATCTAGACGTTCAGCTTCATAAGCCAATAGGTTCCTATTAGTTCATCCAGTGATAGAGGCATCATCCTTAGTGTCTGACGAATGGATGTCTTCACATGGTTCCATTCTTTTGGAAGAGCTCTCAGCAATTGGTTCACATTCTCCTCATTAGTATATGTCTTCCCTTGATAGGCAAGGCCATCAACGATCTCTATGTACCTCGTGGACATCTCATTAATCACTTTGTTTGACTTCATCTTGAAGGATTTATACTTTCCCAATGAGATGTTCATTTTGGTCTCTCCAACTCTACTAGTTCCTTCAAATATGACTTGAAGTCTTTCCCAAATTTCTTTGGTTGTTGTACATGAAGAAATGCAAATAAATTTAAATGGAGACAAATTACAATATTAAGCATATGAGGCTTTGGCATCCAAAGCTTGTCTTTTAGCGATTTGTTATGGAGTAATTGTCGTTTAGAAAGTGTTTGAGCTGTTGTCTAATTTGTGGAATCCTCGGTTCCAACGAATATTGTTGAAACATATGTTTTTGCTGGTGGATATGCATTTATGCCATTTTGGACAACAGCCCACATTGCTAGATCTGCTGATCCAATAAATGCTCTCATCTTGCATTTTCAATAACTGTAATTGGTCCATCAAATTATGGAGGCCTTGTGGTTGATTGACCTTCAAAAACACCTAGACCAATATTGTTAGCCATTGAAAATCTTCATGCTCTTGGAATTTAATACTTTAAAATGATGCAACCTGCTCCGATGCCAATTGCTATGACTAAATGCAATCTAGAGGGGCAAAGAGTAGGTTGATTTGCGAAACTTGACATAAATTTGTGGAGTTATCAAGATCAAGTTTGATATATGCAAGAGCAGTTTAATAGATGCAGAAATAAACTAATGATATCAAGTGCAGTATGCTTCTATAAGATAAATAAGAAAATAAGTAAAGAAATACAAGACGATGCTAGTAGATTTTTATAGTGGTTCAGCTTAGATCAAGTCTACGTCCACTCTCCCAAAGTAACAGCCATCAACAAGCTAGAATCCATTACTAATCTTTTGGGTAGTTACGAAGTAGTGTGTGCTACTTTTTACCAAAGCTGGTAGATCGCACTACCAAATCCCAAGCACTGCTACATCACTCATACACTCCTCCAATCATATTACAATTAGTGACAAGTATTCTCAATTAATGAACATCCCGCTTACAACACAACAAGAGTATGACTGCATCAAAGTATGAAGCTTTCTCTTATTCGTAGTTATATCTTCATCAGCATGCGTTAATCTTCTTATCCAAACTAGCCATTGGATAATCTTTAAGAGGATCTATTTAGTTGTTGAAGATAATTAACATTATCACAACAAATGCAGTCACCCACACAATCAAATCTTCCTGGCAATGTTGTCACTTTCACGAATAGAATTGGTTATAGTCCTTTTCCAAAAAAATATTTATGATTGATTGGATTCTCCTTTAATTATTCTTTTTGGAGTTACATGCCTGAGGTGTTCTTATCCAGAATGCGTAAACACTTGAAATGCACGTTCATCTCGGGTGACATAGAGAGTTACTCATATCATTGATCCATGAGTCTATCCAAGCATCCAACTAGTAATTGACTTACATACTACTTTCCATTTCATCTTCCTAAGTATATTTGTGATCAAGGCTTCACAGGACCGTTTATCTTATGGTACCTCCAAGTCTCCACGAACTTCCCATTTTCTCTTACTTGTTCACCCTTTATCAAGGTCCATCCAATCTCTTTGGGTCTTTCCCTTCTGTACTTCGGATGACATCAATGGCGATAGGACATCCTTATATCAACATTACCTAAAAAAAATATATGCATTTATTAGATAATAATAAGAAATAGATGGTTATATCTAGGGGTATGCATCGGTCCCGATCCAACCCAAGAATCAGACTGGTCAGTTCTAGCCAGTTCCCACGAGAATTAGTTTGGTTCACGGTTCCAAAATTTTGGAACTAGGAATAACTAATTTGATTCCCAATTCTTAGGGAGAAACTAGACTAAACCAACCTAAAGTCTATTATCTTTTCTTTTTTATTTAATAAAGGAAAAAATACATATTATTTGTGGGAGTAATCTCTTCTTTTACTAATGACTTCCTCATGATTAGTAATTAAATCTTATACTACAATAACTTCTAATATATTTAGAAATTTTTAAGAAAGAAATTAAAACATTTTTAAAAAGTAACATTGTCCCTGGGAACCAAACTGGCACTGGTAGAGTCCAATTCCAAGGTGGGTAGAGTCGGTTCCCAGTTTCATGAATTAGGAACTGATCATGTCCAGTTCGATTCCTAGTTCCGGGGTGAGAATCGATGCACCTTGCAACCGATCACCTCTAGTTATATCAACTTCAAATTATCATAAAAGGTTTTTGCAACAATAACTTAATGGAAACATTAGTGCATTAAAAAAAATACCAAATGCACGTTGATGACCAATAGATAGGAATTAGTAAAACAAAATTAATTGGTAATCTAATGGGAGAAAAGTTGCTAAATCGCACAATAAAGGTTGGGAAACTCATATAAGAGTTGATATGTTTAAGGTGTTTATAACAAAAACAAACAAAAGTTATTAAAAGATAACAAAAGTATAAATTAAAGTAACCAAATAAATATGGTTGGACACAGGGCGAAGTGAATCTTTGCCACAGAGGCCCCATCTCAAATGGAGCAATTTTCCCAAAAGAGTGTCCGTGGGGCATTTGGCGATTAGGCAGGGCAAGGATGGTATTATCCATATCCAGCCCCGCCCAACTCCATTAATATGTCTCCTTTATATATTTTTGAAATATATGTATGTTTGATCAATCTTGTATATATATGTTAATTGTAACCAATATATTCAAATACATATTATGATGATATGTAACTTAATTTAAAATTCATTAAAATAAAAATTAAATAGAAATAAGTGAGTATTTCTAAAAGTATTAGGGCAAAAATCACAAAAAAAATCTTAAACTATGCCCACTAAGATATATTTACCCTAAACCTTTTTGTTGCACTAAGAATCTCAAACTTGTACTTGTGACACACATTTACCCTCCGTCAAAATTTTGTCAATGCATATTGTTAAAATTTGCCTACATAGACACTAGAAAGAAAACTATATTGATATGGCGCCAAATGAAATAAAAACAATGTTATTTTGGCTGAAAAATTATTTAACAAAACCTTGACAGGGGTAAATATGTCACATAGGTACAAGTTTGAGTTTTTTATTTCATAAAAAGAAAGTCTAAGGTAAATGTATTATAGTGGGCATAGTTTGGGATTTCTATGTCACAAAAAAAGTTTGAGGTTAATGTGTTATAGTGGATATAGTTTAGGATTTTTTTTATGACTTTTTCCCAAAATATTATAAACAAACTAATACAATAATATATAGACAAGCTCAAGAAATTTGTAAACTACAACCAACTTTAAAGTGGCATAAGAAAATTATAATAATTATACGTTCACTCAGCCTTGCATAGGGTACAAGGTGATATCGAGGCAAAGCTTCGCTTCATAGGGTGAGGATGGGAATGCAATCGAGATAAGTGCGCTAGAAGTCCTAACACTTATTGCAAAAGTGTAATTGAATTGTCAAACTTTTAAAAAGTGCAAAGAAATCCTAAACTTGTCAAATTAATGTAATCAAGTCTTTCTATTAACACCGTCAATTTGTCTAACAGAAAATTGTTAGGAGTACGTAGAAAAAACCTAATACCTTTTGCTTGGTGATCACCAAAAGGGAGCCCAAGGCCAAGCCTATTAACATATCTAGTTTAATCCACATTCACTCCAAAATTTTAGCCAATAAGTTATGGGCTAACTAGTATTGAATAAACTTCCCAATATGTTTTGAAGATTGATAAAACCTCCCAAGAAGTTTATTAAAACTAATGAAGATATTTTCAATTGAATACGTATAAGGAAATCTTCATCAGACGCTAAGAATTGCTTTTGGGATAGTGCATCTAAGGATATTAATTAATCTCTTCGGCTGCGTTTGGTGGTCCGAATAAAAATCAGGATAGGATATGTTTTATCCTATCCCGTGTTTAATAGGTGTCTAGAATAGGATAAAGGGGGATAAAATAATCCTAAGGGAGGGGGTGGGATAGACCCGAATAGGATTTCTCTACGCTCAAGCCACCCTCTCCGCCACGCCCAAACACCTCTCCGGCGATGGGTTGCCTCTCCGATGATGGGCCACCTCGCCGCTACTGAAGGTTAGCCTCTTCGGCGGCAAATGGTGGTGGAGGGCAGCCTCTCCAGCATCGTCACAAGATGCCGACTGGGCGTGGAGCAAATCTTCATCCCTTACTCACGTCCCCTTCTCAATCAGCACCAAGTGCATCTTCAAGCCTGCGGTTGAGTACTCGAGGATGATGGGCCACAACTTTATCGCCCTCAAGCACATCGCCATTGGACTCTTCACTGTCGACGATGGTAGCGCCTCTCGTGTTCTCAAGAGGTCCTCCTCTCTCTCTCTCCTGAGTTGTTGACTCTCTGGCTGTTCTAATTTACTATGAAATTGCATATACAATAGATCATCCAAACTAGAGCATGGTGCAATATGTTATAGCCTAAGGGAGTACTGACATGGACCTTTCATATCTCGTGTATGATGGCATTTCATATATATGTGTGTGTTTTGGGAGTGTAGATATAGTAATTGATTATGCACAGAGCAATGGGCTTCTAATGCAACGCATTATGTTGTTGAGGGCTTTTGTGATACCTTCATTTGCAGATTGGGTGAAGAAGAGATTGGGTATAAGTAAGAATTCTCACCATGTGTTTGATATTATATCTCAGTTTGTGCAATAAGGATATCCGACTTTAAATCCATAGTTCACCAAACAACAAATATCATATAACCAAATCCCTAGATTTCTCATCCTATCATATCTAGTCTTATCCTGACAAAAAATCCAGACAATCAAACGTAGCCTTCGTGGATGTCTTACTTGGATTAAATTTCATTATCCTATCATGAAGATATAATCAAAACTTGAAGGGGATTTTCTATCAAGTCATTTGATGTCTTTAGTCTCAGACTCAATGCGAAGGACATTCAGACTCAGAATTTGCTCAGACTCGGGCAATAACATCTGATGAAGAAATTATCTTAGACTCAGAACATCATGATAATATCACTTCGCAACAGCTAGTGATCTGGCTAAGATTTCATCTTGAAAAGATCCTTGATTGGAAATCAATTTTCTACATTATTTTGCAAATCGAACTATCAATGCAAAACATCTTGAATTGATCGGCTAATTTTGGGGAGACAAGATATTCTTTCCAAATGAAGAACTCCAACTTATGAAAATTCAGATTTAGCTTTGTATGGGCAAACTAAATCATTGAGAGATTCTATCTCTAGCTCGCAACGGCTACACAATCCCTTGAAGCATTTAGATCTAATAGGATAATTGGAGAATGATCCTCGAAGGATGTCTAACGGCTAGCTTGGATATGTTGGAGTATATAAGGAGGTTGAAGTCATAAAGTGAGAGAGACCAAGAATCTACAATTCCAAAGTCTGAAGAAAGCTTCGAGCATACACACTTTTCTTTACTAAGCCATAAACTGCAAACCTTGAGAGACATTGTTGGAGTGATCATAAGATAATGTGATCTATCCTCTTGAGCATCATCATTCATTGTAATCTCTAAATGTTATCTAGTGAAATTCAGCCAGCAAGCTGTTAGCATGGAAAGTGAACGTAGGCTCGATTTAAGATGAACCACTATAAGTTTAGTGTGCAAGTTTTTATATCTCTTAACTCTTATTTACTGCATCTAACCATATTGCACACTTGCATTGTTCATCTCATCAAACGCAAAGCTCAAACTTGTTTAATCCTTCATACTTCTTATCTTGATTATTTTAATTCCGCGTTATGATTCAAGTTGGTTCGAATACATCTATTCACTCCCTCTAAGTGTTAAACCTAGCCATAATAACTAGGATATATTGACTGCTCTATACCACACCAATTATCCGAAGTGAGATTTCTCTAACATCACTCACACATGCATTCTAACAATCTCTCCCTCACATGTGAGCTCAGTATTAGGTTTGCTCCCCCCAATCCAAGTATCTTTCTACATCAAGATAACTCAACTTGAATAGATTGGGGGCCCATCAATCTATCATCGGCTTTGATATAATTTCTTGAGAGAGCACAGCAGAAACTCGATACCTTTCGCCTTAAGAGATCGCCAAAAGAAAGTCCAAGCCCAAGCCTAGTAACTTATCCAGTGAGACCACATTCACTCAAAAGCTTAAGCCAATGAGTTATTTGCCAACTATGATATATTAACTTCTCTATACCACACCAATTCTCTTATGTGAAATTTCTTTAACACAATTCACACGTGCATCCTAACAAAAATAATGATGTGACATTTTTTAATTAATTTTTCTTTCCTATGTGGTATTTTTTAATTATTGTCTTCTTCAAATTTTATTTAAATTAGATTAGAAACTAAATAAGGCTAAAATTTTATTTAAGAAAACAAAGTCAGAAATAAAAAGAATGGCAAGGCCTCGCTGGTGGGGCATTACTACCTATCACCGAAGGCGCTGACAAACTCCACCAGCCCTAGGCAAGGGTGGCTAGCTCCAGGAGAGGCCTTGCCAGTCATAGGCGAGGATCGGTGTCACCTAGGGTAGGCGATGGTTAGCCACCCTCACCTAGGGTTGGTGACCTACGCCAGTCACTCTAATAATTGGCAGCAGTGGTGCTGCCCCACCAACGAGGCCCTACCATACCTTTTTTTCAAATTTTTAAAATAAAATTTTAGCCTTTTTAGTTTTTTAATCTAATTTAAATAAGATTTGGAGAGGAAAATAATTTTAAAATTCCACATAGTAAAGAGAAATTAATTAAAATATTTCACATCAGCATTTTTTGTTAGACAAATTGACGACATTAATGAAAGGATTTAATTGCACAAATTTAACAAGTTTTAGGACTTGATTGCACTTTTTAAAAAGTTTTAGAACCTAATTATACTTTCGTGACAAGTTGTACGACTTTTAGTGTACTTATCCTGAATGCAATTGACAGCCTGTCTTTTGCTCGTCCCTATAAAAAAAAACGTTGGTATTAATTCAAATGAGAGTTGATAACCAAAAAATAATGAGTATTAGAAGAAGTAATATCTTACTCAAATATAGATTGGTAGAATTAAAGATGTTTGTAAGAAAGATAAACAAAAAATGATTTTAAAAAAAGAGTTGGTAATGTGTAAACTGTCAAAATGAATTAGTAATTCCACAGAAGTTTTGGTAAGTTACTGATCAATTATCAAAAGATCATGCAATCAGTAATTTCATTTACCAATTTTTTTTTGAAAATCATAAAATTTTTCATAAATCTATCAATGCAAAAAAAAAATGTAGTAATCGCGTGTGACAATATAATAAATTGTTACACTCCAAACAATTCTCGTAACTCGTAAGTACTTTTCAAAAGCTTCACCAAGAAAATGATCCTCAACCCATTTAGATTCTTGTCCATATCAACCAAACCTGCCTACTGATATTGCATCTTTTCTCGATCTGTCTCCACAGAGCTTTTGACTTTACACAAACTGAACCAACTCTGCAGAATTTGTAGAGATCTTGGTAATGAACAGTTAAACAAAACCAGAAGAACTGTGTTTTCTTACTTTTCGAAAAAAAACTCGATCAATAAGGTACGAAGGTGAAAAACCTTAATCGATGATACTCAAGACTTAAGGAAAAGAAGGAGATGAAGAAGACTTTTCTGAATTTTTTTAAATACTTCACCCTTATTAGAAACTATTGCAAGACATGCCTTAATAGAGGCTCAATACATGACTCTTGAACAAACTCCTAAATGACTTATAAATAAAACCAACATTCCAAAGAGATAGATTACTAGGAACTCATAAAACAGTAACTAGACATCAAAACTCTAATAAACTCTCGGAGAATAATGATATAATAAAGACTCTCTTGTGAGCCAAATGGACACAAATCGACAACCGCAACATTTAAGGATTTGGTTTAATTTCTAACTGTTGACACCTAAATTTTGACCCAATTTTAGGATTAATTTAAAATTTATTTCAGTAATTAATTTGCATAAAAATTAGGGGTCGACCTGGCCCCTAGCAAAAAATATTTAAATTAATTGCATTTAGGTTTATAATTATTTCAGAATACATAATCATACATTTTTACATTAAAATCAGATCGGGTGGCAAAATCGGATAGAAATTGGATGCGCAAACTGAGCTAAATTAATTATAAAATTCAGCCAAGCATAGGGGATAGGTGACCGGAATCCTTGGGGGTTTTTAGGCCTAATTTGAGCTTAAATCAACCCACTTTAATATTTTAATTTGGGAAAAAGCCATTTATTAGAAAAACAAATCCATAATTAATTAGGAAAAAGGCTGAAATTAAGCCTAAAAGAGATAATAAGCCCATGGGGATGTCAAATTTCAACCAAGCCCTCTGGTGAGGTGGCTGAGTCGATTAGGGGCCAAATTGAAAAGAATTTCGCCAATTGGGGTCAATTTGCAAATATTAAAAAGTTCGGGGATCAAACCGTAAATATAAAAAAATTTAGAAAACCCTCTATCTTGTCTATATGTACCCTGTTATACCTCTGAATCAAGGGTGTGCCATTATTCTCAGAAAAAGAAGCAGAAAATTCAAGTGAAAGAGAGGAAGAGAGAGAGAGAGGTCAAGCTCCACCTCAACCGATGGGCCACTTTGTCGCCGCCGCCTTGCCCTCATCGCTGCTCCTTTGGCCGTGAGCCACCTATCAATACGAAGCTTGTGTGGAGTACTTCGTATCCATCTAAGCAATACATCCAGAAGATCACCGGTCGTGAAGAACTGAGCTCCAGAAAACCCTCAGTCGCTGGTTCGCACACCAAACCCAGAAATTCCAGTTTGCCAGGCCAACTTCCGACGCGATTTTCGATCAATTCTGATCATCCCCCGAGGCCCACAAGGTATCATAATGAAGCCTGAGTGAAGCTCTTTGCATTTGTCCAAACAGTTCATCAAGAAGACCACCCAGCGCGAAGATTCGAGCCATCAAAAGAGGCCAGTTGCAAACCCTATTTTGCAATCAAAAACAGGGGCGGACCCCCTGTTCGCCAGTTTCCACTGACACTACGACCACTCTTGGTTACCAGAAACATCCCTTAACGTCCCAGGTGTTTTCCCATCAAGGCCCAACCAAAGAGGAGCCATGGAGGATCGAGAATTGAAGCCGCCCGCCAAGTGTTTGAAGAAATTCCAAGGGAGGTCCGAATTTTTTTTGTTGCACAGCCGCTATTCGCTGCTTTCATTGCTGCTCCGGTGAGCCTCCGGAAGTCCTAAAGCTGCTAGTAAATCTTCACCGTAAGATATGATTTTTTTTTCTCTCTGGTCACGATTTTAAAAAATACAATAAGATTACATTGATCTATATTAGATACGATTTTTTATTTTTTTTATAAATTAAAACTCTAAAATCCAAATTAGGAAAGATTCTTTCCTAATAGACAACAATTTTCTTAAATTGGACAATTCTTCCTGTTGCCATTCAGGAACGATTCTCCAATTTAGAAAAAATCGGGAAAAATAACCAACTTGATCTATTGCCATTTAGGTCCGATTCGTTATTTTTCAAAAGTCGATTTTGGATTTAGAGATTATTTTTCCGAAAAATTGAAGAAGCTTTGCTCGTGATTTGCTTTGATTGACTGGAGATTGTGATTATCTTGACCATATTTTATCAAGTTGGTTATATTGCTTTCCCTATTTGAATTGTTCAATTGATTTTTGCCATCTCTATTATTATGTTTGTATGTTTAAAATTCTAAAAAAATTCATGTAGATTAATTTGCTTCTTTTAGGATAGATTGCATCCTTAATTATAATTTTCAGAGTATTTTTTAGATAATTTTTCGGAATTATTTTTAGCTAAATTTAGATTTTGAGATCATTTTCTTAGTTTAAATATGATAGAATTTTTGGGTTATCTTGATTAGAATTTTAGAATATCTTGAGATAGGTTTTCTTAATAGGATAACATCTTGGGATAGGATTAGATTTCTAAGATAAATTTTTCTTATTCTTTTCCTTATTATTTTATTTTTAGGAGTAGAATAGCTTTCTTTCCTAGTTTAAATCAAATATATTATTTTTCTAAATAGTTAATTTTCATTAAATATTGATTTCGAAAATCATAAAAAAAAAAAAATCATTTGCATATCATGCATTTTCATGTCATATATCATACTGTTCATGCATGTCATATAGTTTAGTAATGCCATGTCATGTCATGTAGTCTAGACTCATTTAATATCATGTTTAGGTGCATTCATGTTAGCCCGTCATTAGATTAGGTTATGCATTTAGATTAATTTCATGCATTTCATATAGGCTAGTCTTTTTTTTTTCCTAAAAAGCGAAAATCAAAAATAGGGAACTTAATTGTTTGGCGTGTGCTCTGTGCCATTTATTATTTAATTTGTGAATTTTATTTTATTAATTGCGTACTTGTGTGATAACCTATGCTTAGTGCTTTAGGTTAAAATCCAATCAAGCTGCCTGCCAATGATTTTTTCATAAAAATGAAAGGTACCGAAATGGCGTTAGATAAATGTCTAGCGTAATCAAGTCCCCGAACTCATAATCTCTGGTTCGTAGAAATAAAGTAATTCTCCCATTACTTTATTTAGGTTTATAATCAACCTACCAAGAAATGATTAGTGGTGACTCCAAATTGAACATCTTTTGATTGAAAATTAAATGAACCTAAGTTGCAATTAGGTAGGACTTGGGAGAGTCCGAGCTAGGTCAATTAATTTTGGTTAATTAACTTAGTAATCCTTTAGCCTAGGTTTCGGCAAAATTTAGGTCGCAACAACTTGGCGACTTTGCTGGGGATAATTTTATCAAATTTTTGAAAATTTTAATAAATCTTAGTGGGCTTAGGCCGAATTTCATTTTTTGAAAAAATCTTGTTTGGCAGGATGGACTCCAGGTAAGTCCCTAATTCAAGTGTTAAATGGTTTTGCAGGTTGGGAGTTGAGATTGGATGTTTACTTTCTCGTAAATATTGAAGCGGTGTTTGTGCATTTATTTTTCCGTGCATGTCTTAATTGCATAGCACTACACTTAGCACACACAACCCGCCATTGAACCCGAATGGCTAGGCTTAGGATGGTATTTGATTAGGGACACTTTGGCCATCGCCATTTGGCCTGAGTCGCCTTTCTCAAGTCCCGAACTTTTCAAATCGGTGCCAAGAGTTACTACCCCCGTTATTAGCAATGTGATGCGGGTCGTTACTTGGCTGAGCCGGATGTCTACGGGGATCCTCGACTCAATCACAAGCCAATGTGGTTCGGTCCATACGTCCTTGGGGCTCCACTTTGTCAAGCCATGTTAGATAGAAATCGAACCTCACAAGCATTTCATGTGCATGTCTATGTGGTTGGCATGTTCATTTTCTTTAAAATGGCAGTATTTTCTTGACTTTTACTTTGTCATTTACTTATTTCTTTGAGCCGGTCCATGACTTTCTGTGGTGTACGAATTTTTCGAGGATCCTCGAGACGTTTATGGCTCTCGGCCAAAGGACAAAAAACATTCTTCACATCTTGGGCTTTTACATGTAAAATTTTGGAACTAATCCAGATTGTTTTCCATTTATTATCGAATTATTCATGAGAGCAAAACAATCAGGAATTTCAGAAATTTACCGACATTAGATTCATCTCATCAATCACCATGGGTAAACGATTTTTTTCATACTTGGCCAAAACATGAAAGTTGTAGAATGAGATGTGAACTAGTGATCTGAAATTTTTCGGGCATCAATTCCCGTTTTTGATGACCCATTTATCCTCAAAGTAAAAACCGAACAAATCAGTTTACTGAATGAAATTTTCAGAAAAAACCATTAAACTGTATTGATCTGTGCGGAATTTGCTCAAGGTCAAAACACGAAAGTTTTTTCTCATTATATTGGCTATTAGCTCGTAAATTTTGGTGTCATTTTGACCAATATGAGAATTAAGACGAAATTTCTTGTGAAAGCCGACGAAACTAGAAATTGCCTGATTCAGTCTTTTGGTCATGTCTACTTTGTTCGTTGAGTCTAGAGGAACGTCATGGACCGACCGCTCTTGAGGTCATGTACTTGTAGCATTCCATTTCTTTGTAGGTGATTACGGGTCGTCAATGATCACCCGTCTGTACATGGACTAGAATGAAAATGACCAATCAAACTAACGTGCAAAATGTTGCATGATGAATAGGAATGGATGGAGATAGGGGCAAGCCAAGAGTGGACCCCCCAATTTTAAAAGGGAGTATTTCTTTTTAGAATCGATTTGTCTCGAAAGTAATTTTCTGTTCTTTTCCTTGTAGAACGTGGATTGAGAGCACGACATCTTGATAGCGGTCATTCAAGCGACACCTTTAAAACAGTCTAAGTTGTCTAACCCTCAGTTTATATTACTCTTCATTTGGCTAAATACCTTATTCTGGCATTTTTCTCTTGTGCAGGGTCAGAAACCAAAATTCAGTAAATCAAGAATTGGACTTCAAATTTAGATTGATCAATGTGTCCCCTAAGCAAATTGGGGCAGTTTACGGACACCCCAATTCATTCCCTTTATGTTTGATATTTCTAATATCTAACAATTCTTGTAGGGTATTTTTTGTCTGAAATAATGAATCTTCAAAGCCATACTATAGTTGATGAAATTTCAGTATGTTCTCGAGAAATAAACTCTCTCACACTGAAAGCAACTGTTTGTTTTAAATGACCACATCATTTACACATGGATTGCTCATGAAATGAAAGTGTTTGTAAGCTTATACATGATTATTTTGTCAGTCTAAGTTATCAATTTCAAAAGGGAAATTTGATTAGACAATTTAACAAAGCATATGAAATGAAGTGAATGTGTAAAGTGGGGCATGTTAGGACGACGAAAGGCAAACTATTTCCATACACGTCCTGATAGATATCCCTAGCGAGTTGAGTGGAAAAATTTCGCATTTTGCAAGGTAAAAGGTTATTTCGCAAAGAGTACGATGACTGAAATGATGGTAGGCATTCGTTCCTTTTACCCAAATACTACAGGTTTATCTCTTACTAACCCCTTTGAGCCACACACTTGAAGTCTCATTTCTTTACCCCTGTCAAGAATCACCCCACATCGGGGCAACTGGAGGTAAGATTGGCAAAAGGCGAGAAAAAATGATTAGGGATTTTCTTGCTTGTACTTGCATTAATTTTCTTGAGATTGCTTTACATTAAACTCGAGCTGAAATTGAAGTGCCCTAGGATGATGAAGAGCAATTCTTTCTTTATCCTAAACACTTTATCGTTTGTTTAGCCCCTTTGAGCTTGGTATATTCGTTTCTTTGAACCCTTGTTGGTGATCATCGACCATGTGCTGGGGCAAGTGAATCCAGGTAGCATCAAGTGCAGATAGAGACGTTGAAGAATACCCAGTAGTCCTTTCGTTTCAAAGTTATTTAGGACTGAATTGTATGATTTTTTGAATTTCTCATCAAAAAAAAGAAAAAAAATGAGAAATTCGAAAGTCTTGAGACACGGGGACAGAAAAAGCAATGTGACAAGCAAAAGCAAAAAGGCCAAACCCCCAAAGTTTTGTAAAGTTAGGTTACATTGTAAAAATACCCAACGAGAGTCTACTTGTAAAAAAGAAAAAAAGCATCTTCAGTAGAACAAATTTGTAAATTTCCTCAGTTGAAGTCTACTTGCAAAGTGAAGATAGCAACGGTTTGGTAAAGTGCTGAATTCAAATCGAGTAGTTTGCGATTCTAGCAAAATTTTCCCCAAGCAGAATTTACACAATCCGCAATGGAATCTGAAGGCCACACAATCCCCAGTGGTAACCTTGAAGACTGAAGGTCAAGAAATCGGTGATAACAGCAAATGATGATCACCAACCTTAGCCCTTCACATACATATTCTAAGCCAAAATAAACATTTTTGTTCCTCAGTCCTCAATCCTAACTTACGTTACAACCCTTTAAAGTCTCTTCTAATTATGGCATTTAAGTGAATGTGAGGTTTACATGTTTTAAGCTTCGCTTGAAGAAGTGCGAGCAAAATCATTTCTTCTCATTTTGCAGGGTTCTTGACTTGTAAACCTGGAGCAGTTGATGAAGATTTTTCTTTCAAAGCTGGTACAACAATCCCCTTTGAAAACCATTGACCAAGCCAACATTACAGTCCTGCTAAAGTCCTGTCGAATTGGTAAGGTCGTACTGATGCGAGACTACTCGGACCTTTGTCGAATGTGATGACAAGCGAGATTGAGTGTTTCTAAAATCCTATAGTCAGGATATACAGCTTTTCCCAGAGAGTGAGAGAAAGTCCTTTCTGATTGAAGGTCCCCACTTGACATGCTCATGACATCCGCACTGCTAATACGGATTGTTTTATTAAACTTTCCCCGGTGGAATTTGATAATGCATGACTCGACGAAATCGTCTTGCATAAACCATTTGTTTTAAAAGAGGAATTGATAAATTATGACATGTATAGCCTCAATTGTCCATAAATGCATATACATGTTGCTCCTAATCATGTCTGACAGGTAACATTTCTTCGAAGACCAGCATTGACGTTCGAATTGCTCATTATAGCCTCGTATTCGTCTAAATATCTTGAATATTCAAATACTTAATTGAAGTTTCAAGTATTCTTTTGAAAGTCCGAAGGGAACTTTTGATCATATTGCCTGATTGAAGTTTCAGGTACCTTCTCGAAAATCCGAATGAAATTTTCGCTCTCATTTTAACACCTGATTGAAGTTTCAGTTACCATTTCGAAAATTCGAAGGGAATTTTCGACCCTATTATCTAATCAAAATTTCAGATAACTTTTTGAAAATTCGAAAGGAATTTTCGACCCTATTAT
Organism: Metrosideros polymorpha var. glaberrima; assembly: GCA_001662345.2. Taxonomy (NCBI): domain Eukaryota; kingdom Viridiplantae; phylum Streptophyta; class Magnoliopsida; order Myrtales; family Myrtaceae; genus Metrosideros; species Metrosideros polymorpha. The sequence goes on along the minus strand of BCNH02000004.1, from coordinate 11,869,599 downwards.
CTGATCAAAATTTTCAATGACTTTTTGGAAATCCGGAGGGAATTTCCCACCTGAAAATTCGAAGGGAATTTTCGAGCCTTTTCATCGTGCACTCGAAGTAAGATCCGGGTCACACACAATTATAAAGTGAAAGTCCTTTTTGACTGAAAGTTTCTCATTCAATATCATCAGATTGTTAGAAGGATCAAGCAGATTTTTCTCGATTCATAGACTTTCTCAATAAAGCTTGATAACATGAGCTAATTCTTTTGAGAAAATGCATTGCATAGTTTCATCTTGCGCATGAAATGAAAAGACAAGTAGCCTGGCTGCTCCTGACCAGTGGAGAAGAACTCAGGTATATTTCCTGATTCCCCTTTAAAATCGTAACTTACATCGACACTTGATCAGCTCAAGTTGTCCCCAAGATTTTAGTTTATCTTTGATACTTGATTAGCTAAGTTATCACACACATTTGTATGCACACTGATTAGCTCAGGTGGTACACCCCTATGTGTTCGTTCTGATTAGCTCAGGCGTCACACCCCTTTGTATTCACACTGATTAGCTCAGGTGGTACCATCTTTTGTGTTCGTTCTGATTAACTCAGGCGTCACACCCTTTTGTATTCACACTGATTAGCTCAGGTGGTACACCCATGTGTGTTCGTTCTGATTAGCTCAGGCGTCACACCATTTTGTATTCACACTGATTAGCTCAGGTGGTATACCCCTTTGTGTTCGTTCTGATTAGCTCAAGCGTCACACCCTTTTGTATTCACAATGACTAGCTCAAATGGTACACCTTTGTGTTCGTTCTGATTAGCTCAGGTGGTACACCCCTATGTGTTCGTTCTGATTAGCTCAAGTGTCACACCCTTTTATATTCACACTAATTAGCTCAAGTGGTACACCCCTTTGTGTTCGTTCTAATTAGCTCAGGCGGCACACCCTTTTGTGTTTACACCGATTAGCTCGGATGTCACATTCCTTTTCGTGTTCACCTAATTGGCTTAGGTAGTATAACTCTTACATTGGACACTTAATTGGCTTAAGTTGTCATCCAAAACTTTTTCAAATATCTCGCGTTGTTTCACATCTGGGGGAAAACCTTGTGTAATAAACAAGCAACCCGTATCTTGAAAACCTTACTTTCAGTTTGAAGCTCATGGGAATTGTCAACATTACAAAGCATTTAGAAGTAAAACATGAATGCTCTGTTCGCGATCCGTATGCTAGGTTTCTTTTATCACTCCGCTGGAAGTAGGAATACTTAGTGTACGTTATTTAATGTTTACATACACATTGCATGCATCATGATACATTGCATCAGAAAATGGGATTGGCACTCTCAACAAAAATAACATGCATTACATGGCCAAAATTTAGGTCTCGATTGGTCTTTGAACGGAACCTCTGCAAGCTCCTACTCAAATAGAGACAGCTGTTGACACCTAAATTTTGACCCCATTTTAGGATTAATTTAAAATTTATTTCAGTAATTAATTTGCATAAAAATTAAGGGTCGACCCGACCCCTAGCAAAAAATATTTAAGTTAATTGCATTTAGGTTTATAATTATTTCAAAATACATAATCATACGTTTTTGCATTAAAATCGGATTGGGTGGCAAAATCGGACAAAAATTGGATGCGCAAACTATGCTAAATTAATTATAAACTTCAGCCAAGCATAGGAGATAGGTGACCAAAATCCTTAGGGTTTTTTAGGCCTAATTTGAGCTTAAATCAACCCACTTTAATATTTTAATTTGGGAAAAAACCATTTATTTGAAAAAAAATCCATAATTAATTAGGAAAAAGGCCGAAATTAAGCCCGAAAGAGATAATAAGCCCATGGGGATGTCAAATTTCGACCAAGCCCTCTGGTGAGGTGGCTGAGTCGATTAGGGGCCAAATTGAAAAGAATTTCGCCGATTGTGGTCAATTTACAAATATTAAAAAGTTCGGGACCAAACCGTAAATACCAAAAAATTTAGAAAAACTCTCGAGCTTGTCTATATATACCCCATTATACCTCTGAATCAAGGGTGTGCCATTATTCTCAGAAAAAGAGGCAGAAAATTCAAGTGAGAGAGAGGAAGAGAGAGAGAGAGGTCGAGCTCCACCTCAAGCGATGGGCCACTTTGTCGTCGCCGTCCCACCCTCATCGCTGCTCCTCCGACCGCGAGCCACCTATCAATACGAAGCTTGTGTGGAGTACTTCGCATCCATCTAAGCAACACATCCAGAAGATCACCGGTTGTGAAGAACTGAGCTCAAGAAAAACCCTCAGTCGCTGGTTGGCACACCAAACCCAGAAATTCCAGTTTGCCAGGCCAACTTCCGAAGCGATTTCCGATCAATTCCGATCGTCCCCCGAGGCCCACAAGGTATCATAACGAAGCCTAAGTGAAGCTCTTTGTATTCGTCTAAACAGATCGTCAAGAAGACCACCAAGCATGAAGATCCGAGCCGTCAAAGGAGGCCAATTGCAAACCTGTTTTGCGATAAAAAACAGGGGCCGACCCCCTGTTCGCTGGTTTTCGCTGACACTCCAACCACCCTTGGCGACCAGAAACATCCCTTAACATCCCAGGTGTTTTCCCATCAAGGCCCAACCAAAAAGGAGCCATGGAGGATCGAGAATTGAAGCCGCCCACCAAGTGTTTGAAGAAATTCCAAGGGAGGTCCGAATTTTTTTTGTTGCACCGCCGCTGTTCGCTGCTTTCATTGCTGCTTCAGTGAGCCTCCGGAAGTCCTGAAATCGCCAGTAAATCTTCACCGTAAGATATGATTTTTTTTTTCTCTCTGGTCACGATTTTAAAAAATACAAGATGACTACATTGATCTATATTAAATACAACTTTTTTTTTATAAATTAAAACTCTAAAATCCAAATTAGGAAATATTCTTTCCTAATAGACAATGATTTTCTTAAATTGGACAATTCTTCTCGTTGCCATTCGGGAACGATTCTCCAGTTTAGAAAAAATCGGGAAAAATAACCAACCCGATCTATTGCCATTTAGGTCTGATTCGTTATTTTTCAAAAGTCGATTTTAGATTTAGAGATTATTTTTCCGAAAAATTGAAGAAGCTTTGCTCGTGATTTGCTTTGATTGATATCTTTGGTTGATTGGAAATTGTGATTATCTTGATCATATTTTATCAAGTTGGTTATATTGTTTTCCCTATTTGAATTGTTCAATTGATTTTTGCCATCTCTATTATTATCTTTGCATGTTTAAAATTCTAAAAAATTTCATGTAGATTAATTTGCATCTTTTAGGATAGATTACATCCTTAATTAAAATTTTCAGAGTATTTTTTAGATAATTTTTTGGAATTATTTTTAGCTAAATTTAGATTTTGAGATCATTTTCCTAGTTTAAATAAGATAGAATTTTTGGGTTATCTTGATTAGAATTTTAGAATATCTTGAGATAGGTTTCCTTGATAGGATAACATCTTGGAATATGATTAGATTTCTAAGATAGGTTTTTCTTATTCTTTTCCTTATTATTTTATTTTTAGGAGTAGAATAGCTTTCTTTCCTAGTTTAAATAAAATATATTATTTTTCTAAATAGTTAATTTTCATTCAATATTGATTTCGAAAATCATAAAAAAAAAATCATTTGCATATTATGCATTTTCATGTCATATATCATACTGTTCATGCATGTCATATAGTTTAGTAATGCCATGTCATGTCATATAGTCTAGACTCATTTAGTATCATGTGTTAGGTGCATTCATGTTAGCCCATCATTAGATTAGGTTATGCATTTAGATTAATTTCATGCATTTCATATAGGCTAGTCTTTTTTTTTTCCTAAAAAAAGCGAAAATCAAAAATAGGGAACTTAATTGTTTGGCGTGTCCTCTGTGCCATTTATTACTTGATTTGTGAATTTTTATTTCATTAATTGTGTACCTGTGTGATAACCTATGCTTAGTGCTTTAGGTTAAAATCCAATCAAGCTGCTTGCCAATGATTTTTTCATAAAAATGAAAGGTACCGAAATGACGTTAGATAAATGTCTAGCGTAATCAAGTCCCCGAACTCATAATCTTTGGTTCGTAGAAATAAAGTAATTCTCCCATTACTTTATTTAGGTTTATAATCAACCTACCAAGAAATGATTAGTGGTGACTCCAAATTGAACATCTTTTGATTGAAAATTAAATGAACCTAAGTTGCGATTAGGTAGGACTTTGGAGAGTCTGAGCTAGGTCAATTAATTTTGGTTAATTAACTTAGTAATCTTTTAGCTTAGGTTTCGACGAAATTTAGGTCGCGACACTAACACTCCCCCTTAAACCAAATTCTCTTCCATCGACCATTCCAAGTATGCTTTTGAACTTTCGAAATGCATCGACCATGAGAGGTTTCGTAAAAATATCGGCTACTTAATCTCCCGTCTTCACATGCAAAACTTCAATCTCTTTCTCTTTCACTTGTTCTCAAATAAAGTGATATCGAACATCGATATGCTTGCTTAGTTCATGAAAAATTAGATTTTTCGCCAATGCAATAGTGGAAACATTATTGACAAAAATCTCTGTCGATTTCACCTGCTCCATATGAATTTCTTTGAGTAGTCTTTTCAACCATATTGCATGACAAACACCTAAGGACACCGCAACATATTCAACTTCACATGTCGATAGAGTAACACTAGGTTGCTTCTTTGATGACCACATGAAAGCAATGTCACTCAAGAAAAATACAAAGCCCATAGTGCTTTTTCGATCATCGATGTATCCACCATAATCACTATCTAAATAAGCTCTAACCTAGAAAGAATTAGACTAAGCATAGTGTAAACCATGATCGACAATACCTTTGATGTAGCGAAGTATCCTCTTTGCAACTTTAAGATGAGACTACTTTGGTTTCTCCATGTATCGACTCACAATTCTAACACTATATATGATGTATGGTCTTGTACATGTCAAATATCTCAAGCTTCCAATCAAGCTTCTATAGTACGTTGAATCAACATCCACGCCATCATCAAACTTTGAAAGCTTGGCTCCATACTCCATTGGTGTATTGATCGGTGTACAATTCCTCATATTGAATTTTTCAAGGATATTTTCTGCATATCCTTTTTAAGAAATAAAAATCCCATCCGCACTTTGCTTCACTTCTATGCCAAGGAAATAATTCATGAGACTATTATTGGTCATCTCAAATTCCTTCACCAATGATGCCTTAAACGCATCGATCATTGATGGATTATTTCCTATAAAAACAAGGTCATCGAGATATAAACATGCCAATAAAACATCACATTTTTCTTGCTTCAAATAAAGCCCATGCTCATATGGACATTAAGTGAAGCCATTTGCCTTGAAATAGGCATCGATTCTAGAATTCCATGCTCTCGATGCTTGTTTAAGACCATAGAGAGCTTTCTTCAACCACAACACCTTGTCTTCATGATCTTTCACAATAATTTCCTCAGGTTGCTCAAAATAAATCTCTTCATCAAGGATGCCATTTAAAAATGATGATTTGACATCCATTTGATAAATTCGCCAATCATTTTGAATGGCAATGGAAATGATCGATCTAATCGTTTCCATGCGGATAATAGGAGCAAAGCCTTCATCATAATTGATCCCGGGTTTTTGCTTGTACCCCTTCACGACTAACCTAACTTTATACCTTGTCACTTCACCTTTCTCGTTCTTCTTGGCCTTGTACACCCATTTGACATCGATCGATTTCTTGTCTTTCGAAAGTTTAGCAAGCTCCCATGTTTGATTCTTCTCAATGGCATCAATTTCTTCATTCATAACTTTCCTCTATTTTCCTTCTTTGGTAGCATCATCATAGAGAAGTGGTTCACAATCATCAAGAAGACATACAAGGTGAAGTTCATCAATAGCTTCATAAAGCTCAGACAATCTCGTCGTTCTTGGTACTAGCGATTCATCGACACCATTTGAAGAAGTCGATGGTGATGAACTCGAAGAAGATATCGAAGAAGTAGGTGAAGAGTGATTCTTCAACTCCATTTGATCGGAATCACTATTCACTTCAACTTTTGGATTGTTTTCCCACATGCCTTTTTCATCGAACTTGACATCTCTACTTATATACACTTTCAAAGTGTTATGATCAAACAATTTATAGGCTTTGGATGATGAGTCATACCCGATAAAAATGACCTCTTTGCTCTTGTCTTCTATTTTCGATCTTTTCTAGTCCGGAACGTGAGCATATGCAATGCTTTCAAAAATTCTCAAATGAGAAACACTAGGTATTCTCCCGCTCCATGCTTCTTGTGGAGATACGCATTCAACTCCTTGTGTGGGACATCTATTTTGTAGATAAATTGCACACATAATAGCTTCACCCTAAAGCTCTTTGGGCAAATTTTTGCTCTTTAGCATGCTTCGAACCATGTCAAGAATGGTTCTATTTTTTTGTACAGCCACGCCATTTTGTTGAGGACAATATGGAGCTGTCAAGAATCACTGAATACCATGATCCTCACAAAATTTGTTAAATATGGTTGAAGTGAATTCTCCTCCACGATTGGTCCTCATAGTTTTGATAAAATAGCCACTCTCCTTTTCAACTAACTTCTTGAATTGTTTGAAAATATCAAACACTCTTAATTTCTCCTTCAAGAAATATACTCAAGTTTTTCGAGTAAAATCATCAATAAAGACAACAAAGTATCAATGATTACCATATGATCGAAAAGTGATTGGGCCACACACGTCGGAATGAATCAACTCAAGTGGCTTCTTCGCTTGATAAGTTGCTTCCTTCGAAAAAAATGATTCTGAAATGCTTCCCAATAACACACCCTTCACATAATTGATCGAGGTGATAAATATGTGGTAAGCCATACACCATCTTCTTGTTGGGGCTAACACACGACCTAGAAGGGGGGTTGAATAGGTTGAGTGATGATTTTTCAAAACTTTTCGTGGAATAGAAAAACACCATTGATGATTCTAAATGCTCGTGAATTAGTATGAATGATGCTGATACTTGAATGTTCAAGGATGGTGTAGTATGAATGCAGTAAGTAAGAATGCAGATCACACAGAGGTATATAGTGGTTCGGCTTAACAAGAAGCCTACGTTCACTCTCAAACTAACAGTCTTAACAGCAGTTGGATTCCACTAGTAAGTAGCACTTGTGATTACAACTATCTCGTGACGTTCCTTGGTATGATAAATGACACTATTAGGACACGTACACTAGCCTTACACTTGTCTCACTAACACATATGCTAATACAGTGGATCAGACAATAAGCAAACAATGAATAGTGGTGCTAGCTAGTATTGGCGAGCGAAGGCTTTAAAGAGTGGAACGAACGATTTGAGTGAAAGGCTCTCAGAAACTTGAAATCTCTCGTATCTTCTCTGAAGAGATCGCTTCTCTCTTGATAATTCTCGCCACTCAGCACTCGAGCCACTCTTCTCCTTATATAGACCTCCTGCTTGTATCGTAACCATTGTAGCATCAACGGTGCAGATTTTGCCAAGGACAGAAAGGATGCCAAATCTGCAATCCGTACACTAGGACGCCAATACTATTGCTTGTACACAAGCACATCAAGATGGATCATTTGCCAGGCGAGATGAATATTCTTATCCGTTAAGAATAACGTTGCCAGGACTGTCATTTGTCCTCTGTACTATGCCAGCTATTATAGCGGCTGCCTAGTTTAAGGAATCCAATGGTTAACTGCTGTAGTTTGAACTATCAACAGTTGTGATTTCCAGTATAATACCCACCAGTATCACACTTATTCTGTCACTCTCTGCACAACAAACTTGTGCTTACCCCAAGTAACTTGGTGGACAATTTCCGGTGAAGATATTGAACCAATGAATTGTTAAATGGTAATGTCAATCTTAATACCTTTCATCAATACCAAAGATATTTACGAACACTAACTTCTACTTGTCCTTCCAAGCTGTCATGATATCTCCTCGTGACACTTGTTCACCTTCTTGTCTTCGATCAGGTTTTTCTCTTTGCTGATGGTATAAGATCAGTGCTAATTGCACTCTTATTAGTACCAAAGATACTCACGAACACTATCTTGACTGGTCCTTCCAAGCTATCATGATATTACCTCATGGTACTAGGTCACCTTCTTGTCACAAATCAGGTTCTTCTCTTTGCTGATGTAATAGGATCACTGGTGATTGTAACTTATTTCACCATCTATACTCGTCATGGTAAACATTAGAACTCGAGATGGTTTTGTGATCATCAAAATATTTTAGGGATGTTTTCCAACAATCTCCCCCTTTTTAATGATGACAAAAATCTTATCTCGCAAATGTGAAAAGTACTGAAGATATTTTGAGCAATGTGCGTAAGGTAAAAAAAAAATCTACTTAAACAGTCGATATATTAATTTCAGAAACAGAGGGCTAACAAATCTATCATTTATGCGTATAAATATCAGTTCAGATAGTAAATTTGCTCATAACAGTCCTCATTATCTGTTTAGATACCTCATGCGATATCAGTCCAGATTGCACATGCGAGCGATGTAACATATTTCTCTCCCTTTTTGTCATAATAAAAAAGTATAAGATCATAAAGAAGAGAAACACACTTAACAACACAAGCTTCATTTCAGTCTAATCACATAGAAACATAAGGACTAAGATGCCAGCCATCATCACAAAAGATCAAAAAGAAATAGAATAGCCATAAAAAAACATAAGACAACATGTGCATTGGTAATGGTTAAAGGTAGGTTTAGTGTTTCTTAGCTTTCTTTTTTATGGGTTGGCTCTCCTAAAAGGGCATAGGTGATAGTCGAACGGGGTTATAACATTCAAGTAAGAGGATGGTCTATTCGATCTTCTTGAGGTATTATCTTTGAGCTTCAACCATACGCTGAGTGTTGATCATGGCTATCATGATTTCCGCATTTGTTGGTTCATCTACTGAGGAGGACTCCCCTTAGCTTGTTGCTTTCTTGCGCTTTGGTCTAGGTGCTGGTGGTAGGGATGGCGCAGATTGAACAACTTCCAAACCTTGAAGTCTTCTTTCAACTCCTTCCTTCAAGTGGAGAGTAAATTTCTTCTACCGTTTCATCATCTCCATGACCCATACGGACAATCATTCTCTTACTGTTAACCCATCAATGCACCATATGGAAGATTACCAGTCTTCTTCCATTCATTTCTGGCCATGTGAATGATGATCATGTGGGCTAGAGAGAAATTATGCTGATTAAGGATGGCCCATAGATTCTTGCTTCATATCTATAAAGGTCATTGGTGATGCTTGTTTTGGGACGAAGAACCATTATGAGTATTTTGTAAAGTATGTTCATTTTCAAAGGGAGTTTACTCAAAGGAACTTTGTCACTCAAATCAGAATCATTCCCATCACGAACGAAAATGGTAGTCTTAGAAGGATTAGCAGGAATTTTCATAAAATTTTTCATTAGGTGATGAATAAGATCAGTCAGGTCTCCTACAGTCATGCTATAGTTGACATCTTCAAAAGTGAAGGTGAAACTCTTAGGGTTTTCACAGTGAAAATTGGAGTAAAAGTGAGCAACTACGTAGGAGTAGCCTTCCTCCTTCAAGGTGCAAAAGTAAGTCAAGGAGAGGTTCTCGAAAATTCTTTTGAGAAAGATGCCGTAATTTTCCAGAAAATCAAAATCCACTGTGTGGTGATTTGAAGCTTCTCTTTCAACAAGTTCTAGAAAATATTTTTCATGATCGAGTGAGAAAAATGCAGGATTTGAAAAGGAGTGATCAGGGGATAAATCAGGAATATGTTCAAATTGAACAAACTCACGATCATTATCATCATCTTTCTTTTTCTTGACTTGAGCCTCCTCTGTTTCTATAGGAGTTTTGGAGCTGCTTCCTTCAGCAGCAGTACTCGTCCCTTTTTCAGTCTCAACAGGAGCGATAGGAGCATCAGTGGTAGTTTTCTTTATTTCAACTTCCTTATGATGCTCTTCAGATTTCTCTTTGGATTGTTCTTCTTCAGGTTCTTCCTTATCAGAAGCCTTAGTGCCCTTAGGAATTTCTGTTATCGATGTATCAGCAGGATCAGGAGTAGAGGTTTCAAATGATTGACCCAGAATCTTTCTCACTTCCTCTGGGTTTATCAATTGAAGTAGCTGAGTAATGAGGAGTTGCTGCTCTTCTGTCAAGCTTGGAGGTGCTGTGGTGCTAACAGCTTGAATCGCTTTTGACTGAGGTGTTATGACGACATGACGTACAAGTTGTGGCTGAACAGCACTAGTGGAGATGCTTCTTGCAGGTGCAGTCGACTCTGCTTGACTAGCACTTAGTTGTGCTCCTATGGTCTGCTCTGAAGTAGATGACCCTTTGGCTAAATGAGTAATCATACGAGATTTGGAGGGCTTGGTACGTTGCTTCTTCTTGGGTGCCATAAGAAGAGGTTAGAAGAAATGTGGTTCACTGAGTGAGATAGAAATAAAGAGGATTATAGATGTTAAGAGGATCGTGGGAGAGAAGGTTGTAGCGGTTTCTAGATGGTCAAGGTAGTGCCCTATTTGTAGGTGAACGTGTGGACGTGTGAATTTGTGAAATAATAAATGAATAATAAAGAAAATTAACTATCAAGCCATAAAAAAATCGGTACTCATATTCATCACCAGAATGGTAATGTTGTACAGTATAACAGGAACTTTTTGAAAATTCATACCTTTGCCAGTTTGTCTACCAAGAGTAGTGCAGATTGATAATAAAAATACATGGTATCTGTAGTGATGATGTCATATTCTTACTCAATGGGATTGCAAATTCCAAGTTCATTTCGAATGAATTCAAATGAATTTTTGTCTAGAGCCTTTGTGAAGATATCTGCAAGTTGGTGCTTTGAATTCATGAACTAAATGTTAACATCACCATTACTGATATGCTGTCTGATGAAGTGATGTCGTATCTTGATATGCTTTGCTCTTGAGTGCAATATAGGATTCTTTGTGAGATTGATTACACTTGTATTATCACACATTATGATTGATCCTAAGCAATCTTCTATATAATCACTGAGTTAGTGTTGCATCCATAGTATTTGTGCGCAACAACTTCCTAGTGCGACATATTTAGCCTCGGTAGTAGATAATGCCACGGAATTCTATTTCTTCGAAAACCATGAAATGAGCATACTGCCCATCATTTGACAAGTACCTGTGGTGCTTTTTTTATCTATCTTATAACCTGCAAAGTCAGTGTCTAAATATCCATGCAATATAAATTCCAATTCCTTTGGATACTATAGTCCTAACTTTGGATAAGTGGCAATATATTTGATAATACGTTTCACAACCTTAAGATGTGACTCTTTTGGATTTGACTGAAAACGAGCACAAATACATACACTAAATAGTATATCAAGTCTAGAAGCAGTAAGATATAACAACAATTCAATCATGCTTCTGTACATTTTAGAATCAATGGTCTTACCTTCTTCATCTTTATCAATCTTCAGTGTTGCTAACATAGATGTATCAACCTTTTTGCAATTCTTGAAACCGAATTTCTTTATTAACTCTTTTGCATATTTTTCTTGAAAGATGAACATATCTTCTTTCAATTGTTTGACTTGTAATCCTAGAAAGAAATTCAATTCTCCCATTAAGCTCATTTCAAACTCTCTTTTCATCACTTTCTCAAAATCTTTGCACAAATGATTGTTAGTAGAACAAAAAATGATATCATCCACATATATTTATACTAACGGAATATTATTACCACTCTTCTTGGTAAATAAAGTGGTATCAACAGTCCCTTTTTTTAAAATTATTTTCTTCTAAGAAACAACTTAGTCTTTCATACCAAGCTCTGGGTGCTTGTTTCAAACCGTATAGAGCTTTCTTGAGTTGAAAAACATGATTTGAAAATTTAGAATCTTCAAAACCATGAGGTCGTTCAAAAAAAACATTTTCCTTAATGAAACTATTTAGGAAAGCACTTTTAACATCCATTTGAAATAATTTGAAGTCATTATAGCAAGCATAAGATAATAATAAGCGAATAGCTTCTAACCTTGCTACAAGTGCATATGTCTCATCATAATCAATACCTTCTTCTTGTGAGTATCCCTTGGCAACGAGCCTAGCTTTGTTCCAAACAACAATTCCTTTGTCATCCAATTTGTTTCTAAATACCCATTTGGTACTGATCACAGGATGGTATTGTGGTCTTGGAATAAGTTTCTACACATCATTAATCTTGAATTGTTGAAGCTCTTCTTGCATAGCCTCAATCCAAGACTCATCTTGAATTGTATCATCAATTCCCTTGGGTTCAACTTGAGATAATAGGGCAAGAGAGTTCATTGCTTGCCGAAATGATGAACGAGTTCGAACACCTTCACCAGTATCACCGATGATTTGTTCCTTTGGATGATTAGTTCAAAATTTCCAGTCCTTTGGTAATCCGTCCTTGGAATCTTCTTGAGGATTGGTCTACTGATTCTGGGGTGTCTAAATAGTTTGCACTGCTACTAGTTCTCCATCTTCATTCAGACTTTTAATTCCTATCATACTATCATTGAATTTCACGTTGATTGACTTTTCGATATCTTGTGATACCTTATTGAATACTCTGAAGGCTTTAATTGTTGTTGAGTAACTGAGAAATATGCTTTCGTTTGATCTTGGTTCAAACTTTCCAATGTTGTCATTCTTGTTTTTCAGAATATAACACTTGCAACCAAATATGTTGAAGTATGATATATTTGGCTTCCTTCCTTTGTAGATCTCATAGGGTGTTTTATCCAACAATGTTCACAGAAAAATTCTGTTGATGATGTAACTTGATGTGGCAACTGCTTCTGCCTAGAAATAAGCAAGAGTGCTATTTTCGATCATCATAGTTATTGCCATTTCCTGTAGACTTCTGTTCTTCCTTTCAACCACACCATTTTACTGTGGTGTATACTCGGTTGAGAAATTGTGCTCAATGCCATTTTCTCCACAATAATCAGCGAAGCTCTTGTTATCAAATTCTCCACCATGATCAGTCCTTATAGATGATATGCTGTAACCTTTTTCATTCTCTATCTTTCGAGCTAGCTTCACAAACTGATTGTAGGCTTCATCTTTGTGGGCCAAGAATACTACCCATGTATATCTGAAGTAGTCATCAACAATCACTAGACAAAATTTACTTCCACCGAAGCTAATGTTTCTGGTTGGTCCGAATAGATCCATATGGAGTAGCTGCAGGACTCGGTTAGTAGCAATAGTATTTATGGACTTAAAGAAATTCCTAACTTGTTTACCAAGAGAACATACATTGCAAACATCATTACTCTCATACTTCATCTTTGAAAGTCATTTTACTAGTTCTTTTGAAGCAAGTTTAGAAATGTTTTTCAAACTAACATAACTAAGTTTCCTATATAATAAATCTTGTTTTTCTTGTGATGATATTAAACAATGAGCATGATCATGATCTAAATCAAGAAGGTAAATATTTCCATACTTTTTACCAATAAAGATTTGCGATGAATCTTTTCCATTACCTGTGCAAATGCCATCTTTGAAATTTATCTCATAGCCTTAGTCACAGAGTTGACTGATACTGATAAGATTGTGTCTCAATCCTTTGACTAATGCTACATCATCAATAATCAGTTTTCCCACTTTGATAATTCCTTTACTAACTATTCTTCCTTTTTCTTTTCCTTCAAAAGAGACAATTCCTCCATCGATTTGAGTTAGTTTCAGAAAACTCTTGGCATCACCAGTCATATGCCTTGAGCATCCTCTGTCCAAATACCATTTTCCATTGATCTTCTTTTCCTGCAACATTGTAAAAACTCATCTTTTCTTTGGTACCCATACTTGCTTGGATCATTCATTGTTAGTATACCTAAGACTCCGGTTTCTCCTCTTTATCTTTTGGTTCTCACATTCAGAATAGCCACTGTTATTGTAACTATAAGAGTCAGGGAATTTCTTGCCAGTAGCTTTAACAAAATGATATTTGTAGCCACTAAGAGGAATACGTAGTTTCATCTTAATCCTTTCTTTTGTTTTAGGAAAGGGATTACTCTTAGGTTCATTTCCCTTACAACCTAATCCTGACTTGTTGTAATATGAAATTTGGATTGAAAGAATATGTTTAAGAGTTTTTGAACCGAGAGAAAACTTTATGGTGATTTCAGAAATTTCTTTTTCTAAGTATTGAACTTTATTATGAGATTCTTTTTCATATGAAATGTGCTCATTCAACTCAGTGCAAAGTTCTTCAACATTGCCTTTTAAAGAAACATTTTCATAAGTGAGATTTGAAACTTGTTTCTTCAAATTAGATATTCTTTTTGAAATGTTTTTAAATTCTTAAAAAATTTCCTTTGTAAAATCTTGCATTTCTTGATAAGAAAGTTCAATGGACTCTACCTCTGTTTCCTCGTCAGAATCTATGTTTGCCATAAAGCATAGATTTTCTTGTTCTACATCATTATCATCACTGCTCTTTGTGTCGCTCCAAGCCTCTGCCTTGAGTACTTGCTTTCTCTTTCAAACTTGCCTCTCTTCTTCTTCAGTAGAGGACATTCAGGCTTGACATATCTAGGCTTTTGGCATTCGTAGCAGATAATTTCTTTTGATTTGGAATCATCTCTGCTCTTGCTGTGTTTCTTTTCTTCTTGAGACCTTGTGGACTTTTTTCCTTTTCGAAAGCTACATTTTCTCATCATATTCTTGAATCTTTTTGTAAACAAAGCCATTTCTTCATCATCATCTTCTTCTGAAGATAGAGTGTCATTATCATTACCTTGGTTTGAGGTAAATGCAATGATTTTCTTTCCTTTTGAATTTGAATCCTCATTTTATAGTTCCGCTTCATAGGACATGAGTGTTCCTATGAGTTCATCCATACTGATAGCTTGGATTCTCATAGTTTCACAGATATAGGTTTTGATTTAGATCCACTCCTTTGGAAGTGATCTTAGGAGTTTGTTCACATTTTCAATATTAGTGAAGGTCTTTCCTTGGTAAGCAAGACCATTGATGATTGTTGTGAATCTTGTGAACATCTCGGTCACGCTTTCATCATTCTTCATCTTGAACATTTCGTAATTTTCTAGAATGAGATTTAACTTTGTTTCCTTTATGCGGTCAATTCCTTCAAATGTTACTTGAAGTCGATCCCAGACTTCTTTAGCTGTGGAACAAGAAGAAATTCTATTATACTCTTATGGAGATAAAGAACAATACAATAAATGCATTGTTTTAGAATTTAAAGCTCGTCTTTTGAAAGCTTCATCATTTTGGTTTCCTCGAGTAGCAGAAACATTCTGGTCTCCTTGTTCAACTACTTGAACAAGTACTTGCAATGGAATAGTAGATCCATTCTCAATGATTTCCCATAGGTGCAGGTCAGTCGCTTCAAGATAAATTTTCATACGATTCTTCCAGTAGCTATAGTTTGAGCCATTAAAGTATTGAGGCTTGTTGGGAGCATGTGAGTCAGGAGCAAAGAAGCTATTAATGTTAGCCAAAAAAGATCCTTATGCTTAGAAGTAAGAGACACTTCAATAAACAAGCAACCGAGCTCTGATACTAATTGTTGGGGCTAACACACGACCTAGAATGGGGGTTGAATAGGTTAAGTGATGATTTTTCAAAACTTTTCGCGGAATAGAAAAACAATCACCAGTGATGATTCTAAATACTCATGAATTAGTATGAATGATGCTGATACTTGAATGTTCAAGGATGGTGTAGTATGAATGCAGTAAGTAAAAATGCATATCACACAAAGGTATATAGTGGTTCGGCTTAACAAGAAGCCTACGTCCACTCTCAGATTAACAGCCTTAACAGTGGCTAGATTCCACTAGTAAGTAGCACTTGTAATTACAACTATCTCGTGACGTTCCTCAGTATGATAGATGACACTATCAGGACATGTACACTAGCCTTACAATTGTCTCACTAACACATATGCTAATACAATAGATCAGACAATAAGCGAACAATGAATAATGGTGCTAGCTAGTACTGGCAAGCAAAGGCTTTGAAGAGTGGAACGAAGGATTTGAGTGAAAGGCTCTCAGAAGCTTGAAATCTCTTGTATCTTCTTTGAAGGGATCACTTCTCTCTTGATAATTCTTGTCACTCAGCACTCGAACCACTTTTCTCCTTATATAGACCTCTAGGTTGTATTGTAACCGTTGTAGCATCAATAGTGCAAATTTTGCCAAGGACAAAAAGGATGCCAGCTTTGCAATCCGTACACCAAGACGCTAGTACTATTGCTTGTACACAAGGACACCAGGATGGATCATTTGCCAGGAGGGATGAATATTCTTATCCGTTAAGAATAACGTTGCCAGGACTGTTATTTGTCCTTTGTACTATGCCAACTGTTATTGTCACTGCCTTGTATGAGAAATTCAACGGTTAACTACTATAGTCTGAACTATCAACAGTCGTGATTACTAGTATAATACCCACCATTATCACACCAATTCTGTCACTCTCTGCACAACAAACTTGTGCTTACTCTGAGTAACTTGGTGGACAATTTCCGGTGAAGATATTGACACAATGAACTGTTAAATTGTGATGTCAATCTTAATACCTTTCATCAGTACCAAAGATACTTACGAACACTATCTTCAACTTGTCCTTCCAAGCTGTCATGATATCTCCTCATGACACTTGTTCACCTTCTTATCTTCGATCAGGTTCTTCTCTTTGCTGATGATATAAGATCAGTGCTAATTGCACTCTCATCAGTTTCAAAGATACTCACAAACACTATCTTGACTGGTCCTTCCAAGCTACCATGATATCCTTTCGTGGTACTTGTTCACCTTCTTGTCACATATCATGTTCTTCTCTTTGCTGATGTAATAGGATCACTGGTGATTATAACTTATTTCTCTATCTGTACTCGTCATGGTAAACATTAGAACTCAAGATGGTTTTATAATCATCAAAATACTTTAGGGATGTTTTCCAACACTTCTTACGGAAAGCAAATTGAGTCTACCGAAATTAAGATGGCTGAACCTCAAATGCCACAACCATGAAGGATCATCCACACATGCCTTTAAGCATCGAGCCATTTCATTTTTTATATTGAGAAGAAACATCCTATTCTTTGACATCTTCACATTTGCAATCAGTTTATTGTTTTGATTTCTTAGCACAAGGCTAAGATCTTTCATGTGAATAGTATAGCCTTTCTCAAGAAGCTGTCCCAAACTCAAGATATTGCTTGACATTCTTGGAACATAATAGACATTAGAAATAAATTGATGTACACCGTTCTTCAAACGAATTAAAATTGTACCTTTGCCTTCGATAAGAATTTTGGAATTATCACTGAACGAGACTTTCCTTTTGATTGTCTCATCTAATTCGGCAAACATCTCCTTTCTTCCGCACATGTGGTTGCTTGCACTGGTATCCAAATACCACATATCACTTTGTCCACCTCATCTTCTTTAACCACCAATAAAAGAACTTGCTTGGCATCATTCACCAAGTTCACCTTTTCGTCTGCTCGGTTACTATCTTTATTCTAACACGCAAAAGCATAATGGCCAAGTTTATTGCAATGATAAAATCGAATTTTAGATTTATCATACCATTGTTCTCTTGAGTTCGCTCCTCTTTCACAAACACTTCTTTGACTTTAGTATCGATTTTCATTGCGAGCAGCATCTCCTCTACTTCGTCCACGACCTCTTCCTTGAAACCAACCTCGGCCTCGACCTCGATCACGATCTTGATTAGGCCCTTGAGCTTGCACGGTATTACTACTTTGGCCCTTCTCATTTCGAATGGACAACCAAGTTTGGAGTACTTCCTCCACTGGCTCTTGCTTGTTTCTTCTAAGTCTTTCTTCATGGGCTTGTAATGAACCCAGAAGCTCATGGATTGTCATAATGTCCAAGTCTTTGGACTCTTCAATTGCAACAACAATGTGGTCATATCTTTTGTCTAAAGACTGGAGAATCTTCTCAACAACACGAACATCATGAACATCTTCATCATTTCTTTTCATCTAGTTGACAATCGCCAAAACTCTTGTGAAATAATTAGCAATCAATTTAGATTCTTTCATACAAATTACCTCGAATTCGCCTCTCAAAGTTTGAAGACGAATCTTTTTCACTTTTTCTACTCCTTGGTGTGTGTTTTGAAGGATCTCTCATGCCTCCGTAGAAGTAGTAGCATTCGAGACTTTCTCGAACATAGAATCATCTAAAGCTTGATAGATGATAGACAGGGTGATCTTTTGTTTGAGCCTTCTCCAAGGTATTCTTTTGAGTTTGAATCAAGGTGGCTTTGTCATCTGGCTCATCATAACCAGTGTTGACCATTTCCCATACGCCATGGGCACCGAGCAAGGCTTTCATTCTAGAAGCCCAATTACCATAATTTTCTTTGGTAAGATGAGGGCATTGAAGAGGAAGTGGATTGTTTGTGGAGGCCATGACCACGAACCATAAGCTCAAATACCAATTTGTTCAAAAAAAATCTCGATCGATAAGGTTTGAAGGTGAAAAACCTTAATCAAAGATACTTAAGACTTAAGGAGAAGAAGGAGATGAAGAGGACTTTTCTGAATTTTTTTTAATACTTCACCCTTATCAGAAATTATTGTAAGACACGCCTTAATATAGACTCAATACATGACTCTTGAACAAACTCCTAAATGACTCATAAATAAAACCAACATTCCAAGGAGATAGATTACTAGGAACTCACAAAACATTAACTAGATATCAAAACTCTAATAGACTCTTGGAGAACAACGATATAATAAAGACTCTCTTGAGAGCCGAATGGACATAAATTGACAACCGCAACATCTAAGAATTTGGTTTAATTTCTAACACTTACATCCTCAACTAAGTCTCATGATGCGAGTGCATTCACAAACAATGGAAGACAAGTCACATCGCACAAGCGAATACATAGGCTGTATATTTCAAAGGAAATTAATGTAGCGGCCACAATATACACAAGAAGCCGTGAATCAGTTCAAGTACAATAACGTAACTATACTCCTAGACATAGATTACACGACCAGGGACGTTGGAGTCTGTTTGCAACGATAGTGCAGAACATCATCACACGCTAACGTTCTCCGAAATTCACCAGAACAATGCCTTCTGGGTTCTCTCTTGGGGCAATACTAGAACGAGTTGAACCCTTCATGTTCAGATGAATTCGAGTCATCGCACGGGGAATGGTTATGTCTGCCTTCATAGGTCGTTATCACCATCCGACAATCTTCCGACAACCGCTCAACCCTCTTCTTCACTCGGCAATTACTGTGAGTGCAACGGTAATAACTTCTGCAGAAACAATCCACAAAAACATTAGCCTCTGAGACCTGGTAACACGCAAGTAAGGGCATATCTGATTTACTCTCCAAACACACTCAAATGATTCAGGAACGTCTTGGAAAAGCAAAACAAAGAACGGCTTTTGTGGAGCGCAAGAATTTTATTTCTACTTGATCGTAGTCTTCAATCTTACATTCATTTGGAAGGGATCACTTAAAACTCCGAAAAGAGTAAAAAAAGAAAAAGCAGAAAGAAAGCACACGAACTCTTTTAGTTATGAAGCCTATGCATGTGCAAGTCTTAGGATTTGGTTGAGTTCCAGATGTACATAAGATCACTATATAACCTGCCCTTTGTTTCCCTTTCTTTTTCCATTCCCCATTTGAATAGTGAAGGAATCGGAACCCTAACTGGACCAAGCATTTCACATGCTTTTCTTCATGGACTAGAGATTTGCAAATAAATCCAAAAAAGACACAATTTTAACACTTTTGGATGAATGCCAATATAAATGTTTGTCCCATCGAAAGAGACCAAGACCTAACTAATTGAAGTGAATGGAAGAACAGGTATACAATTTCAATTTCGCAATTCACAGACCCAACATATACATAATTGTCAATTTAGCTGACAATAATGGAGAAACTATGTACGACAAGAAAACTAGAGACAAGCTAAATAGGAAGAAAAATGTCTGAACTACCATGCATGAAGCTTATAAGAATGTTGTTTTGACTACTGAGATCAGGATGGAAGAACGCCAAATAAATAGTCACATAATTTTTGTCATGGTTTACAGATAATATACGTCGAAACCTAGCTCACATTTTTCAGCTTTCAATTGACTGTCAAGTTGAATTCAAACAAACACGCTTGCAGTATCCAGCCTTTCCTGGCAACCTAACATTCATTCCATTAAAGCTCATATGACAGCGTAGTCACTATTTATCACTGCAATTAGAATTGAAAACATATAAATAAAATCAAGTCACTTACGTGATCTTTGGCAACTAACATAGCAATTATAAGCCAGATTTCACTGATGAAACAGAATAGAGAAAAGGAGAAACACCTAGGTATCAATGTTGCACAGAAAGTACTCTGATACCCTACTTTGGGCATGCACATTGAATTAAAGTTCCTCGCTAAAAGGGAACGAAACAATCTTGATATTGTTCACTCAACTATATCAGACCATTTATAACATCAACTATACATTTGTACAGATTAACTGCACAAAGTTTGCATCATATGACAATACCACTTGCCGTTTACATGAACAATTACTCATTAGCATAGTAAGAAGCTCTCGTATTTTGCCAATCGAATCCCTAATATCAAAATTTCAGTCAATACGTGTAAGAGTTTTGATGAAATAATGCAACGATGCCATCCAGAAATCTAGCTCATGAGGAGAGATAGAACAACTTGCAATACTCTAATCAAGAGATGACATATAGAAATTTTATGTGAAATTTCATAGTAGAGTATATAATTTGTAAAGTTGCACCACCGAGCACGCCAAGAGGGCAAGGCGACGCTCCCAACCAGCCCCAATCCTCTCTCCCCCGGTCCCGTCATGAAAACCATACATCCATCTATCATACAATAACTTTAACTAGCAAATGATCGTACGCCATAAATTTAAAAGAACATGAGACTCTCTAAGCCCTCTAAAGTTTGAGCAAATCTTACATAGATTCACTCTAAAGATCAAGACTCGCATATCGAAGGCCATTCTGAATCACATTGCATCCCACCAAAAATTCATATTTTCATACATTTGTCACGCAAATGGCTGGCCATTTATGCGACATCATCCACCAAACTCATTTCAGAAGATAATTTTCTCCCAAGACCATTTGCCAAAACATAATCTGAATCTTTCATTATGCACATTGAGCATTTTCCAGATGGCTTTCTTCATAAAATGATTCGTAATATCGACACGTAGGAAGAAGCCTGGGTCATATTATGTTGGAAGAGGATTAACTCGGAATATTGTGATTATATGAGTTAGTAAGTCAATGAGTATAACTTCTTCTCGGTCCTGTTGTCGATATACTAGGAAGCAATCATCTTTAAAGTCCAAATTCGATCCTAAGCATGCTCGATTCTTCCATTTCAGAATAGCCTTCCAAACAAACATCAGAATTTCTTCCATTCAAGATGATGCTCAATTGTCCCCACTTATTGAGGACAACACGAAATTTCCCTGTGACTCTCTTTACCCTAAAAGAATGTTAGATGTTCTTGGAGCACAATCTTTGATCAACCCAAATCGAACATCAAGTTAGAAGTATCATTATTTGAAAGAAAATAAGGAAATTCATGGCACTTGACATGCGAGAATCGGCTTCACTGAATTGGGGACATGCCGTACCTTGGTAACACCTTAAAGTTTCTTCTTTACCTTGCAGATATTTTCTACGGGTATTGACAAAATCAAGTTAGAAGTATCATCATTTGAGAGAAAATAAGGAAATTCATGACACTTGACATGCGACAATCGGCTTCCCTCAATTGGGGATGTGCCATACCTTGGGAACACCTTAAAGTTTCTTCTTTACCTTGCAGATATTTTCTACGGGTATTGACAAAATCATTAGTAACTAATGAATTTGGATGGTGTGTAAATGTCACGTGATTACCGATTTTTACAGAAATTCTTAGTTGATCAACTTAGATGTTTCCCCTCATGTTGTATGCTCACATTTGGTCCATGTATGTGATCCTAGAGATTCCTATACCAGCTTAAGCTCACTGACGAAAGTGTCGTTTAGAATCTCATTGCTTCAACATCAGTTCTTTGTCAAATTCAACCATTACGCAGGTTATTTGTCTACAAGACTCAGGCACTGGTATTTATACTCGAGAATATATAATGGAGCTTTATGTGTAGATACACACGGAGGGAGAGATGCAAAATTATTGTGTTCTCAAATTTAGAATTCGCCACAATAAGAGTATGGAGGTTGTCCATGAAATTGCTTTAAACCTCAATATCCATCCATACATACATACATGCATGCACATGCATGATAAAACACATATTGCTTTTAACAACAATAGGATAGAGGTCAATATTTTCCTCCAACCATGCATATAATTGGTGGGTTTCATGTTTTTGACATTACTCGCCCACAAATTTAACCAAAATTAGATGCATGTGATGTCCATATTGATAACCTGCCATGCAATCAAAGGCATCGTTGGAGAAAAAACATTGTCCTAAGACATATTTCTTTTCACATCTCCCTAGACACATTTATCCACCTACAGCGTATTATACCTCTTATAAGATCATTAAACTCATCCAAGAATAGAATATTAGACTGTAATTAAATTCTTTAAGCTAATTTAGTACAAAATTTGGACTCTCATTCTCATTGCAACCCTCTTAAATTTTTTCACATTCCAAGCATTAGTCACAGACATACCCCTGAACTTCTTTTCCGACAAACTTTTGTGACGCCATCCATGGAAGATCAACCAAAAGAAAAGAGAGATGAGAAAACCATATCATGCATGAGTTTTAATCAGATCCATATAGTTGGAGCTTGGAGCATAGAGTAGAGAGAGGGGGGGGCTCAGAAAATCTTCCAGATGTGAACCCCCCAGATCTGTGCTCGAATGCTTTTCTCACTGGTGATGTCAGAAATGCCAATGAAAAGTAATCATCTGATGCCGAGCAAAAAATAATAATAATTGATTTTAATGATGCCAAACCTGGGGTGGAGGCTGTTCTTGACCACTTTCTGGCCGTACTTCCTCCATTTGTAGCCATCATCCAACACATCCACCTCGCTCCTCGTCTGGAAGCAGAACCTTGGCTCTCTCAGCTTCCTCCTCACCTTCATCTTCCCTTTCTCCGCCACCGCCGTGGAGCTCCGCCACCTGCGAGGAAAGATTTTCCCATTAAAGATTCGCCTTCTTTAATTATTACCGTTACGTGTACCCTTCTCATACTAAATTTGATTTGATTAGGATTTACAGATGACCCATGTATCGCATGATGAGGTAAAGAATATTCGCTATCTGCTCGATTCGTTTCGAAAGTGGCAAATCAAAACCGAAAAGTACCATGAATTGTTGCCTTCGCTAGGATTCGCGCTGCAATTCTCGTCGTCAACAGCCTTTGGATCGTGTGCGCCAACCTAAATTCGCCCCCATAAGCAACGGTTGTTAGCTAGAGCCACACGTGCACAAGCATTTCAACAATCATAAGAAGAACGAAAGGGAGGATTTAAATTCATTATAATGCACAACATCTCATGAAAGATATCATACGGTCAAAGATATGATAATTAATGTTATTTTCGGTCATAGAGAATTCATCTTTCAGCAACCTGGTCATTATTCCAAGACGATCTGGCGACGAGGCCGTTGTGGTGGCCCAGCCCAACCCTGCTGGTGGTGGTGGTTGCAGCGGTCGGGGTGCCTTCGCCGGCGGCGATGAGAGGAGGCGCGGGCGTCAAGAACCCAAGCACCGGGTTCTGGTCTTCGAACGGGACGAACCCGATCTCATGAATGCCATGGCTGGTGCCGGAGAAGGTGACTTGAAGGTCATAGTTCGGAACCGAGGATGACGACGAGCCTCTTTCGCCTTCCATTCGGATCGAATCCTCCCTCCTCTTTAAATTATCCGGCCTCGATGAGAGAAGCTTCAGCTGACCAATTCCGTTCGGTGCGCGTCCCGTACGACCTGCTCGAGTGTTGTCGAAGGCAACTTCTTTGCGTTCACACGCGAGTGCAAGTAAAGTGTACTCCTCTGGTCAACTGGTAAACGCTACGCGGGAATGTTTTTCTGGAGAAGAATTATTCCCTTCCCATCTTCTTCTCCTTCTTCTTCTCTTACTAGGGTTGTGCCTGTATCTTCAGCCCAGTCTAAAAGAGGACTGTATTATTTGGTAATACTATGTTGTGCAGTCTCTCTCTCTCTCTCTCTCTCTCTCTCTCTCAGCCCTATTTATGCAGTAGAGATAGGAATATTTTGCCAATTCATTGAGAAGATATGCGTGTATGTCGTCTGATGTACAAGACAAAAACTAGGGAATGATGTTTCTTCTTTTCTTTTTAACTCGCACACTTTAATTTTTTACGAGCCCGAGATAATTATCTATCCAATTGAACGGATGGATGCACTGGACTCTTACCAAATAATCCTTTTTCTTTTCTTGCCAAACCATATATATATATATATATGAGAGGTACGAGGGGACCAATGTAGAAGTCCTTATTTGTTGGAATCGAGTAGCACCAAAAGAGCCCTAAATCCTAAATTACCACCAAGGAAGTATTCCCCGTTGATCTAGATGTGACTTATTTTGCTTTTGGATTGAAGTGTTTCTAATTTATGGATCCACATTGAAGCACATGCTTATCATCTTATTAAGGTGGAGTCTCACTCAATGCACGAGAACATGGCAATAGTGTGCGTCGGGGTCTAGCAGGGAATGCGAGCAACGAATTCTTGAACATGAGAAGTATGGAATTTCATAATTTCAATCTTCAACTCTAATCTTGCACCACCATCAATGATCAATTTGAACATTTACGCTTGACTAATACGTGGCAACATGATCAAGAGAGTACGAATGTATTCATGTATATAAGCCCGGCCTCTTGTTTATTAATCAGTTACACTTTCTGGATAAATTGGCTGCAAACTTATTAGTAAAAGAAGTCCATTTATTGTTGTCCTATCTTTGGAAAATTTATGTCTGTCTAGTCTATACAGATCAACAAACGTGTGAGCATATCATTGACAAAACGAAATTTCATTTCTAGCAATTGATAAGGGTGAATTTGATAATATATCCAATTGGCTCGTAACTCATTATATGGCTCAAATGTTTTGAGTGAATATGGGTTCAAATGAAAACATTGATGGGTTCAGGCTTAAACTCTTCTCAACAATCTTTGTAGATCGAGGTATCATGCTTTTGCTTCATCCCAAAAAGAAAATGCATAACGGGCAATGTCTTAGATGGGTGGTAATACAAAATGGTATTCAGATTGAGATTTTGCAGAGTTAGCCTTTAGTGGTAGTTGGAGATTTTATTTGAAACTTTGATTTGGTTATGATTTGCCCTAAATCTTCCTTTTGGGTACATAATTTTGCTTGTTGATGGTCCTTCCTGAACTCAGTGGTGATCACCCATCTTGCCAATAGATGAAGATTGTTGGGCATTGGCTCGCTGTCTCCAGCAACTTCCTCAGACTGGGTTTGAACCAAGCTTTGGAGTTTGTAGGTCCTGCTTCGCACCCGTCGGTTGCTTTTCTTTGGGTTTGACTTGTTTTCTCTCCACAAGTCGGGTTTGTAGTGGTCGATTTTGCAGTTGAGTTCGCAACTTTTTGCTAAAAGGTTTTGGTTCATTTGGGTTGGGAAAGGGTTCCTCCGACCACCCTCGGTGGCATTAACTTATGCACTTGGATTCCGTCAAATGTGCCATCAATGTCGAGATGTTTTCACAATGCAAACTTCTCCAACGTTATTGCCATAAGTTGTGTGCTCAGTCGACAATTTTTTTTTGCAAAGTCACCTTGCATTTATCGAAAACAATCCTGCTAGGAAATATACGTCTTCTATCTATAAATTGTTGCACACCAAATAAGATCCATATTTGTTGTTTTGATGTTCTATGTAATTCCAAGTTTGAAAAATCTTGAACATCTCTGAAGCAATATATATCCGAACAATAAATCATTTCCCAAACATCAGGTCTCCATTTCCTTGTAGTTGCACCATGGTTATCTAAGCAACATCATGTCATAAATACAATCAAGTTGAAAAAATGGCACAAAAAAAAAAAACCAACCGAACACATTTTTTTCTCAATAAAGATATCATTAACTCAGATAATTTGGTAAATGAAACACCACTTGGAGATGAAGTGAACTCAATATACAAACTTTGATACACCATAATGCAAAGATATAAGCCTAATCTATTTCTCTTGCTCTTTAGTGAATATGTGAACAAAGAAAGAAAAATTGCAAAAAAAAAAAGAAAGAAAATAAGTGTACCTATTCTTGAGTATCTAATCGTACCATCTTTTGTTTGGTGTGTTCTACGTTTCGTCAAAGAACGTGTTTGAAATTTGCCGCCTAAAATGAAATTGACCAGAGATATAATGGACACTAAGTAAAGTGGTCTTATATGAGTAAGAGGGACAAGTGAGTGATCAAATTTTTAATGAATGCTCTCGATCTATTCTGTTGAAAGAAATTTTTTTCAATCTGAATTGGACAAAACATGATCAAGTTCAGAGATTGTTGCCCATTTTAGTTTAAATTGTTGTCAAACTGGGGACTTATAATCCGAGACTTTGTTTGTGTACTTGAACTCGTAGTAGAAAATTTCTCCATACTTCAAATTGTCCATTAATAACATCAGTATAAATCGCAGGTACTAACGCATTTCCACGAGCTTTTCTTCATTCCAAGCTGCCCTTTAACTCTTCGAAAACAGACTAGCTGGTTGTTCACTACAGGTATTTTGATGTTTTACATATCCATATTTTGATTAGGTTTTCTCTCGAGATCCATAGATGCTGGGAAAGGGTTGACATCTCGCAACGATAAAATCAAAAGCAGGATGAAGTAGAGAGAGCATAAGAGGAAGAGCGGACAATTCCAATGGACCCGAATGTTGAGTGCAGGCTATGTCTATCAAGTCACTTGTTGTAGAGACACTGGAGAGTTTCCTCAGTGGTTCACTTTCGAGGTCAATAGAAGCCAAGAAGTTCAAAAGACCAAAAAGTCCCTTCAATGAGGGAAATTATGGGGTATATAGTGAGAGGATAAAAAAGATTGGTTTACAGGATTATGCCACGTGACAATTTTGTCATAGGAAACCAACGATAGATAGACTACCATGTGTCAGGGGAACATGGGCGAGTCATTAGGATGTCCCTTGTTAGGAGGACATGACCGACACCAAGCCCACTAGAAAGGGTTAGGAAATAGGCCGAGCCATCCCTAATGAGCCTCGCTCCAAGCCTACCAAATCAAAACCCTCTAAAACTTTCCAAAGGAACAAGAAGAACCTACAATCCCACCACCTATCCCTAGTTATTCTTGCTTTGAGCAATACTCACGTCAAATAAACCTGCAACAAATCCCTGATTATGACATTTGTTAATAAATTCAACAAATTATATAAAAATTGATATTTTTTTCATAAATGAAAGGGCAAAATTGCACATCTATACTGTATTATTAAATTGTTAGAGGCACAAAGTGATATTTTTTTAATTAATTAGGCAAAACTAACTGCAATTGTAACAAGAACCAAGTAATCATGATGCTTGCTTAAGACCAAAAAAGAACAAATCATATTTTCAGCCGTTAGGACGCACTATGCATGTCATTCTCTTAGTAAGAAGGCAATATTATCATGGTTGAGACTTTTAGAGCTTCCCTCGGCAAGAGGCAAAGCTGTCCTCGATCTGTGACTTCAAGATACTATGATGCAATTTGAACATTGAATCCCTCGGCGCTTCAATAGATTTTTTATGATTGCTATTATTTATTTCTGGATGAAATGAAATATAAATACTTTGGGCTCAAGTTACCTCTACAAATGTACGTAAACTATTCGGTCCACTCCAATCTCAAAGTCATGAGCATGGATACATTATGATTCGAACATGGAATCTATCTGTCATGAAGAAAGAGGCTTCCACACCTAAGTGAGATATGAAATCAATCAATCAACCAACAATAACTATAATGAAACCATGCAAGTAATGAGGGAGGATTCAAAGAGAGCAACTACACCAAAATCTACATGGAAAATCCAAGCTCCTTTTCTATGTGAAGCGGAAAGAACCGGAGAATTCACTAATCGACCTCAATCAAGAGAACAAGAGGTCTAGACACACCAATAACTGCAAACACGCAAGCTCCTCTTCTACAAGCTACTATACTACTAACTCTAAATTCAAAGCATGTGCTAACCACTCTATCTAGGAGTCAACACAACTTACTTGTAAGCTTGTTACAAACTTGTACAAAAACAATGAATACAATAAATTCTTGTAATTCAATTTGAATTCAAAGCAACCAGGTTGGATGGGTGTAGAAAACCCTAAACTCCACCCAATCCACCTTTGGGATTTTTTGCCAAACTATCATTTTTTCCAGAAGAAGAAATTGAACACAAATAAAATAAGACATGGATGGCCGACCAAACCAGAGGAAAAATATTTTGGGAGTCTTTCAGGGATGCCATAGAGAAACAAGTCAAACCCGAAAACATAGTAAAAAAGGACCTAACCCGTGTGTAAAAAGGCCCTCAACTGCGCATTTTGACCTTGAAGCAACTATCGAAAGGGATAATCTGACAAGCCCCAAGACAAAGAAGTTGATCCGAGTGGAGGAAACCCTCTTTTGTATATAAATTTTGATAGTTTCAAGATTTGATGTCTTGTATACAGTGAAATTGTCCAATCAGTCCTAAACTTATTGTATGGATACCAATTTAATCCTAAATTTCTCAATTTTGTCTTAAACCTTTGCACGAAAATTCAATTTTGTCTTTTTGGCCAATTTTCGTTAGAAATTGCTAACGTGGTGGTGTGAGGATGGCCGACGATGACTAAATCGCTACGTCAGCAATTTTCTGTGAAAATTGACTAGGAGAACTACATTGAAATTTTTCACAAATGTTTAAGATTAAATTGACAAATTGAAAACATTATGACTGAATTGGCATTAGTGCAGTAGATTTTAAGACTGATTGAGTAATTTTACTCCTATATATAGTCATCATCCTTTTATGTCAAATGAATCTGCCGTTATCCTCCACATTTCTTGGGTAACATGTGATTATTCCAATATATAATCAAGGAATTTTATTTCGTAGATGTGAAAAAAAAAATCATTGACATGCAGAGTTTAATGGTGACCTGAGTGCGTTTTTCAATTAATGAATATAATGTAACTCCCAATATTCTGTGGAAGCTGAATTGTGGAACATTGGATTCGGATCCAACCTGAGTGACACTCATATATGTGACATTAGGACTGAATTTTCAATTAAAGTGGTTAATCAAATGTTGTCAGCATATACAGTAATGGACTTATCTGGAGTTCATATTGATAGATTACTCCAAATCTATTGATGCCTACCCACTTAGAAAATATATGATGTCATGGTTTAGTAAATATTGACGACGTAACAAGTGAACCAATTATTTTCCATATTTTCATGAGATTTCAAGTGCATAAGTAACAAAATTGAATTATGTAGCATAACGTTTAACGTGACGTGCTAACGTGTACCTCATTTAGGTTACCATTTCTTTCCATCAAGCTAATAACTATTGAGTAGTTTGCCAAAATTTCTCCCAATCTGGTTTAATCATTTATATATACAGAAGGGACAACATTATATCTATTTTAAAGTAAAAGTATGAAAGCAAATTATCGGAAAACAGTGCACATTAAGACGTGTGGATGGGCATGTAGGAGCATAAAAGTCACAAGGACAATGAGTGGTGGGTACATCAAAACTTCCATCGATGTCAAAGTATATGCTCCTATGGCTGCTTAAAGATGGGGAAAGAACTGATAGGCCTCTCAAATCCTGCCCAATCAAATTCCTGTACAACTTTTCTAAAATTTAAAGATATTGACATTTACAATTAATTTTATATAAAAAAAATTAAAGCATACACCGCCAGTGTGAAAAAAAAAAAAAAAAACTCTGCACAAACAATATAATCCACCATTCGTTTAAGGGTTTTAACTATCCATTCTTTCACTATTCATCAAATTGAGGATAGTTACGACCACTTGTGGAAAAAGTTTTACACCGATAATGTGCACTATAATTACACTACATATTTTTTAAGTGGTTGATCAACTGATAGAGTGTTTGGATTAGATAAAGCAAAATTTGTGTTCGAAACATTGTATTTGCTAGTGGTAACCTAGGTAACCTACTGATAGTTTGCATGTGTCTGTAAAAATTAGTTGAGCCGAAAATTTTAGATAAATCAATGAGAGCGCTATTCAATAGTAACGTATATGTATTTAAAAGTGTTTTTGATAGGAACGTGATAGGAACATGTTTTTAAAAGAGAAAGCTAAGAAAATGAATTGTTTATAACTGAAAATACCGTTGGTGTGAATTATATTTATATAAGTAGTCATGAAATATAAACAACCATCTATTAACGGAATGAATACACTTATCAAAATTAAACGGTGAATAGACATCTATCAATATACATATAGTAATATCACTAAGCAAAATTAGACGCCTCTAGGCAGGGATTCATTCCCACTTCACTTAGATGTGCACAAGCGGTATCGTATATATGTCTAGTTCCGCAGAAGATGAGGCCATCGAGACCTCCCATTTTGGCATGTGCTGAGTCTTGATATGAATCACTTCTGTGTTTTATAAGTTTGTGAAAATTTTAAACGTTTTATATTTAAATTAGTTTATCCCTAATTTAAAAAAAAGGAAAGTAGACGAAAGGGAAACATATTGATTAATTATAGGGTAAATGTCACCAAAAACTTCAAACTTTGTTCTCTGTAATACATTTATCCAAAAAAAAAAATTGTGACACTAGAAATCCCAAACTTTGTCTTCTATGATATATTTATCCAAAAAAATTTGTATGACATAAAAAACCTCAAACTTCTATCTGTGTGACACATTTACCC
>BCNH02000004.1:11819815-11838488 GCA_001662345.2 Metrosideros polymorpha var. glaberrima | reverse complement strand
TAAATGTATCACACAAATATAAGTTTAGAATTTTTAGTGTTACAAAAAAAGTTTGAAATAAATGTGTTCCAGAAATAAAATTTGGAGCAAATGTGTCGTAGAGAGCTTTGTTTAAAATTTTTTATGAATTTTTCCCTTAATTATATTTATGGAATATCCACCTTGACTCTTCCCTGCAAAAGTGGAGACTACTCTCATAATAACCTCCACCTCCATTCTTCTGTTTACCATTTCTCGTAGCCATCCACTCATCTCTCACCTGTTACTTCATCTACAGTTCCTCTCTCTCTCTCTCGAAAAGACCCTCCCAACCCCCTCCACATCACCCACTGTCACAACAAATCCTCTCTCTCTCTCTCGACAAAAACTTCATACAGGGCCACTATCGAAAAGGCAAAAGAAGATAGAAAAAGCAAAGAGAAGTTCGTGAGTAAACCTGCTGTATTAGTCTCTTCGGAGACATCCGATAAAAAAAAAAAAACCTACTGTATTTACAATCTTACTCCCTCTCTCTCTCTCTCTCTTTCTCTCACGTACACAAACACTCGGATGAACAAGCTCTGACCGTAGCGTTGAGGTGAGAATATTCAGATTTGTCTGACATGACGTTGTGGGCTTAACTTTATACAGGAGAGCGATCTCCCCCAGCCGAATGCCTGACCTATTTCCCTCGCTAAAGTCTACGAATCTCGTTTTTTTCCCCCTATAATCCCGCCCGAGGCACTTCGGAGGTCTATAAACCGTTTGACAAGCTTAGGAATAAGCAATTTCAGATTTCGTAATAAGTTTCTCATTTTTTTAAATCTGAAATTTATCCTATCACAATATCTACATGTATTCTTAATTGAATGATTATACTGAATCATCACATTTAAAAACTATCACTTGCTGTTACAATTCATTAACTATAACTTATATTTAAATACATGAAAAACATGAAACATTAACAAAATAAAAATCTCAATTATAAATATTATAAAAAAAATGAAAGCTTAAAATAGTGGTTTAAACTTCATTGAATGTGGCTGAACCGCGCAAAGACAGACAAAGTAAAATATAAAAACTTATTATAGGTTACAGATTTTACCCACGTAGAACCTGAAAACTAGCTGTTGAAACAGGCTTCTCAATTTTTTGAATCTAAAATCTACTTTGCATACCTTAAAACCTGAAATCGACAAAGGTCCCATCAGTCCGATTATCAGGTTCTAGGTAAGAACCTGGAACCATGCTCACCCCTAGACAAGCCCCATGAACCCATTAAATTCGAGCTTTTGGCCGGTGGAAGTGATCTTAATGCAAAATAGTTTGCACATAATTGATGAGGTTCGAACAGGTGATCAGTTTTTAATTGAAAATCTCCCGACGCTCCGGTTTACTACGCTAGTCCTGAAGTTAACCCGAATTTATTCTAGAAAATCTTGCTGTAGAAGTTTCAAATGTTATCTTTCTTTTCCAATTTCTTTCTTGCTCCCAATATAGCCGGTCACACTTATACTAGAATGAAAGACTTGCCAAGTTGCTTTATGGTGTTTAACACCTTAATTTTGGAGAGATACTGAGAGAGAGAGAGAGGATTAGGATATATAAATTGTTTAATCCTCTTAATGAATTCGCTTAGATTTACAGTTATTCAAAAAATGAACTCAATAAGTTATGTAAAACTAAAATAACATTAATTATTAACTTAATAATGAATTTTCCAAATGCCCTCACGGTGCACTTGAACAAATCCTCCCTTAAAGTATGTTGTGCTATACTTGTTTTTCCTTAGATCATCAAGTATCGTTCTCCACCAACAAATCAGCTTAAATCTCCAAATCAATGTTACGCACTACGGTTATGCCCTGCAACAAACCTCGATCATCACCAACATCGGACTTTCCTTGAGATATTCAATCAAATATTGACACACCCGTAAAGGAGGCACAACCCATCTAGTCAATTATTGGCTTAGATACCATTTGTCGTGGATTTGTAATAGAAGTGTGATGCCTTCATTATAGGGAAATCACAAAGAGACAATCCATCTAGTTGGATCTACCTTCACTTATAAGTTTTGATAAGAAATTATGCATATCTGATATATTAATTATTCCAAATCACATCGATTCTCTGTTATAAAAATTGCCTGTGCACCTAATAGATGGTGATAATAGACGAGTTTCTTTTTTTTTTCTTTGAACTAACGGTTTAGGTCCAACGAAATAATATCATCCATGTCGAGATAGGGTTTGTAAGGAATCACTACCTTTTAATGAGCTACTAGAGATTACGTTAGTTTTGAATATAGTTGTTTGAATTGTGGCTAAAGTTATTTGAATATAGTTTTACTTATGCTCATTGCTCCCAAATAGGTTGGAGGGAGTTCCCATTGAAATAAAATTTTAATATATATCATAAGACACAATGCGAGTCTAATGTATAAAACGACGCACGTAGACTCATCATATGTATGGTACTTGATTGACATAAATTCTTACATATATACAGAAGCGTAAGCACAAATCACATCTTAACAGCAAACATATCTTTATATGGACAATGATCCTATGATCCGTTGAGTGCTTCCATTGACATCTGAATAAATATATAAATAAAATCCCAATAGTTTATACATTAATCATAGATACAATTTTTCCCTTATGAATTAATGGCCGGCATGAAAGAGTCACCGAATGAAGACATCAATAGGTATCTCGTCCCTCTCAACATGAATGAAACTTTTACGACTTGCTGTTCACAGCCGCCACCAATTGACTTGTGCAACACATGGTGATGCCTCTGTGCGTAAATTACTGGACTACTTGATGTTATTTTCGACTCTAACTTCTTTCATAAGTGAAGTTAGCGCCTTAAATTCTAACATTTTACTATCCTTGCCAAGGGTCTTATGGCAATATTGGCATTTGAATTGTGCACAATCGCTGAGGCCAATGCCCCTAATGGTTGTCCCCCCTCCTTCATGAGCAATATTAACACAAGAGAAAGGAAAGTGGTCAAAATCATACCCTAGCCCCACACGTCATCTGCAAAAACCCTAGACAGCTTTCACGAACATGAAATTAGGGTTATATGGAACATGACTTGTGCAGAATTCTTCCATTTTTTTTTTAACTTAACAACAGAATAACTATTTTTCCTTTTCCAGTTCTCGAGGGAAAGTCAGCGGTAGAAGCTATAAGTAGAGATTTTTTATGTCTCCTCAAATTGACTACATATATAGAATTCTAACTTGTCATCTTCACAAAACTACATAGTATTCCAAGTTTTGAATCAAGTTAGTGTAGAATTTGACTTGTACACATATTTTCGAGTTAGAAGGTGTTACGTGGCAAGAGAGTTTGCCCATTTCCTTGTGTTCTTGGATTCAAGCCTTGTTGGAAACACTCTAAGAGCAAAATTCTGAATGCACCAAGCCGATATGAGAAGTACACCATTAAGATTGTCCGAGGAAGTGAACCAGTCGAGATGCACGAAAACTGGCCCGAACATCACTTGCCCTACTATACCAAACAAAAATGCAAAAAAAAAGAAAATGCCTAGTAGCAATTTGTTTTTTCTTTTTCTTTTTCTTTTTCTTTTTCTTTTTCTTTTTCTTTTTATCCTTGTTTAGCATTAACGTGAGAGAAAAGGATAAAAGGCCAAGTCCAAGAGCACGGCAGGCAAATTACAGAAGTTTAGAAACATTTCACGGAGGCAGAAATATAGAGTGATGCATATGGCACATCGTGGAACACTAATTTTATTATGTACATGACTTTTGAAAATTGTGTTTTCATAAGTGATCATACGCTAACGATACAATCATCATCAGATTTATGAAAAATCATGTCCCATTCTATGAATAATTTTTTAGCACACACCGCACAAGTTATTCAATATTACCAGAAATTGCGGGAATTTAGATTTTTCATCATTCATTATATAACAGAGAGAGTGCTGTTAAAGAGTATCAGTAGAGTATATGGTGATCATATTTTATTTAGAATAATTTAATTGTAGAGACTTTGATTACGCGTAAAACAAGACAGTCAATGCTTTGAAAATGAAAAAGTTTTTTCAATTAGGCATTTAATAATTGCCGGGAATCACTTGCCAACGAAATAAAAAACAAAATTTCCAAAAAAAAAGAAAGAAGAGGGAGTGCTGTCAGAAAGAGGGGGGCAAAACAGTGGTCCCGTGTATTTCTAGCCGCAGGGGGGCAAGAATATTTACAGAACCAATAATTTCTCCAAACCAAAGAAACAACAATTGAATCACCCACCCAACAATTGCCCCAAGCAATTGGCAAGGAGGGAAAAAAAAAAAGTTTACCTACGGATCCGACATCTTCATGATTTCGAAGATAAGAGTTCAAAAGTGCAATGCATTATTCTCTTCCCACAAGGGAAAAAAAAATAGAAAAAGAACAAAAGAAAAGATTGCAATTCGAAGCAAATAGGGAGAGAGAGAGAGAGAGAGAGCGCAAAGGGCAGCAGTGTATGCTGAATTCCATGCAACAATCATGGCTTTTCAATCAAGGTCTAAAGCCTTCTAATGTCTCATGATGATGGAGTGAGGCATCGGATATTTGGCGGGCCCCGGTTTGTCTGGATCCGGCTCACTTCTTTACATTCTCTTTATCGTCTTTTTCCCTCGATCGAACCGGTTTGAAATCTGGAGGGGGATGTACGGGTGTGTTGCTGCGTGAGGTGAAACTTAGCCATCTCCAACAAACTTGCCAATAGAGAAACCAGAGAATGTTCAAGTACTCATCACCTGTAAAGATCAATGAGAAAAATCGAACCGTGTTCTATCTACCATGATAAGCCAATTATGGAGTTAAAGAAAGTGTCTTGGATTAGAAAAAGGAAGAAAGCTAGGGTTTTAACTTGTAAATATAGAGCAAATGATTGTGCACTCTATTTGAAAGAAAAGATGCCACGGCAATTGCCATTTTCGTACTTTAATCTTGGGTTAAATTTCAACCTACATGTTAGCGAAAATACTTTAACATCTTTAAGTACTAAACAACGTGATCCTAACATATATTTAGATAAGTTGACAGTAATCTTTCTTTTAGTATTATAGTATATGATTTTGAAAAAAAAACCATTTTGGTCAAATCTGTAAAACTCCTCGTTTGCCACCCATTTGGATTTTTCATCTTCTGTTTTAGGCCGAGTCCAAACTTAACACGTCTAAAGTCAGTTGCTAGTGGCGCTGTGGCATCATGCACGATTTTGTTAAAGTCTGACATTTCGACTTTGCTTTCTTCTTCTCTACTTTTACCCTTTTATGGGTCTACCTTCTTCTTCAATGAATTTCTACTTATTCTTTCAATTGTCTCGGATTCTATGTGATTCAAACTCGTGATCCTACACTTGCTTGGTTTATGTACTGCGAACTCATTTGACATCCTTCACACAGGCAAGAGCCTAAGCGGGCAGAGTTTAAGATGTAGAACGTAAATTAAGTGTTTCTCCGATAATTAGGACTTCTAGAACAAACATTCATGTACTAATCGAATTTTAAGATGACCAGCATACATGCATTAGTTGCTCTTTTTATGTTAGGGTTAGTCTCGATATAAGGACTGTTGTTTTATTCGATAAGTCTTGCGCAACCTTAAACTATTACTATACGTTTTAAGGCTGTGCGGGGATGGGTGAACTACTACCAAAGTGGACAATATCATGCCCGCGCCGAGGTGAGGCTACCTTACATCATTAGTCAATCATTACTACATTCTCATTATTGGGAGTGACCAACGGGCAAACACGAATCAAAATCCAGCTTGAACATAGCAACTTATACTGGACCCATGGGCCAAACTAGGGAAATAAAACACGGATTTATTGGGCAGAAAAAATAAAAAGAAACTCTAATTGCTTAATGAATTTTGAAGCAATTTTATTACTCTTTTGTCAGAAGTTATACTATTAAGAGCAATATTAAGAATCCAAAGATTTGTCTAAAAAATTAGTAAAGTAAGTAATGTGGCACTTTGTAAGTGGTTATTCTACCATTGTTGCTCCTATTTACTTAACTTCGACGCTGATAAAATACAGGAAATCGAACAGGACTGCCAATATAGACAGTGCAAAGCTAGAGTAAAGAAAGCTAGGAATTTGCCTGGTGTGTGCAATAATAACAAGGATGTAAATTTTAATGTGCCTTTCTTGGTTCAACTATTATTGTTTTATATGTTTGAATGCACTTCGTATTTGTTACTGACTAGCAAAAGCGCATGCGCATAGAGTGTATGCTAAAAATTGACTTTTAAAAGATTTTGCGATAATTGCTCTCTTATTAAGTATCTGTATTATTAAAAATGGAAAAAGTCATTGACACAATATAACTAAATTGGACAAATACATGTCGAAAGGGAAAATATTTTCAAGATTTGAACTTTTTTAGCAAGGTAATTTATGAGATGGAGAATATTCAAATTTAGAATTGAAACATGTGAAAGAAAGATAGAACTAATAATTTACGCATTTTTCTATCGATAAAATATCTATGAAATAACTAATTGATGACATTTGGAGAAAACAAGAGATCATAAATTTTAAAAAGGGATTGATAAAAAGATTGACATAATGCAGTGGATGCACAATTTTAGTGCATGCTAAAAAAAGGGAACAACTTAACTACTTAATAGACAGTGTCAATTGGATCGAGTTATCTTCACTGCTTGTCGAAAAACTTGATTAAGTCTGGATTTTTTCCTTAACACTGTTGATTTATTTACTCCAAATGAATTCTTCTCATTTGGTACCTTTCCTTGGAAACTTGGGCCAAATATAGAGGAGAGATATGGAAAGTGGGATATCAAATTTCAGTTACCTCCTCCTTGATTTAACAAAGCTTAAGTATTGAGATTTATCTTTCTGTGGTTCAAGATACGTGTTGATTTCATTTTGGGCCAGGAAACATGCGTACTATTTTAGGAAACTTAGTATCTCCAAAGCCCAATGAATTGGAGTTGGGCCTGTCCGCTTAAGAAAACTCTCTCACCAATGACAATCTTTTGTACGACATTAGCCTACATTCGCATACGATAACGAATTTATTAAAAACAATCCAAACCCGACTTGCTGTGACACTGGTTAATTCGAAATTGACGCATGTTCACCCACTTTTAAGAAAAAGATTCAGTTTGTAATCATGCCGAAATATGTTTGATGAAGTCACAAATTGACATGAATTGCTAGAACTTATAGGATGACACAACAGAGATTGTCGATCCTACTTAGCAGTTTACATTGCCTTAAAACCCTCAATTTCTATCTTATGAAAAAACCGTGAAGATTATAAGACCTAATCCCTTCCTACAAAACAAATTATGTGCAAAATGATGGTTTTAAAAGTTGATCCGAAATAATCTTGTGAACCTTTTCTTTTTCTTTCTTGATGTCGTTTACATTGTATGAATGAACGGGAAAACCCACAATCTCCGCTAGACGCGACTCTGAAATCATTAGAAGAATCATAGGAAAAATGTTTAATAGAATACAATATGACAATAATTTGAGGTAAATTGCGACAAAATATGTGCTCTCAATGTGCCTTTACTAAGTGATACTATGTTCGGGAGGGTTGGAGGTGAAGAAAGAGAGAGAGAGAGAGAGAGAGAGAGAGAAATGCATTCAATTTTAAATTTTCTCTCCTCTTCATACTCACAAAAACCTTGAAAATATTCAACATTTCATTTTTCCATTTTCAATAGTAAAACAATTGCAATCTTGCGTTTTGCCAAACATGAGGTCCTAAATCCACTTCCTACTCAT
Source organism: Metrosideros polymorpha var. glaberrima (assembly GCA_001662345.2). Classification (NCBI taxonomy): domain Eukaryota; kingdom Viridiplantae; phylum Streptophyta; class Magnoliopsida; order Myrtales; family Myrtaceae; genus Metrosideros; species Metrosideros polymorpha. The sequence goes on along the minus strand of BCNH02000004.1, from coordinate 11,830,713 downwards.
TCTAACTATTTAGGTTGGCTTTGGATATCCAAATTCGAATTGGGATGGGATGGGATAATGTGAAATTAGAAATCCTCCAAATATCCTCCAGATCGTAGAAAATTCCTTCATATTTTGGTGCAATCCAAGATATGACTAAAAATACTTTAAAAATCTCACTTATCCAGTGCAATCTCACGCAATATCCAAATATTACCCCTTGAGCTCGGTCACTAGTGTGTCAAACCCGCTCTCTTCAGCTCCTAGTTCATCTCCTTCACCAGCTTCACCACGTTGGGGGAGATTCAGACGTCAGCAAAGATGAGCTACGGGTCGTTAAGGGTATTGTCGCGACCTAAATTTCGGAAAAATCTAAGTTAATGGATTACTAAGTTAATTAATAAATTAACTAACTTAGTTCGAGTCCTCCCAAACTCTACCAAATCACAACTTAAATTCAAATAATTAACATGCAAATGATTTAAATTTGGAGTCACCACTAATCAGTTTATGGTAGGTCAATTAGACACATAAATAAAGTATCGAGAGAAATACTCTATTCCTTCGAACAAGAGATTATGAGTATGGGGACTTGATTATGCTAGATTGCTCTAATGTCATTTCGGTACCGTTATTTTATTTAAGAAAACATTTAAGCAGGCAGTTTTGAATTAATTTTAGCCAAAAGTCCTAACATGTGAGGTGATCACCCGAGTACGCAAACATTATTTAACACTCAATAAATGAAGCATTAAATAAATTGCTAGACAAGGGTAGCGTGAATATAATTGGACGCTACAGCCTAATCCCTAACGCTTATCTTCCAAGCGTAAGACTTAGACTAATGCAATTATCTTTTGGGGTTTTCACTTGTTTAATGAAAATGCAATGCAACTATACTAATGTCACGCCTCGACCCTCGAGCGCGTGACCATCCCAATACATCTCTTCTCTTGGGTCATTAAAAATGCGACGTCTCAAGACGCGTCATCGACCCGTTCATTTTATCGTTCAATTAACGCAAGTGGAAACGATATATATTCACCCAAACAAACATCACGATAGTGATAGTAGGAAAAACAGCAAAACAAACATCATTACCAAAACAAGCTTTATTAATATACATGTTAACCTTAGGAAGTGTATAGGTACAAGTCCTTATTACGGTGACTTCCTATAGCAACAATAAAAAAGATACCGAGGTCAAGTTAACTTATCTCCGCTATACTATAGGGTTATGTCAAAAGTCGGCCCTCCAAGCTCGACCTAGAGGTAGTACTCGGGAGGAGGCTTGGGATCACTCTCTTCATCCACATCGGTCTTCGAATCTTCCATAGCACCATCAGGAACATCTAGGTCCATGGGATCCCAAGCTCTTTCGCCCGCTCCACCTCCACTCGGCCCGTCAAAACCCCTTAATGGGCCAAAGAGGGTGTCACCACGACATATAAACCACGCCTTAAAATGATGCGGCATCAGACGCCTCAAACCCTCATCAACCTATATCATAGTAATATGAAGCTTGTAGCAGTAGTCAGCACCTAAGACCAGGTACGGCTTTACCTCGAGGCTCTGGTCTATAGGAACTCCGAACCGTACTAGATGAATATCCATACTACAAGTCTGAAAAGCGGTTAACAACAACAAATAAAATAAAATCTCAGTAAGTTAATAACCTAAGCCTTGTGTAGGGTGCTGATTCACTTAGAGCATACCCTAAACATGTGGCTTAACATCGATGGCAGATCAATAGCGAGCGACTCTTGCTCTACTCCATCCGATAACAGGTTCGAGTGACTCAACTCAATACCTATCAATCAACAAATCACAGGCATCTTTATCTTGCCTTGGCACATGCACACTCCCTGCATATTGTCAGTTATAGCATTTTATAAATAATATATCAGCCAAGGCACGTAATCAGAACACATATCACCGATTTTCATGTGCAATGCATCTAAGCATATTTCAATTTTATGCCTAGTGATTACGATCGCTTTCGACCACCGCACGACCCAAAGGGTGGCGGTCTCGACCTCTCTAGGCCACTACACCTCTCGAAGGTTAACAGTCATCCGGCATGACCAGGCATTGTCCCACCTCATCGGGCACGGCAACATCTTCTCTTGGAAGACCGAGGTGCGGCCTCACCTTGACCTTCCCCGCAGGTAGACGGCATTTCATAAAAGAGAATTGGTTCGGCCTCTACTGCGATCCGTCATCCAGACCCCTGCCAGGCATCCGATAAAATTCTCGATTAAATTGGGCATAGTCCCCAATCACCATTGAGCATCTGTACACTTTTGTGATCACACGAGCACCTCAATCACGCATGCCAATTCAATTCTTCATATTTTTCTAACCAATTCCACCATAAATTGTGCTCATGCCATAATCATGCTCATACATCAAACTTATTACCATTTTAATACGTAAAATGCAATAAATAAACCATACATGATCACACAAACATGTTTTTCATGTCAAACTTCACGTGCTTCGTTTTCTAGGCCTACTAGATTATTTCAATGCATAAAACTCAGTATCTAAGCATGACACCACACCAATCTCCATTTATATGCCAAAAATACATTATTTTGACTAGAAAACCATAGTTCATGAAATAATTATCCTTCCAATGCAATCTTCACCTTAGAACCTACTAAAGCATACAATTTAATAACTAAACCAACCACAGTTAACTAATTTAACTCTAGTTAACTAATCTAACCATAAGTGTAATTAACAAACTAATCAAGGATTAGGGAGTTAACTCACCGTGTAATGGCGGCAGCGACTACGGCAGCGACGGCGTGAAGGCGGTGGTGGTGGTGGCTCAGCGACAGAAAATGGATGGAAAATAGGTATGGACAGCGGCTCGGCTCGGTGCGGCGGTGGCTTGGCTTGGCTTGGGCGGTGACGACGGCGGACGGCAAGGCGCGGCATGGTTCCACAGAGGCAAGGACACGGCTCAAGCTCGGCACAGGGACGAACGGTGACGGCAAAGTGAGGGTGGTGGCCGAAATTCAAGAGAGGGAAAGAAAGAGAGGAAAAGAAAGAGAGGAAAAGAGTGCAAGTGAGCAAAAGAGAAAGGAGGTTGTGTTACTTGCTTTCTTCTTTTCCAAGTTGTCTTTCAATAATGCAACTTTGCTCTTGAATTCAAGACTAATAATGCAAGGAAAGGGAAAAGAAAGAGAGAGAGAGAGAGAATCGGCCAAGGGGGGAAGAAAGGAGAGAAGACATCCTTGTCTCACATTAATTCTTCTTGTCATTAATCCATAAATTTCATCCCTTAAAGTCCAAGCTTCTAGAAAGGGCAAAATGGTCATTTCCACCCCGGCACTATTCATACGGGCTTGCACTATTCATGTGGGCTTAGCACTATTCATGTGGCTTGGGCTTGAATTTTAATGGGCCTAATGGGCTTGATATCCAATGGGTTCTTCATTTGGGCAAAAAAATGAGCTTTCGGGGGCAAAACGGTCATTTCTTGTTATAGGGCCTCTTGGTGGCCGAATTTATTAGGAAAATAGGTCCGTTGGTTTACGCCAAGTCTATAACGTCTCTTTGGTTCTCAATTTTCAGCTTATCATCACTTATCCGAAAATTTATGGTTTACCGATAAATTTTGATATCTTGGTTCGTAACGTCCAATACTTGTTATCGGAATAGAATTCGTGGTTAAAATCCATCGAATTCCATCTTATTACCTTAATTGTGCGAAAACATCCAAAAATCCGATTATACACTTTTTCCGAATTAAATCGACAACCGTCCTTTAATTAATCCATAAAGTCGAAATTTCGGGATATCACAACTAAAATGCAAATAACATGAGAAATGGCCACTACCCTTACATGGCATGCAAGACATAATCTAATGACATACAATTGAATGACATGCATTAAAGTTTTATCCTATATGACATGCAATAAGGATCCTAAACTTACCTTTCTAAATGACGGGCAAAAATGTCAGGCAACTAAACCATATGTCATGCATTTAATAATCCTAAGTGATTAAATTAAATTAGTGCATGGTCCTAAATATTTATACTAATGGATGTGTCTAAAAAAACATGTCGAATGAACCTAAACATGACACTAAATGAATTTGGACAATGATGTTACATGAATGCACCTAAACATGATGCTAAATGAACCTGGACTAGATGACATATCAAATATGACATGCACATGTGATGAATATTTTTGGTATTTTCTGATGAATTTCGAATCTGAAAATCAATGAAATTGATACTATCCCAAATGAAAATTATATTAAATATCTATGAATTAATCTAGATTAAATCCTAAAATATTTTAGAAAATCTTACCCTAGTCTTAAATGTTTTAAGAATGGAATATTATCTAAATGAATGCGATCCTAATCTATATGCAATACTTCTTTAAAATGCAAACTACTAATGCAATCATATCCAATGCATGATTTGTTTTTTGGGATTTTTGAATTATGAAAATATTTAGAATATCTAAAAAAGATATGCATTTAATATCCATCACATTCAAATGACAAGATCTTATCAGTGGATCGTATCCGACGAATTGCGGATAGGTTCGACCAACATAATAAAATCAACGGATCATATTCGACGAATTGTGGATAGGTTCGATCGATTTTCCGTGCGCGAGAATCGGATATCAAGGATTAGATATCATATTGCTTATTATGCACATTGTCAAATTAGGAAATTTCATAATTTACATCTTAATAGAATATGGGGAACATGCATAGGACATCAGATATTCGAAATAGGAAATGATATGTATCGAAATCAAATTGGATAAGGAAATTACCTATTCTGCGGATAGTGTTTCCAATTTGAATTCGACTGACGATGGATCGAGAGGTATGCACCGCTCGGGAGTGCGGCGGTGGACGACTTGGCGAGAGGGCTTTACTGGAATTGTCAATTGCGAGGATACAGCAAGCTAGGATCGTCAACAGTGAAAGAGCTCACAAGCAGGGAGGCTCAGGAAGTTGCGCAAACAGGTGGAGGCTTGGGGACTCCTTCAAGGACTTAAACGCCACCTTGAAATTTATATTCACCTATTAAGCATGCTCTTTTACTTTGACCATGCAATCCGTTACTGGGAACAACTCAAAGATAGTAGAACGATTATCATTGCTACGGACACTACAAAGGCAACGATTGTTCGTCAGATGGGAGGACAGCTCGTCGGTGGAAGGAGCAGTGGCGACTTGTTGGTAGAGCAGCGTTAGCAGCAGGAACCGCGAAGGCAAAATGCGATTAGGACCCCTATGTTGGTTGCTTCGTGGGAGGGAGGCAACTGATGAAGTCACGACTGAAGGAGGCCGCTCACGAACTCTGTCTCTGTCTCTGTCTCTTCAGAATTATTGTTGTGTGTGTCTTCCCTCTCTGTATTGCTGTCTCCCTCTACTCAATGTGGCAGTGTATCGAATTGTCAGGCCCCCAAAAGAAAAACCCCTTATGTTTGTCCTTAGCAGCTATGCTTTTATAGGCGAAAGAGTGTGGTTAACAAGGAAAGTGAGCAGATCCTCTTTCCTTTTCTTTAAAAATTCCCCATAGTAAAAGAAAATTTCTCTTGATTCATGGGACTCTCGCTGATTCTTTCCTCCACTGAGTGCTTGATATTCTGCATGGTGCATGGTGCTGATTGATGTCTCGAATTATTGACTAAATATTCCTTTTGCATGTTGACCGGATATTGCCCATGTCTAATTTTCTTTCCATCTGTCCCAAGATTTTATTTGGCTACAATTCTGTCTTTTGCATGATTGATCAATCTCCCAATTTGGCACACTTCCAAATGAGTTTCGGCTATGGGAATTAATGGGCTAGGTTGAATCCTCTCTTCCCACGGGCTTAATTCAATTTGTCCAGAATCCTCTGTTCAAACTAATCCACCACCGATCGGATTAAATGCATTTTAAATGAAATATGCTCCTAATGACTTAACTTTAATATTTTTGTCTAGGGGTTAAAATTAATCCCTAATTTTATATGCAATTGATTCCTAAATGAATTGGTCAAAATTTAGGTGTCAACAAATGTCAATAAGCGATGGGGGAGGTAGTGGGCACATCCGATCTGATAGACAAGGCATTAGCTGCCAATATAAAGGTGAAAGGTGGCAATGAGGTGATGGACACTACACACAAAGCTTGGATGCCACTTGGTGTTGAAGCTGATGATCTCGGGGGAAGTGAGGGGTGAAGAAGAGTTGGACTGAGATCCACCCGTGGATGGCACTGGGTAGCTAGTAATGAGGGTGAACATATCTCGGTTGTTGACGATGACCTCAAAGGTTTTGGGGCACTTGTTATTGCGGCTAGATCTATCACCTAGAGGGGGTGAATAGGTGTATTTAAACAATCTTGATATAAAATGCAAAATTAAAAAGGTCAAGATAGAAATTATGAAATACTAGATAAAGCCTTTATCAGTGCTTGTGTGCAACAGTCTGAGACGAAATAAGCAAAAGAAAAGAGAATTGTGCACACGACGATTATAGTGGTTCGGCTTAGTTCAAGCCTACGTCCACTCTCCACGCTAACAGCCTACTGAAGCAGCCTACTGACTGGATTCCACTACATCAACTTCAAGAGTACAATGAGTGATAATTTCAACTTGATACAATCTCACAAGGTCTCTAAAAGATTACAGTGTATGGCTTAGAAGATGAATAAGTGTATAAGCGAAGGCTCTCTCAAACTTTGGAATTGATGATTCTATGTCTATCTCATAGGTCTCTCGATCTCCTTTTATACTCCTCTTAGCTCACAACTACTCGTTGGACAGCCTTAGAGGATGGTCTCCAAATCTTCTCGTTGGATATAAACTTTCCAAAAAGAGATTAAAGAGCCATTGTAGATGAGATTAGAATCCTCCTTTGATTCAGTTGCCCATATCATTGAATCTGAGTTTCCATAAGCTGGAGTTCCTTGCTATGGAAGGTGTGTCTTGCTTCATGGAGTCTGAACCAAATCACTAACTGTTTGTGAAAGATATTCTTGTGATGATTAACTTCTAAGATAATTTCTCGCTCAGATGATATCGCTTGACTTGGAGTAAAGTTTGAGACATGATTTCCTTAACACAAAGTCCGAATCATGAGAGTCTTCAAGAATGAGATATATAAGGTGTCTCAGATGATATCCTCAAAGTCTATTAAGAGATAAAATTTCCCATAAGCTTTTTCACTTGAAAATATCTTAAAATTAGATTCAATAAATATCATGGAGAGTTTTGTTATTCATCAAAATATATTAGGAGTTTTTGTCAACAATCTTCCCCTTTTTTATGATAACAAAAATTCCAATTGCAATTCGAGTATGTGAATAAATGATATGAGATTTATGCATGAAAGATGTTCTGAATAAAAAAAGTGCTTCACAAATTAAAAGATAAGGATAAGGATAGGATTTGAAATTGTTTCACCAAATGAATTGTCCTTGAATCCTTTGTCTTGAGAGATTCTTGAATATCTCCCCCTGCATAAAAGAAGATATGCACACAAGAGTATATATTGTGTGTATGCAATTGTATATGTCTCTCACTTTTTTTCATCAACACACGATAACAATTTTATTGAAATTCAAAATAGGTCTGTCAAACAAGTCACAATCAAATAAAGAAATGACAGACTGAAACAAAAGCTATTGCAAAAACATTAAACAAATTGAAAGTTTAGTTGGAAGGATTTTAGGGAGCAACTAAGGAAGATGGTCCAGCACGAGAGAAACTTCTTGGAACAAAAATCTGCACTAGATTAAAATCAGTGAGCCAATTCAGCCCGTTCTCAACAACTTTTTTCAGATCTTTAACAGATTGGTTGAGAGCTTTAGTCTCAGATGCAGCCACACAAGTTTCTCCCTTTAGCTCTACCTTCAAACTTTTGATACTGACCATGACAATCTTCATGCCTTCATACATCATGTTCTTCATCTCCTTGAACTCTTTTTTGACTTCATGCTTAAAAATGCCTAGGTCACAATTCATTTGAGCCTATTTGATTTGCAGGAGTTCGATCGACTCTTGAATGGTTGAAGGTTTATCAGCCTTAATAGAACTATCTGTAGAATCATCATCTGTATCATCTGTGTTCTCCCCCTGAATTTGTTCAGATGCAACTTCTTGATTCTTTGCATTCATTGCATCAGTTGCAGGAATGGAGACATTTTTAGGAATGATTTCCTATGTTGCTTCAATAGGATCAGCCACATTTTCAACATCAATATCCATAAGAGAGAGATGTGGTGTCTATTTAGAGCTTGAGATGTTCACAGTGGGAACTTCTTCAAGTGCATCATAGAAATTGTCAGTCTCATCATCTCTTTCAAGATGTTGAACATGAGCCTCTTCAATAACTTCTTCTTCATCCTCTCTTCGTACCCCACAATGCCAAACAATTTTTGCTAGCAATCTTGCCCTTTCTTGCACATCATCAACAGCTTTCTTGCTTCTTTCTTTTTCTTCTCTAATGAAAGCTTCTTCTCTCATCCATGTATTTGCATCAACTGCAGCTCTATCAATCTCAGAATCTCTATTGACAATTTGTTGTACACATTCAGTTATTTCCTTGAGAGCTTGATTATCATAGTTATTGAGCAATCTCATCTCCTCAAGACTTAGACCATCATAAGCATGATCTGAGACAGTGTCCCCAGTGGAGTCGCTTTCAAACATTTCTTTCTCTTGAAGAGGTTCCTCCTCTGCTTGAATCCTTAAAAGGAATTCCTTTTTCTTTTCAAGTCTGGTTGAGTTTGTGGCATACCTTTTGAGCCTCCTCTTCTTTGAGGATCTTGAAGGTGATTCTTCAGCAATATTAACAACAAGAACAGGAGTAGGAAGATCAACTCGCACAGTCTCACCTTGTCTGTTTTTCCACACTTCATTTTCTCTATAGAATCCCATTTTGTGCATTATGTGTTCACCAATTGTTTGAGTAGTAAGAGGATTCTTCTTGAGTTTTGCAGGGATATCAAGGTTCATATACTCAAACATTCGAGTGATTAAGGAACCATAAAGAAGCTATCCCTTACTCTTCTTCAAGGTTCTGAACATATGGAGAATCACCAGATGGGATAGAGATAATGGCAAATCATTGGCCAATGACCAGATTATGCCTCATATCTTGAAGCACCAGTTCTTGAATACCCCTTGGGTCTGAGATAGTTGATCACTATCTTGTGCAGAACAATGTGCTTCAGAGAAAGAAGATGGTGATTGACATGATGTGACATCTGAAAATTTCGATTTCCTATAATAAATTCTGGATTATTTTATCATGTGAGATTGCCCCACGTTTGAGGCATTAAGTTTTGGATTGATTGATATCGTCGTGTGTTTATATTATGTGTGACGATATTTATTTTGCCGTCAAGTTAATTTTTAAATGGTCCATAAGTTCTGAAGCGTTACATTTGATGTCGCGGAACCTCAAACTTTTGGAATTTAAATTTTTCTAGCATTCGGATGGGTTATCAATGATTTTTGTGAATTTAAAATATTTTGCGGAATATTTATACTCAGAACGAAAATTTGTTTTCGCTGTTTTCCTGTTGATTTATTAAATATTTTGGTACCCTAACATTCTAACTATTTGGTTCAAGCATTTTAACTTTCCTCTTTACTTGGTTCGGTCACCACCGATTCCTTTCTTCTTCCCCAATTGTTACCCACGTGAAACATTGAACTTGAGCTCTTGACATCATGCCTTGCATCACCCATTTGTCCCAAGCTCATAAATGCCTTGATGACTCCTCTTATTTACTTAGCCAAGAAGCCCCTTCATTTATTACTAGCCTACAATTATCTCTTTGTGACTCATTCTTATTAATCCAAGTGTCCTAGCTAATCTAGGGTCATCATCACCTCCAAGCTTAATTGAATTGATCTCATCTCTTTCTTCTTGACTTGAACGAACTCCTCCAAATCAAGACCCAAAAGCTAAAACAAACTTACCTTCATAACTCTCCTCACCAACTCCTTCTTCTTCTTTCAAAGCCGCACGTGAAACAGAGGACCCACGGGCATGATTTTCAGATTTTCCTCTTTCAGACTTTGACTCGGTAAAGCATTGATTTCAACTACTCTTCTTCAACGGTTTTCTTGTCGTTTGTAAATGAAGAATCGTTGATTTCAGTTTTTGTTTATTTGAAGGTGATTCACGTATTTAAGACCTCGTTTCCCAATCCGAGGTAAGTGAAAGTTCTAGGCGTTAAATTAGCCTAATCTACTAAGCCTGAATGTATGCAAAGTCTGAGTGACTGTATGTAAAGTCTGAGTGCCTGTATGCAAAGTCTGAGTGCCTGTATGCAAAGTCTGAGTGACTGTATGCAAAGTCTGAGTGCCTATATGCAAAGTCTGAGTGACTGTATGCAAAGTATGAGCGACTGCATGTAAAGTCTGATTGCCTGTATGCAAAGTCTGAATGCCTGTATGCAAAGTCTAAGTGACTGCATGCAAAGTCTGAGTGACTGCATATGATGTAAAGTCTGAGTAACTGCATGTGATGTAAAGTCTGAGTGACTGCATATGGTGTTAAGTCTGAATGACTGCATGTAAAGTCTGAGTGACTACATGAGTATGTTGATGTGTATGAGCATTGCATGAGAATAAGATAATTCCGTCACCCTAAATTGAATGATGATGATGCCCCATAGTGTTGGGATGTCATCGTGAGAGGTTTCGGGATGCCTTGGGAGTCGAGATGCCCATGCTGTGTGATCTTGGATGCCATGTGGGCGGTTGTTGCAGGATGCCTCGAAGTGGAGATGCCCCATAGTGTTGGGATGCCCCGATAGTGTTCGGGAGGTGATATAAATATGATTATGCATGCGCATGGACATACGAATGCTTGTGTTAATAAAACACTAGGTGATACTGGTGCATATAAGGTGTTATGGTTTCC